>CM019826.1:126871716-127166165 GCA_009763385.1 Coix lacryma-jobi var. lacryma-jobi | reverse complement strand
AACATGTGGGCGGCGTACTCCGCCTTGAGCTCTTCCGTCAGACGAAGCAGACGGAACTTCTGGGTGATGGAGTTGAGCCATTCATCTGCCTCAAGCGGTTCGGTGACTTCCTTGAACACCGGGGGACGGGTGTCCAAGAAGTCACGGTAGGAGCTGTACTGGTTGGGCTCTGGGCCTTGGCGTTGATGATGCTGCTGCGCAGTGTTGTTAGCGATATTGCGGAGGGTGGCCTCCATGTGCCTCTGCATCTCCTCCATGTTCCTTTGGCTGCCCAAGAACTGGCCGAAAAACGCTTCCGGCGTCATTGGCGGCGGTGGGGGAGGTGGCAGATTCTCCTCCTGTCCTGCCCCCTGTCCGCGTTGGCTGCGAGTGTGTGCCGGCATCTGCATATCCCATTAATAAGCAATCATTAGGTGATGTTACATGATCATGAATAAATACTGCGCTGTACATAATTCGAAAATTTAGCACACGACCAAGTATAATTACTCATTTCCACACAACATCACAGAATAATTCGCTCGAAATTAGACATGCAAACGACGAATTTCCATAAAGATGCCAGATCGAAGTCTGGACTTTGTCCCAAAAGACATACATGCCATCAAACATCTTAAACATAAAACCAACTGTTTTGAGTGTTACATCACTTAGCGAGCGTGCTCAAGCTATACAAAAGAAAACGACTCCTAGCGAAACTAGCGCTCAGGCGTCTCCAGCGGCGGATGCGGCGTCCTCTGCGTCGACGTCGATCATTGGCTCGTCAGCGTGATCCTCCTCCGGTGGGGCGTCGGGACCAAGGACCTCTCCGTCCTGGGGATCCGGGCCTCGGCTGCGGCTGGGGCGGCGGCCTCCTGTGCGGCGTGATGCATCTGGTGGACTGCCTCGTGGAGCTGGTCGATGTAAGCCTGCTGTCCATGGATCTGCTGTATCAAGAGGTGAGCTCCCTCTCTGAGCTGGTCGAGCGCGGTGCGGGCCTCATCCCTCTGAAGGGCGGTAGTCAGGTACATCTGCTCTGCAACGGTCCTGGCAGTGGCCTGTGCTGCTGCTGTAGTACGGGCGTCGTCACGCTCAAGAGTGATCTGCTGAATCCTCTCCTGAAGGCGAGCTACCTCGGCATCAAACTCTTCCTGTAGCTTCCTCTTGCTCTGGTAGGTGGCGGTGAGGGTGAAGGACACGCTCTCGAGAGTGCTCCAAACTCTCACATACACCCAACAAAGCTCCGGTGGCGCTCATCGCGGGCGTCTCGCAGTAGAACCTCTCCTCTGGGCTCCCTGTCAAGACTGACTCCGAAGTCTGCTTCCAGCGCAATGGAAAAAGTGATCCACGTGGAAACACTCCTGCCATCGCACTTGCCAGGTCGGCGGGGAAGCGGCGATGATATCCTTCAGCACAAGATACGCTGCCCTGTTGGCTCCATCCTTGGCACATGTGCCTCTGGTGATCTCCGTCCATCCTGTCCAGTGGGGCTTGGCGGGCAAAGCTTTGACTTTGATCTCCACCATGACCAAGGAATCCTGCCCGTAGATCTCCTTCTGCCATGAGTACCTGGGCTCCTGTCCTTCCTCATAGCCCACGGCCTGCAGAATCCTCCAAAGGATAGTCGGCAACCCGAAGTAGGACAAGAACGTCTTCCGGGTCAGCTTGGTGGCCAAGCGGTGACGCGGAACTCCTCTACCTCCGGTGGCCTTGCGAGCGGTCAGCTTAGTCCGGGCCATCTGTAGAAACAAAAGGGTTTCGAACTCTCGTGAGACGGATATTAAGTTGGCAAATTTTTATATAAAAGAGACAACTTTTAATTAAGGGGAGGTAATGTAAATGCAAGAATATACATGATGCATGATCGTACTTACGTTCTCACTCACTAATCATGACTCGTAAGTCCTAACGTTCTAGTCGGTGGCAAGAACGATCTCTCATGCGTTATCTACACGTTCTACTCGATCGCACAGTTAGCGTACCTGCAGAAGATTCATTTCAGCCCAAAGCAATCCCAATGATAAAACAATTGAGCATTGGCTAATATGCGCAAAATACATAGAAGCCAACACTAAACACCATGCACCAACATAGAAAACACCCTCAAAAACATTGATACCCTCGTATGTGTCTGCGTGGAGCTCGCACATACTTGGTATAAGAACTCTCACCTAGACCGACGGTTGGACGGTCATGCTCTCATATCTCACAAAATCATTTTATGCATGTTTTCGCGATCGACGCATTCTCTTTTCCGAGAATGGACCAGCAAATAAAGATCCAGCATGAAGCAAAACCCTGAACCCTGTTAGCAGTTAAACCACCTGAATCCTAGTATAGGGCTTAAGGACGAGACTGGGCACACTTAGTAATTGAAAATAGTTTTGAAAATAATTTTGAAATACCCATTTTAGTTCGAAAATAGCTCTTTGCGGATGCAATAACTTGAACCATGCTCCGATACCAGCTGTGGCGGAACCGTCCTGATTATAAGAGCTCAAGTACCGTCTTAGTCAAATCCGTCTGACTTCGACTCATACTTGAACCCATAATACCCGGTAGTCCGAAATCTCGAAGGATTTCTATCACCGTACAACATACAGGATCGCATTGTTCAAGAATTACATTCGCAAAGATACATCACAGAGAACGAAAACCGAATTTAAAGTATCAGAGTGCGAATTTAAAACAGAGTTATTACAATACCAATTTAAAAGTGCGGAAGCTTAAATAAGTTTGAAACACGACCACTACACATGTGGTCCAAATGAAACATTGTTTGACAAATCCAACTCAACACAACTCACTCTTCCCTTTTTAGATAATGTGCCACTAGGAGTCTCAGACCAGCAAAAGAAAAGGGAAGCTTCTGGACGACCCTGCCCTGGGCCTACTCCTCATCACCTTCCACCGGGTAGAGGCAGTGCTTACAATAGCCAAAGTAGACCTGGCCATCTGCAACAAACGGGATAAACCCTGAGTACGGGAATGTACTCAGCTAGACTTACCCGTCCAACTGAAAATAAAGACACCAAGGGTATGCAAGGCCTTTTGGGTGGATCTGGGATCTTTAGTTGCGAAAAGCTCAAATTAAGATAAGTGAGGATTTAATGATATTAATGAGCTGTCATTTTTTAGACCTACTTCCTTTTCTAGGTTTGCACCTGAACTACTGCACACACTTGAGTCTAACAGACAATAATATAACCATATCCAGTTGACTTATCCATATTTTAGTTGAACCTTTTAAAACATCACATGGAGTTGTATCGTGGTGAAGCTCGCCATAGTTTCCACTAACCGGGGGAGACGGCGACTCGAATCGAATTCCAAACCAGCTGGTGAAAGACCTTTAATACCAGCCCACACTTTCCCCGTCGGGTCCATGCATTGGGCAACCGCTCGATGCTTGTTCGTGGTGGTAATCGTCGCGGTTCAAGCACGGACCGCCCAATTGGAACCTGGCGATGGCCTCACGCGGCAGATCGCAATTTCCATACTAGAGGGCGCGACACGGGTCGAAACCGGCCCGAACAGCTTCTAACCGGCTTTGGGGTCGATGATTACGGCACCGACGTATCCCTAAGTAAAAGGGCGCGTTCAAAAATGAACGAGGGCCAACATCGATACAAACCTACACGATCCAACGGACGGACTGCCCCCAAGTTCCAACTTGGTGCCTTGCCTTCCAGTGACCGTATTTCATTACTACTCAGGTTCTTTTCCACGATAGCAAATATAGCCAACCGTGATCCGGTAACTACCCATCAGGGTATTACGGGAACATTCTTAACTACTACTTTTATTAAGCAAGCTAAGCAATTCTACATTGTAAATAAATAACAGGATAACAAGGTAGATATTAATCAATAACCAAGGAATGGCAATGGTAATGCAGCAAGTAGGATTCATTCCAACTCCTAAACCTAATGCATCACAATATAAAAGGACTCAAGTAATTTTAATTGCAAAGGTAGGAGGCTTAATATGCTCCGGGGCTTGCCTTGAGAGAAGACTGAGGCCTCGTGGGAGGGGCACTCAGGCAGGTTAGTGTCGGCCGCGGGGTCGACTTCCTCGGCTTGATGCAGTTCCGGGATCTCCTGCTCGGCGCTTGTCTCCTGCTCCAGGTCTTGCTCCTGAACTGTCGATCCTATTGCAATGCGGTTGAAAATAATAAATAAATAATGCGTAGTGTGAGATGGGTGGTATGAGTGTAATATTCTTGCAAACCAACAAAACCAACTTGTTGAACCATTTTTGACATTGAGGTAAACACTTAATTATCTCATAAAACAATTTCATTAATCCACCTATTTCTTATTTAATATTTCAAAAGAAATTTGAGTTTGAACTGCAAGTGCATTTTTCTGGACTCAGAAAATCCACAAAAATTCCAGGGGAAGGCAAATGGCATCTGCTGGACTTCACTGAATAATTTTCAGCCAGAAATAAAATAGAAACTGCAGATATAAAAATAACAAATAAACTGCTCAAAAGGTGCTTTGAACTAACTTTTTACACAAAAAGTGTTCAACAGCAGATTTCATAATTTTCCTAGCTTCAACTACTCATAAACATTCTACTGTAGAAAATTTACTGTCAGAACATAAATATACAAGCCTACACAAAATAAACAAATCTATTCAAATTAAACCATTTGAACTACAACCCTACTGAAAAAGGGGCTAAACTCATTTTCATATTTTTCCCAGATTCTACTTCACATTTCATATTTATCAAGGAAGTTTCATGAACAGAAACATTATATTATTTCTTACATGAATTTCCAAAGGAAAACAGAAAAGTACAGTTGTAAAGCAACTTCAGATTCTTCCATACAACAGCTCATGCTTAACATTTTTCTTAGCCTGAACATGTCATACAGAGACTACACAATTTTTCCCACATTTTATTTCGACATATAAAAACACTTAATATTTATTCTAAGAAAACAGCCAAAAAGACTTTAATCATAACAGAACTTTTTCCACATAACAGTGCAGTATATATTTTTCAGAGGTGCAAATCATGATAAGAAACCTACACAAATTTTCCCATGAATTATCTCAACAAGAAAACACTTATTTCATTTATCTAACAAAAGCTCACAAACTGAATTAAATAAAAACAGTAATAAAAACTTCACCAAAAATACTTTCATATTTTTCCATGATAGATCTACTCATAAACAAGCTAACAAAACTGAAAGTACTTTATTTGGACTTTTAAAACGAGCTACACAAAAATAACAAGCATTTCTGAAAATAAAACAAAAAGGAAAACATTTGAAATCATCCCGGCTCAAACTGCGTGAACTCGGTCCATGGACCGTGTGACTGACGCGCGGGGTCCGCTGGTCAACGGGACCCACCCGTCAGAGAGGGGCGAAGCAGGGAAAGGTGTTGACCGCGAAAGCTCGTCGACGGTGAGGTCGCCGGCGGTGAGGCTAGGCTCGATAGACTCGTCTCGACGAGGCGCATCCAGCGGTGGGGTCGGTTTGGCCAGAGGGTGACCGAAGCGTGCCGGCGGTGGCGGCGCCACACGGCTACGCCATTTCCCGGCGGTCGCCGGTGAAATTGGGGAAGGCATAGGCTTACTCGAGCCCTAGGGAGGCTATCGGAGGGCTCGGCTTGGCTCGGGAAGCTCCGAGGAAGCTTGGCCACGCGAGCGGCCATGGCGGACGGTGGCGGGGCTCGGCTAGGCCGTGTCCGGCGGTCGTCGGCCAAATTGGCGCGTGCGCAGTGCTTTGTGAACCCTAGGGAGCTAAGTGAGTGGGTTGGTTTGGCTCGGATGGCTCCAGGGGAGCTTGGCCTCGTGCATGGCCGCGGCGGCGCCCATGGCGTTCGGCCGGAGAGATGGAGTGAGATAGGGAGCGGTAGCGTTGAGATGGATAGGTGTTCTCACCTTGCCTTGGCTCGGTGAAGCTCGAGGACGAAGGAGAGGAGCGGAGGAGCTTCGGTCGGGGAAGAACAGCCGCGAGCTCCGGACGCTGATGGCGTTCGCGGCGGGGCTCCTCGGACTCCGACGTCAGCGAGGCTCGGCGGGTGGTGCGGAGGTGCGCACCGTGTGGTCTGGATGATGGCGGGGTGGTGGCCGAGGTTAATCGGTCGGTGGTGGCTCGGCTAGGGCGGAACGGCGGTGCGGTTCTTCGGTGCCGAACGACGGCGAGCAGTGAAGTGCTCGGCGTGTTCGCGGGAGAGGAGAGGGAGAGGGAGCAGGCGGGTGTGTGCGAAATGAGAGTGAGAGAGCGGAGAGAGGGAGGCGCTCGGGTTTTGGTCTCGGCGGAGCGGCGGACGGCCAGTCGCGACGGGGGCCACGGCGACGCGGCGGGCGAGGCAGGACGCGGTCGACGAGGGCTGCAGGCAGGCGAGCGCGGAGTGGGCGAAGCCGATCGCTTGCATGATCGCGTGGAGAAGGATCGGAGAGGGAGTGGCCGCGCGAGATTTTTCGCAGAGATCGCCGGCCAGCGGCGCTTGCGGCCGCGTATGGCGCGGCGTGTCAGCGGCGGCAGCGTGCCGTGCGCGGGCGGGCGCGCGCGCGGCGAGCGGGCGAGCGCTGGGCCGGGCGGTGAGCTGGGCCGAAAGGCCGGTTGGGCCAAAAGTGAGGGCGCGGGAAAAAATCGTTTTCCTTTTTCTTTTTCAAAAACTTTTCAAACTTTGACCATTCAAAAACAGTTTCAAAAACTCCAAACCAGGCTTTGACCCAAATATAAAGTTGCTCAAAAATTTCTCTACAACTTTCATATAAGACACTTTTTCTGAAAACCATTTTTACAATCTCCTTATAATTAAAGCCATTTTGAAACATAAAACATTTTGCTTAATTCATTTTTATTTAACAAACTATATTTGAACTAGGTCAAAATATCAACATGAAAAGCACTCTACTCATTATTCTCTATTTTATAAAACTATTTGCCACAACAAATGCACATGAAATGATGCAATGCATTACTTATGCTCTTTAGTAGCTAATGTGGTTCCTAATGCAGTGCTTGACACTAGGGTGTCACAAAGACGATGGCGTCGTGGCACTTGGCGGGAGGTCGGACACGGGCTTGCATGCAGCGCAAGTGCCGTCGGCCAAGTCAAGAAGGAAGGCGAAGGCATTGTGCCCGGCGTGGAGGCTGGACATGCATCGGCATCGGTGCCGGTGGTCGGGGTGTGCGAACCACATCCCGTCTACGGCGCGGGTTCGATAGCTGAGCCTCAAAAAGCTACCCTCGACGGTTTCCGAGTTTGGGCCTCAAAACTCCGGTGGCCGGTTTTCGAGTTTGGGCCTCAAAACTCGGGATGGACGGTTTCCAGGTTTGGGCCTCAAAACCTGGGCTTGCGAGTTTCCGAGTTTGGGCCTCAAAACTCAGGGTGGACAGTTTCCAGGTTTGGGCCTCAAAACCTGGGCTGGCAGGTTTCCCGGTTTGGGCCTCAAAACCAGGGGAAGGTCAAAAGGACGGTCGACGCGTGGCGGCGTGGAGAGGCTGGCGCGGCGGCGAAGCTATCCACGAGGAAGGCACGGTGGTCGACATGACGGCACGTGGCGGCATATGGGAGGTCGCGTTGGGGTGAAGCTACCGGATGTGCGGGCGTGGCCGTCGGATGAAACTGCTAGGGTTGGATAGTTTTACCCCTGGGGGGTATTTGGGTTGAGTGCTTAATGTAAGGGCGTTTTGGTCTTCGGACGTGCGCCTATATATATGAGGGGGCTGCTAGGGCAGCCGTATCTTTGGGGGAATCCTTGGAGGTGTCTCTCTCATTTTGTTCCTGTGAGAGAAGGCTAGGGTTAGGGAGAGTTGGCTCTTGTTCTTGAGCTTTTTGCCATCCAAGCTTTGAGTTGCTAGGAGTGGCTTGTAGCCCGACACCAAGTGATTAATGAATCATTCATTCCTCTGAATCCAAGGATCAAATTCGTGGTTGAATTCACGTTTTGAATTTGTTCTTCTCGTTCTTCTTTTCTCCACGATTTTCCCCTCTCTCGATCTCCCTCTACGCTACGTCTTTTGCGATTCCGTTTGAATCAACTTGTTCTTTGATGTGAGGAGAATATTTCCACTGGAGGAATTCATCTCTATCCTCAAGAACAAGTAGATCGGGTCGAAATCATTTTTGTTCTTCGTTCTTCCCCTTGTCTAGTGTTCTTCGGATTTCTCATGGATTAGTTGGGTTGAAGCAATGATATCCTAGGATTAGCTTCCCAACACATCGAAGAACACTTGGGAGAAGTTTGGTTGCAGCCCCGTTCGATTTGGTGAAGATCCAATCGATTTTGGTTTTGTCCCGTGAGGATTTTGGGGTCTCTGGTCAGTGGCGGACTGTCCGACCCCCCAGTGGCGGACTGTCCGGCCATCGGGCTCGGCCAGACCAGAACAGCGCAGCGCGCACTGCTCAC
Source organism: Coix lacryma-jobi var. lacryma-jobi (assembly GCA_009763385.1). NCBI lineage: Eukaryota > Viridiplantae > Streptophyta > Magnoliopsida > Poales > Poaceae > Coix > Coix lacryma-jobi. Next base: position 127,157,801 of record CM019826.1, on the reverse strand, counting down.
GGTCACTTTGACCGGCGGATAGTCCGCTGTTGATAGGCGCGGACAGTCCGCGAGTCGTGCAGGGTGAGGCCAGCAGCGTAGCTGTCTTTGCAACTTGGTCGGCGGACAGTCCGCCGTACAAAGGCACGGACAGTCCGGGAGTCTCGCAGGGAGGGTTCAATAGTCGTGCTGATTTGGCCTTTTGAACTGTGGACAGTCCGCCAGGGTTTCACGGACAGTCCGCCCCTGGCGCGGACATTCCGACACCAGCAGCCCGGACAGTCCGCGAATCGGCTGTAGGTTGGTTTTAAGTGTTTTTGCTCTCATGGCTTTTCGGCTTCGCTTCCTGACTTCTCGTTTGCTCCTAGAGTTCACCTAGGAACCTCTCTAACTATCTTTGCTACATGTTAGCATAGGTATTTGGAGGAATTCCGACGTAGCCCTCTATCTACGTTCGGGAGTCGGTTTTTGAGGCCGAACTTGACTCGGAGTTTTGGGAGTTTTAGTTTGCTCCCTTGTGTGGTGCCTCGCTGTGATCCTAGGGATCATCCACCCTCTTTCTAGGGTCGTGGGCATCACGGTTGAGTCCGAAGCTTTTGGGGTTGTTTTTATTGGGACAGAGGCCGTAATTTCTAAGAAGAAATTTTAGGCTCCCATTCACCCCCCTCTGGTCGCCTTGCTTTAGCATTTTCGGTCCTTCACGCCCAGGTTTTGAGGCCCAAACCTGGAAACCGTCCACTCGATGGTTTTTCTCTGGCTCTACCACCGAACCGAAACTGTAGAGGGGATGCACCGCCCGTGCACCCCGTCCACCGACACGTGTCCCCAAGTCCTCGACCTGAGCAACACCATGCCCGCAAGTCTCCGCTCGTCGCTGTCCCAGGCTGTCAGCCACCACAGCTGATCCTCGGGCCACCGGTCCCTCAGTCCAAGCCTCACGTCCGCCCTTCGCCACTCTCGGTCCATCGGCACGGCACGTCTCTACTTGACCTTCACCTTGCCTCTGATCACTGTATCCGTGATCGACACCTGCACAACACAAGCCAAAGAACATGCGCATTATCCCAGTTGACAATCACTCATCACTCAGAGACTCGGCATACACCCATGTATCCGCAATGATTGCGTGACCAGACTCGCCGAACACACTATTCATTGTGTCTGTTTTCTTATGACCGGACGCTTGAGACGTGACCGGACGCTCGCCACCAGTGAGTCCGGTCGTGAACAGTAAGGGTCCAGAACCATTTTTCTCTGACCGAACGCGTCTGGTGCTCACTGACCAGACGCTGGCCAGAGTCCGGTCAAAGTGTAGTTTGCCGTTTTTGTCCGTTGCTTGTCCGTCCGTTGTCGGTTTTGGTTTCTGGCTTTTGCGTTGGATTTCTAGAGTTGTATAGTGTCTCGCTGTGCTTCTCGGAAGCATCCACCCTACATCTAGGGTCGTGGACACTTGCAAGCTCTAGGTTGTTCTTGGGGTTGATTCTCGGGACAGTGACGACAAGTTTCTGAAAAGAAATTTAAAAGCTCCCATTCACCCCCCTCTGGTCGCTTTCTAGTAGCACTTTCGGTCCTTCACCTTCACCGATCCAGGTCCATCGGCACAACACGTCTCTACTTGACCTTCACCTTGCCTTCAATCACCGTCTCTGAGCTCGACACCTGCACAACACAAGCCAAAGAACATGCGCATCATACCAGTTGACAATCACTCATCATCTCAAGATCCGGCATACACCCATTTATCCGCAATCTCCCCCTTGATGAGTGCATTGTCAACTACCAACACAAATCATATGAAGGTAGAGGAAAGAAGAAGAAGGAAGCGAACTCAACCAAACGACCAGTAGCGAAGCAAAGCCAAAAGAAGTCGAATGGAGTGAGCAAAACAACTTGGTTCCCAAAGACATGGACAATGGCTCGACGCAACCAAGCAAAGCAACGCTAGCCCTCAAGAAGAGGCAGAACGGGCTCAAGACCGCTAGCGAGAAGTCCAGAGCAAAGAAGCAAAAACTGAGTAAATCAACTAGTCCCTCCAGAAAGAGGCAAAGGCTCAACACAACTAGTTGAAAATCGCTCCGAACCAATTGACCAATTGAAAACTTGTCAAATAAAACAAGCGAGCAAACTCCCCCTTCAATAGTGCACACAACTAGGGACATGATTTGTCAAATTTCTCCCCCTTAGTTGAAAATGCACAAAACAAGGCAAATGCATATGAGTCACAAATGCAGGTTAGCAGCTTCAGGTATATATTCTATAAAGTGAATAGATGCTCTAATGAGTGCCGATCCGACTACTCAACAACAAGTACAAATGCCAGCAAAGGCTCAAACTAATCACCAAATACAAAAAATGAACATATGAGCATAGTGAGCAGTTTTAAGCAATTAAGAAAAGCTTTCACCATCGAAATAGCACTTATCATGTATAGACAGGAAATCAAACAAGTGCTAAACATGTATACAAGATGAACTACCCCTAGCAAAGTTCAATCATCATGCTATAGAATGAAACGTAGACTTGTGTTTTCAAAATTTATCGGAGTTGCAGCGGTGATTACACAAGTTTGAATTTTCAGCATGTGATTGCGAGAGGTTGAAAACTTTACATTGCCTAACTTTTCAACCGAGCTAAGCCTATGCATAAGCAATCAGAATCTTGAAGCAACAGTTTCAGTCTTACACTAAACGGCTCAAGTTTAACTCCATGTGCAATGAGAAACAGTCTTGATACTGTGATGTGTTGTCAAGTAATCCCATCTCGATCTTTTCAATTCACTTTAGACTTGGTTCAAATTTTAACAGAAAAAGAACATACCAAGCAAGTGAAGGACTCAGAACTAGAGACATAGCAACCTAGCATATAGGAATAGCACAAGTGATTTCAACACATTCTACACATGCTAGTTGTCAATCTCAATGGTGAACATGTTTCAAATTTTATGTTGAATTATGCATATTCACAGTTCTGAAAAGTAGCTCGGCTCACAACATGTATCAGTGATCAAGAAGAGCCTAAACTACGGACATCATCATATAATATCGGAGCACACACTAATCAGAGCATAGATTCATTCTAAGGATTATAAACATGAAGCTCAAAATTTAAAGATGCAAATATGATGAAAGGCAAAAACCGAAAAGCAAAATGAAAGAAGACGTCAATCTATAATATAATAACCAAAATGTCTCCCCCAACTAAAAGGGGAAACACACACCAGGCTCACCTCTCAACCTAGCAAAGGTTGATTGGTCCAAAGGCTTGGTGAAAATATCTGCCAACTGAAGATGAGGATCGACATGGTGAAGGTCGATATCACCCTTCTCATAGTGGTCTCGCAAGAAATGAAAGCGCACATCAATGTGTTTGGTCTTAGAATGCAGCACAGGGTTCTTAGCAACGCTAATCGCACTCGTGCTGTCACAAAGCAATGGAACTCGAGAAAAGCTCAGACCAAAATCACGCAAAGTGGCCAACATCCACAACAACTGGGAACAGCAGCTAGCCGCAGCAACATATTCAGACTCTGTGGTAGACTATGCGACACTAGACTGCTTGTGAGAAGACCAAGATACAAGGGAAGAACCCAAAAACTTACAAGTCCCAGAAGTGGACTTGCGCTCAAGTTGGCAACCAGCAAAATCAGCATCCGAGTAACCGCAAAGGGAGAGGGTGGAAGAAGAAGAATACCAAATCCCAAACTCAGGTGTGAAACATAGGTACCTCATAATGCGCTTGTTCGCCTGACGGTGAGAAGTGCGCGGCGACACCTGAAAACGCGCGCAAAGGCACACCGCGAACTCAATGTTCGGGCGTGTCGCCGTCAGGTACAGCAGCGATCCGATCATACTCTGGTACTCCTTCTGGTCCACAGCTTCTCCGTCCTTGTCCGCATCCAGGGCCGTCGTGGTCGACATGGGTGTTGGAAGAGGCTTGGCCTCACCCATATCGAACTTCTTCAATATGTCCTTGGTGTACTTGCCCTGGTGCACAAACGTCCCTTCTCGGGATTGCTTGATTTGCAACCCGAGGAAAAACGTCAACTCGCCCATCATGCTCATCTCAAATTCCCTGCTCATAGTATCTGCAAACTTGGCAACTAAAGCATGAGAAGAACCACGGAAAATGATATCATCCACGTAAATCTGAACCAAGAGAGTGTCATTGCCTTGCTTGAGGAGAAAGTGCGTTTTATCTACACATCCCATTTTAAAACCCTTAGCAAGCAAAAAGGTTTTGAACCTATCATACCAGGCTCTAGGGCTTGTTTCAAACCATACAAAGCTTTGTGAAGTTTAAAGACATGGTTTGGAAACTTGGGATTTTCAAAACTGGGGGGTTGTTTCACATACACCTCTTCTTCTATGTAGCCATTTAGGAAGGCACTCTTGACATCCATTTGAAAAAGTTTGAAACCCTTGGATGCAGCAAAAGCCGAGAGGATCCTAATTGCCTCCAAACGAGCTATGGGAGCATAAGTCTCCTCATAGTCTATTCCCTCCTTCTGACTATACCCCTGGGCTACAAGTCTGGCCTTGTTTCTCACAACATGGCCATCTTCTCCTTGTTTGTTTTTGAAAACCCATTTTGTCCCAATAGGATGACACTCAGGAGGAGGTGGAACAAGAACCCAAACCCGATTTCTCCCAAAGTTTTCTAACTCCTCATGCATGGCATTAACCCAATCCGGATCAGATAAAGCATGTCCAACATTTCGGGGTTCAAAATCAGCAACAAATGTAGAATGAGCAAAGTGAGAGATTTGTTGTGACCTTGACCGAGTGACACGTTCGTTGATGCTACCGATCATCTATTGAGGTGGGTGTTGGCGCTGAATGTGTCGTGGCGCCTCCCTTGCAGAACTGACCTCCCCTCAATAGTAGCAGGTGCCTCTATTGACACTGATTATCTATCACAATTAAAGGATAAATAAACATAAAAATGGCATGAATTCAATCACCAACAAAGGTTTAGGGTTTCAATTGACAATATTCCATGAGTTTTGGTGAATTGTGATTCTGTAGGGACTAAACCAGGAAATCAACACAGATTGCTTCCCCTAGAAGGAAACCGACGGGAGATAGCTGACGGACCAGAATGTCAGAGATGTCATCAGTAGATGATTACTCCGACTAATCCCGGACGGCACGGGAGATCCGAAGACGTGTTACGAAGTGTACTTGGTTTAGGACTCTCGTTTGTAACTTAGCCGAGTTGTAAAAGGAAGTCTTGTAATTAGAATAGGACTCCTTTGATGTAACCGGTTAGGACTCGGTCTGTGCTAAGGCTCACCCGGATATATAAGGGGAGCCAGGCGCAGGCTCCAGATAATCGAACATTGAATCATAACAATACACAAGGCACACGCCGCACTGGACGTAGGGTATTACGCTATTTAGCGGCCTGAACCAGTATAAATCGTTGTCCCTGTGTACTCGCCGAGTCCTACGAACGCCGATCCCCACCGAACAAATCGTCTGAGATTACTCAAGACGAGTTGCCGGTTAACAAACACCGACAGCTGGCGCGCCAGGTAGGGGCTTTCGGCAATTCGACGACCAAGAGCCCGGCGAACCATGACAACATGTTCTCGGCGGGGTCAATTTTCGTTTTTGGCTCATGGACTTGCATCACGGATGATCAAGGAAAGCTGCACAGCCAGCTTGACACTTAATCGAAGCTGCAAGCCACGCCAAAGACAGAGGATCTCGCCCAGAGCCTAGCAAATCTAGCAATCCAAGACCCGCGGAACCCTGGGGACCATGCAAAAGCGCCCGACTCCTACTCCAACTCAAAGTCTGAAGCAAAGGACCCGGACACCTGCTATGGCATCACCTTTGGGCTGCGGAACCCTGCTGAAAACTTTCAGAACCTGATTAGTGCAAGATTCAAAGAGTATCAGCAGATACCTTTGACGGGAGCTCAGCAAGGGCTCGTTTTCAGCTCTACCAAGGAGGGTAACATTATCCATTGGCCAACTCAGCCTGTCCCGGCTAGACTGGTTGGCACAATTGACCAGCAACTTCCATACCAGCACAGACATCAGCTCCCTTTTGAGGAACACGACTCCACAACGGAACTAATCTCCAGCACTTCTACTTTGGAATCAGTAACACCGGGATCATCAAATCAGGGCTACACTCGTGAAGTCTTCATGGCGGGGCATCAGTCATCTCTACGACCACCAACCCCACCAGATGTCTATCAAGACGATGAAACTCTGAGTATGATTTCTGACAATGATCCGGAAGGATCAGCGGAAACCGAGTCCTCGAAAGCCGAAAGAATCCGAAGGAATAGAGCTAAGGAAGCCCGCAGAAGGCGAGCAACTCACCGCAAGGAAGCTGTAGATCGCTACAATGGACGACTAGAAGAGTACAACACCCGGAGGCGTCTGGAAGTAGAGGCAGAGCATCAAGCTTGCGCTGAAGAGAATCACTCCCAGGATGATCTTAACAGACGGTGCCCTGATTGTTCTCCCAACCTAGAACCCGAGTTCATGAGGGTCGCCGGCCATAAAGTCTTCCAGACACCCTATCAAAATATACTAGCTCTAGCTACGGAGATGGGAGCCAAGACCAATCGCACCCCTGATGAAGAGCGACGACTGGTCATGCTTCAGACTACCGCGCTCCAACTACGGGGACAGAATCTTGAATCCCTAGCTGATGAGCAAGCTTCATCTCACCCGAGCCAGAGGCGGCCGGTTCAAGAGCGACTCGGTCGTATCCCAGCGAGGAGCCGTCTGGGCCACCGAGTACCCGATCAAGCTGAGGGAGGAGCCAAATCTTCATACAGAGGAGTCGCAGTTGCAACATCCGACGCTGTAGATCGCTTCCTCTGCTTTTCCCAAAGGCTCCGAGCAGTCTTGTTCCCGCGAAAATTCAAACCCGGGAACTATTCCAAGTACGACGGGAAGACAGAACCTAAACGATGGCTCAGGCTATATGCTCAAGCAGTCGAGCTAGCTGGAGGAAGTAACGACGTCAAAGCACTCTACCTCCCAATGGCTCTAGAGACAATGCCGCTTGCTTGGTTTGACAGGCTTAAACCCGAGTTCATTGACTCTTGGGAACAACTACATCGTATCTTCGTTGAAAACTTTGCTGGTGTCCCAGAGAGATCAGATCCCTGGACTAAGCTCAGAACCTGCAAGCAACAGAAAAACGAATCAATGCGGGAGTACTATAGGCGATTCTCAGAAATTCGCTCTACAGTATCCGACATCACAGACAGAGAAGTAATTGACCTCTTTGGCAACGACATTTGCAAAAGGTACAATTACAAAGATTTCATCAAGCAGGACCCGACCACCGCTGACGAGTTCCATCGGGCTGTAAACTCCATGATGGCGACAGAGGAACACACACAGGAACGCTTCCCCGATAGAAACATGCAAGGTGATCGAGGAAACAACCTGAGAGGCAACCAGGCACCACAGCAAAATACCCGGAAAAGGGCAGGAGATAATACTGTTGCTGCCATGGAGCCTCAGAAGAAGGGAAACAAGCCATTCACCTTTGATGACTTACTCGACGAACCCTGCCCCTTCCATCCGAAAAGTGGACATCAAGCAAGGCATTGCCGACAGCTCAAGGAGCGAGGCTTGAACTCCGACTTCAACAAGAACAAGAAAGACAAAGGCAAGAAGACAGCTGAGGATCCTCAACAGGATGTCGGTGGCTTTTAGCACCCCAAAGAAGCTATTAATGTCATCTTTGGGGGAGTAACTACCAGCGACAACAAGAGGCTTCAGAAGCTTTCCCTGCGAGAGATCATGTCCACCGAACCAGCGACACCCAAATACCTCAACTGGTCCGAACATCCGATTAATTTCTCCAGAGCAGATCAATGGACTAGTGTTTCCAATGCAGGCCATTACCTGCTAGTCTTGGACCCCACGGTCGCTGGATATACACTTGGTAAGGTACTCATCGATGACGGAGTAGGACTCAATGTTATCTTTGCAAGCACCCTACGAAAGATGAATCTAGATCTCGCAACCCAGCTCACACCATCAACCGCCCCTTTCTACGACATAGTACCCGGAAAAGCGGCTGTACCACTCGGAAGGATTATACTACCCGTCACTTTTGGAACTCCGATCAATTACAGAATGGAGTACATCAGTTTTGAGGTAGCCGACTTCGAATCATCGTATCACGCCATATTCGGGCGACCTGCTATTGCCAAGTTTATGGCAGTACCCCACTACCCGTACCTCTTATTGAAGATGCCGAGTCCCAAAGGAATCTTAACCTTCAGAGGCGACTTGAAGCAGTCATTTGATTGTGACACAGAGGCTGTCCAAATCGCTAAAAAAGCTCAACTCAGCCTGGAAGTACAAGAACTCGCTCTGATGGTGCTTAATACCAAGCCTGGAGATTCAGAAATCCCAACAAAGAAGGCAGGTACTATTCAACCATCAGCAGAAGTCTCCACAAAAGCCATTGACCTAGAAACCGGTGATCCTTCCAAGACAGCGGTTATCAGTGCTCACCTATCTGAAGAATAGGAACTCGCGCTCACCAAGTTCCTTAGAGCAAACAAATACATATTTGCTTGGAAACCAGCAGACATGCCTCGGGTCCCAAGGAACATGGCTGAGCACAGATTAGAATTAAAAGAAGGCTCTAGACCTATCAAGCAAAGATTATGACGATTTTCACCAGAGAAGAAAGAAGCAATCAAAAAGGAAATAGCCAAGCTACTCGCGGCCGGATTCATCAGAGAAATCCTCCATCCCCGAGTGGTTAGCTAACCCAGTGCTAGTTAAGAAAAAGAACTCTGCTGAGTGGCGCATGTGTGTCGACTACACAGACCTCAACAGGCATTCCCCAAAAGATCCTTTCGGATTACCAAGGATAGACCAAATAGTTGATGCTACCGTAGGCTCTGCCTTACTATCTTTTCTGGATTGCTACTCCGGGTACCATCAGATTGCCCTCAAAAAAGAAGACCAACCCAAGACATCGTTCATTACTCCTTTTGGAGCATACTGTTACAAAACTATGTCCTTTGGACTAAAGAACGCGGGGGCTACTTATCAACGCGCCATCCAAGATTGCCTGGGTGACCAGATTGGCCGCAATGCAGAAGCTTATGTTGATGAGGTAGTCATAAAAACAAAGGATCCGACTACCCTGATATCAGACCTAGAGGAAACCTTCAACCGATTACGTGCGTATCAATGGAGACTCAATCCAACCAAATGCGTCTTCGGGGTACCCTCAGGATAGCTACTCGGATTCCTCGTTAGTCATCGAGGCATCGAGGCTAGTCAAAAGCAGATCACAGCTATCATCAACATGAAGCCGCCTACCTCTATCCGAGACGTTCAGAAACTCACCGGGTGCATGGCTGCGTTAAATCGATTTATCTCACGGCTCGGAGAAAAGGGATTGCCTTTCTTCAAATTGCTTAAAGCCAGTGACAAATTTCAGTGGACGGAAGAAGCGGACAAGGCTTTTGAACAACTCAAAGTCTATCTTACCAATTCACCCATACTGACGCCGCCGGAGCCCAGAGAACCGATGATGTTGTATATCGCAGCTACCACACACGTTGTCAGCACAGCAATCGTGGTGGAGCGCAAAGACGACAAGCACATCTACAACACCTAACGACCAGTTTATTACATCAGCGAGGTACTATCTGACTCGAAGGTCAGGTACCCGCAAGTACAAAAACTGCTCTATGCTTTACTCATATCCTCAAGAAAGCTGCGGCACTACTTCAACGCTCATGAGATCACGGTAGTCACGGATTTTCCTTTAGGAGAAATCCTTCACAACCGTGATGCTACTTGAAGGATTTCCAAGTGGGCAGTTGAATTAGGGGCACTCAACATCAAGTTCACTCCGAGGAAAGCTATCAAGTCTCAGGCCCTAGCTGATTTTGTCGCTGAATGGACTGAAACACAACAGACTAGAGACAACGCTACTCCCGATCATTGGAAGATGTACATCGATGGATCCCTAAAACTCGGAGGAGCAGGAGCCGGAGTCCTTCTTGTATCACCCGTGGGTGAACAACTCAAATACGTTCTGCAAATATTGTGGCCGGCCACCAACAATGAAGCAGAATATGAGGCACTGCTCCACGAACTTAAACTAGCAGTCACTTTGGGAACTAAGCGGCTGTTAGTCTATGGCGATTCCTCCGTGGTCATTCACCAAGTTAATAAAGACTGGGCCTGTACCAAGGAAACAATGAACGCCTATTGTGCTGAAGTACGCAAGCTGGAAAAACATTTTGCAGGTCTGGAACTCATTCACGTTACACGGAATCTTAACGTGGCAGCAGACATACTCGCGAAATTGGGCTCTGACAGAGCACAAGTTCCCAGTGGTACCTTTGTACATGAGTTATCCAAGCCTTCAATCCAAGAGAAGGAGGGGTTCGAGCCAGAACCCGCAACCCAGGTCCTATCTCTAGCACCCGACTGGACACGAGTTTTCATTGACTACTTCAAAGAACATAAACTGCCAAACGACAAAACTACAGCAGCGCAAGTCACTAGGCGTAGCAAAAACTATGTTCTAGTCGGGGATAAGCTGTATCGACGCGGAGCTTCATCAGGGGTCCTCCTCAAGTGTATTACACCAGAAGAAGGCAGGGAAATCTTGAATGAAGTCCACTCTGGGTCCTGCGGAATCACGCAGCTTCAAGGACACTAGTCGGAAAAATCTTCAGGTCAGGATACTACTGGCCCTCAGCTTTAAAAGACGCGGAAGACTTAGTCCGCCGCTGTCAATCATGCCAGTTCTTTGCCAAGCAGCAGCACGTACCCGCACATGAACTGATATGCATCCCTCCGTCATGGCCCTTCTCATGCTGGGGACTCGATATGGTGGGTCCTCTCAAGCGCGCCCCAGGCGGATTCGAGTACATCTACGTTGCAATAGACAAATTCACAAAATGGATCGAGTACATGCCCTTGGTCAAATTCAATGCTTCCAAGTCAGTCCAATTCATGCAGAGCATCTTTCACCGCTTTGGAATGCCGCATAGAATCATCACTGATCTTGGGTCCCCCTTTACAGCTATCGAATTCAAGTCATGGGTCAGCGACTGTGGAATCAAGATAGACTACGCATCAGTTGCTCACCCTCAGTCCAATGGCCAAGTTGAAAGAGCAAATGCCCTGATTCTCGCCGGATTAAAACCAACGCTATTTGACCTCCTAAAAGATCACGACGGAAAGTGGGTTGAAGAATTGCCTAAGGTAGTCTAGGGGCTACGAACACAGCAAAGTCGGGCAACAGGCCAAACACGTGTCTTCCCGGTATATGGCACTGAAGCAATCCTACCGGCTGACTTAATCTGGAACTCCCTGCGAATGGAGCAGTACAACGAGGGCAAAGCTGATGATACTAGGCGGTTAGAAGTCGACAGCCTTGAAGAAGCCCGACTAACCGCACTTTTCCAATCAGCAAGATACCTTCAAGGGATGAGGCGCTATTATGATAAGAACGTCCATCACCGCACCTTCCAAGTAGGCGACATAGTGTTGAAGAAAATTCAGAACACCGTTGGACGTCACAAGCTCATGAGTCCATGGGAAGGTCCTTATATTGTATCCAAAGTAACAAGACCCGGGTCATTTGAGCTAGTCACTGAAGATGGATCTCCACTGCCAAATTCATGGAATATTGAGCACTTGATGAAATTCCATACTTAAGGACTACGCTACAATATTAACTCAGGGCAATTGTATTTATTAGTCGGATATTAATAAAGTTTGAAGTTCATACGACATAAGAACTTTTATCCAGGCTATTTTCTACACATCATCACGACTATTCAGTCGCATAACAGTCTCTGCAATAGCAGGGCTTACCTCCGACTAATATATAATATTACTCGGATAGATTGGTTCAGAGGAAACCATACTTGAGTTACGAGCTTCGAGCTCAATACAACTCACAAGGTAGTACGGCTTAGCACCCGGCTATCAGCCTATAGCGAATATGGAATCCACCATAGTGGAGACTAGTTCCTATAAGGCGTAACAAGGCGGGATAGTACTCACCCTGTTACATACATCCTGGACAGAGGTCCACCCACCTTCGCACTCAAGCTGCAATCGTCAAGAGGATATGATTCACCCAGAAGGAACCAATGCTACGGTCCTTCAAGAGGTGTGTGATCATTGTTATCCCTTGAACAAGGGTACTAAGAGTAGTACTCGGGCAAGACTAAGTTCTCTACACAATGGTTAGAGAAACGAAGTCACACGACCCAAACTAAAGTGCTAGCGAGCACTCGGATAGACTCGTCTAATTAGACGCCTGGTCATACATCCACAACAAATAAACTCAACCCATTGCCAAAGAAATTTGCCGCAACATGGAGTTGCACATATATGCAATTCACAAGATTCAAAAGTAACCAATATTTTTGATATCTTATAATAATTGTTTTCAGGAGATACAAGCTGCAGAGACTGAGGAGTCTAGACTACTCTACAAGATCTAATATCTGCGCGTACTCCTCCGCGGCGGCTTTCACCTCCTCTTGCATTGCCGCAAGGTCCTCGTCACCTTTGTCCTCTGGAAGGGTCATCAGAGCGGACAGGTCAAAGGACGGCAGATGCAGCTGCAGCGTTGCCATCAGACCCTGCACCACGGAGATCGACATATCTTTGATGTATTGCGCCAGCCGCCCAGGTGCAGCCTTGTGTAACACCCGGTTTTAAGAACAAAACCAGATACATACCATATGTGTGCCCAGGAAGACAATTCACACATATAGCTACAAATGAAGGGTAATATCAAAGACAATGCCTTTATTACATAGCGTAAAAACATATATTACAAAAGACATGGTCTTACATCACCAAACACACTATAGATCTACTCTTCTGGCGAAGCCTTCAACTCCACAGGAAACGTCAACTGGTTGATCACAAGCCTATCATCTCTTGGAAACTTCTCATGAAAACCTCCATCTGGTACCCATCCGGGATTTTGCCAAAGATATAGAAAGTAAAACAAGCGTAAGCTACTACCGCTTAGCAAGCATAACTTAGAGGGGATGCAGGCTCAAAGGCTTGACACGGTTGAACTGCGGTAAGCACTTTTAGTTGGTCATATTTTATTATTAAACCTCAGTTGCTAGATTATGCATAGGCTCCCAATATGTGAAATGATTAAAGATATCATCAGATTCAATTATAACCCAAACCAACCAAGAACCATCTAAATCAAAAAGGATCCAGGTTGCTCATAACCGGGAGCACGGCTGATATATCAGTTTTTAACACTCTGCAGAGGTTGCACATCTTTACCCATTGAGCAGTGATACCCATATGCCAGCGCATTTTACACTTCCGAGGTGTACGGCAGGGTTCACAACGTAGCCTTTCGCAAGTTAGTTCTAATAAGTAGCAACCGCTAAGGATTCAGTTGCGCTGGAGTCCACCAGGAACACCCCTCTTGCCCTTTCGGTAAGCTGCTCGCAAACTAGAACAATTCATGATACTTGGCCAGACCAGAGCCATGTAGTTCTCAAGGTATGCACTGTAAATCCAGGGTTGCCGCTTAATGACAAGTCCTATAGGAAACTAGAGCACCATAACCCAATGCTCTAGCCCCTAGATCCATGTTGCTAAAAAGCATCTTTTAAACATCAATTGCATATATCATTAATCAATATTTCACATCCTTATTTATAGTTGAGCGAACTAAGCATTACTAGCCACATGCAATAACCATAGGTAACAAGGATTCAGGGCAACAAAAACAAGGAAGTAAATTCAGGCGATTCATTGGACACATGCATATGACTGAGATTGCATTTAGTGAATAGGAAACAAGGAGCCTCTTGTTGCCTTAACTCGAGCACTGGCGATGATCCCAAACTTCAGGAGATGTTTCGAGCACCAACAAACAACTGGCAATCTACTCGGATCAAACAACACCACACAGGCATCCACACATACATGCATAGCAAACATAGATTAATTAGAACAGTACACCAATCATAATAAAAAGAAATAAAAAGGTTTTAGAAACTGATCTATGTTTCACTACGAACACGCAGACGCGAAGATCACTCAAAACGAAGCTATAACGGAGAAGTTATGAATTAAACAAGTTTCAAAACTCTAATTACTAGATTGGAGTTAACTCAAATTTTAATTACAGAAAACAGTATTGAAAGTTATATGGTTAGAAAGATCTTTTCGAAACGAATCTAACGCAAGTTGAACGGATCGATTTGGAGTTAAAACGGAGAAGATATAAGCTTTTAAAATCAGTGGCAGTTTTGTAAATAAAACAAAACTTGATTTTCGCAGATTTAAATAAATAAAACGAAAATAAGAAATCTGGTGGACTGCGCCTCATTTAGGAGAAAGCACAGGGGTCTGAAAGAAAGTTTTCAAAGACACATTGAATAGTGATGAGGGGAGTGCGGGTTGATGCCTGAAAAATTGTAAGGGCTCTTTTGAAACTTTGCCACGCGAAGAGGTATGGACGAATCTGAGCCATCGGATTCGAGATGGATGAATGAGATTAGATGGGGAGGGAGACGAGCGGCGCTGAACGACCGGAGCAGAGCTTCTCCACGGCGGCGCCCTGGCCAGTGAGGTCCGAACCTCGCCGGAGTTGGTGGAGACGACGATTCCGAGCTCAACTAACCCAACGGAGGGCATGGAGCTGTAGAGTGGTCCAAGGCGAACTCATCTGGGGTATTGGTTACGGCGGAGGACGAACAGAGACGACAGGAGACGAGTCTTGGCGGCTCGAACATCGCCGGCGAACTCAATCGGACCGTACAGCGAGAGAGAGAGCTCAGACGGGGCATTATCGCCTTCCTTACCTTCAAACGAACCTTGAAGACCGAGTCTATTTGATGGAGAAGGAGCAGAGAGGAACATTCACCGCGGCGGCGGCGCCTAGGGTTTCACGGCGCTCGATTCGGCAGCTAGGTCACCCTGCGGCGGCTGCGACAGAGTTTGGAAGCCTCGCTAGGGTGCGGCGGCTCTAGGATTTATAGGGGGGGCCTTCGTGTCCTCCACGAAGACGATTCCGAGGATCCCAAGTCGGCGGTGGAAGAAAACAGAGTCCTTGACGACTCCGTCTCAAGGTGGAAGAAAAGGGTGTCACTGACAGCTGGGCCCCAGATGGCAGTGAAAGAGGGAGGAGAGAAGGGAGCGCCTGCATGGGCCTTGCCTTGGACTGGGCCTTAGCCTCTTGCGGGATGGAGCTGGGCTCGGTGTTCGCACGGGCCGAAAAGGGAGAGGGGAGGGAGGAGCTGAGCTGAGCCACCTGGGCCGAAAGCCAGGAGAAGAGGGAAGGAGGAAAGAAAACTCTTTTTCTTTTATTTAAACCATTTTCAAAGCACTTTTCAAATGTTTCCAAACCAGTTTTGAATTTCGGTCAAAACCACTCAGCTCAAAAACTCAAATGCATCAGCATGAATGCACAAACATGTTTCTAACTCTAGGATTGTTTTTATTTCTAAAACAATAATTATTTTCTCTATGTTTTAAATGTGCACAAAAATCATAATGAAAACAATTTAACCCTATTTAAAGAAAGGCAAAATTTAGGGTGTTACACCTTGGCCCGTTCAATCAAAGACTCCTCGACTCCTGCCGGCGCCAGAATCATATTGAGCAGGGGCTCGACAGCATGCTCCAAGGCCATCAGGGAATCCCGCGACTCCTTTGTAGACTTCAAAGCCTGCAGAAGGTCCCGGTCAGCACCCTCACGCATCAATTTGGCTTCTTGAAGAGTACTATGCGCGTTAGCAAATACCTCTTCAAGATCCGTCTATTTCCGATTAAAGGCGTTCTGCCACCCAGAAGCCAGCTTATTCGTATCTACATACACAACAGTCAGTTATCATGACATCCGATAATATTATGGAGTACAACGACACAGAAACTCCAAGTATACCTTCAAGCTGCTTTTTAGAACTCTTCTTGAGCTCCTTCAACTTCTGTTCCATGGCAGCGGACTTGGATATCAGCCCAACCTCTCGGTCGTTAGCAGCATCACACTCCGCTACCACTTCCTTGAGGTTGCCTTGGAGTTCATTAATACGATCATGCAGAACCTGGGTGGCTACCTTCTGGCTAATTTGGTCCTGAGCAATATAGTCCCGGAGCTCTTGGTTTTCACGAGACAACTCTTGGCGGATCCGGGTGACTTGATCTCTAACCTTGAAGTCAAAGGACTACAATACAATAACATCATGAGTACTCGCATGAGTTTACTGTATAACAAGAAGAGATTGAGACTCTTACCTCAACAAATGGGTGAAGAGCTTCAAAGGGAGCCCTCACATGGTCCTTCAGTTCCTTCAGCCGAGTAAGATCCTGATCATACCCGGATACGTCAAGAGTAGCTCCTTGGCGCAAGGACTCGGGTGCATCTAAAGACCCTCCCTGCTGACAAGCTGAGCCCTCTGCATGTATCTCCGTCAAGACCATGTCCAGGGTAGGTTCGTCCGGCTGTCGTGTACGAAGAAACCAGTCACTCCACACTCGGTCAAACTCCAATTGAGCGGGGGAACAAAAAATGGAGTACGGCCAACCAACCTGAGGCAATGGAAGAGTATCCGTGTCAAGAGCCGCATCGGCCCGAGACTTGGACAGAGAAGAGCCAGGCAGCGCATCTACCTGACTGAATGTTGGCGGCACGCTGGAGTCATCCTTGGCTAGCGGCTCCGACTCCTCTACCGCCTGAGGATCAGGAACAGTGCTCGAGGCTGTTGCACCTGGTTTTGCCTTCCTACAAGCAGACAAGTATACATGTCAGTATCAGAACTCTGTGTACGCTCTACAAAGCTGAAAACTTACTTCACGAGCTTCAAAGGCTTTGGTAGCTCAAGAGCGGCTGTCCCAGAAGCGGGTCTGAAGTCGGAGGTTTCTCAGACACCACGCTGCTTGAAGTCCCTTGTGCCGTCCCAGCATCTGATACAACGACATTCACAAGATAAGAGATTATCAACACTCAAAAGAACTACAAAGTACTCGGGTTTTCCCTTACCAGGAGCACCCGGCTTACAATGCTTTTCAGCCAATTCTCGTGATAAAAGAACTTTGCGACATGCACGGCGATTACCAGTGCGGGCCCTCTTGGGGACGGGTCCTCCGGTTTCCTGCTGAGGAGTCGGCGATCTCTTCTGGCTACTCTCTGCTTTTGGTTCTATGAGCATGACATCAGAATCAGTTGAGTCTGTGTCAAGCCAATCCAAATTGGCAGGAGAACTGGGTTTGTTTGGAAGGTCCTCACTTCGGATAGGACCCTCTAAGGCTATGCCTCCACCTTCTTCAGTTGCCGGAGGTAGGGGAGGACAATCATTGTTATCTCTCCCCTGGCCCTATAAAACAGAAGGATATCTAGTCAGGTCAGATGGATATCTATTCCGAACCTTGATGACACGACAAATTAAATACTTACCTGAGGAGGAGGATTAATGGCAGAGAAAGATGTCATCACTGGAGCAAGACGTTCTCGGCTCTTAAGCAGTCGGTTCACTCTCCAGAGGACTTCGCAGTTTGCCAATTGCTCGACAGCATGGCGACCCGGGTCGTTCTTACCCAGGTATTCGAACCCAAAGTTGGCTCGCTGCTGAAGCGGGTGGATGCGCCGTGCAACAAAGTCTTGAACGATAGTGTATCCGGTCAACCCATTGATTATCAAAGCGTCTATGCTAATAAGGAGGGGTTGGATAGCCCCTACTTCTTCACTTGTGAGCTTCTCCTTCCATTCACGACACTTCTATGGTGGCGATCCATCATGACGACGAAGAGCTGGGGGTGGGTTACCCATATAGAACCACCCAGCAGCCCAGTCTTTTACCGAGTCTGACAACTCAACAGTTATATATTGATTGGCTACCTCCAATCTAACCTGAAGACTAGCCCCTCCGACTACTTCGGTATTAGCGTCACTAGGTTGACACTTAAACCAGAAAAAGTAGCGGAAAAGGGTAATAGAGGGACATATCCCCAGAAAAGCTTCACAAAGATGGGTGAAGATTGCTATATGAAGAATCGCATTGGGAGTAATATGGTTCAGAGTCAAACCATAGTAATGCAGCAATCCACGAAAGAAGTCCGAAGCAGGAAGCCCCATTCCCCGCTCTACGAAGGCTTTAAACATCACGATCTCCATGGTGTTGGGGGCAGGAGCGCGATGATCAGTGGGTACCCTCCATCGATCCATTGGTTGCGCCCGCAGCAATCCTTGTTGCGCCAGGAATGCTAGTTCCGCCAGGGTGGTGTCCGGCTTCTTCCACGCCAACACATCAGTTGGCGGGTTCGGATGCTTAGGCTTTCCGGTGATGGTGATCTTAGCCTTTCTCTTCTCCGCTGCAGACTGCCTCTTGGGACCCATGTTGGTGACGAGAGATTTTCTACGCATAAACTGTGGAATTGGCTAAGGGATTTCTAGCTCTGAAGGCAATGGCTTGATGAAAGCGTGAGGAAAGCAGAAGCCCGGTGGCGGCTTATTATAGATCTGTTTTGATAACCGTTCGGCTTTCCTAAACGGCGTCATGGCAATGTCTGTAACCCTAACGGCTGGGAACACATGTCAGACGACGTTAGAGATAGAGAAGAGGAACAGCAAACAGACAAGTTTTCCTTCCGCAAGATACATTTAGTACTCGGACAAAAAGACAGAGGACTCGGAAAATATTCTAAGTACCCGGATCTTTGTTATTATTACTCGGAATTACAACACAGATGCATGGAAACATCTTGAGATACAACAACTTTCAACAGAAGTCCAATCAAGGTGTAAAACGCTACTCTAGTGAATTCAAGGTACATAGCCTTGATGCCTATTACACCAAGGACTGGGTTTAGTGAGACGCAGTAAAGCAGACACAGAACCTTGGGTAGACACTATCTTTTCAGTGCATCCCAAGGTGGGTCTTTGGTACCACCCCAGTACTCAAGGAACTCGGGGAAGACAATCACCCTCGCCGCCCTTTTGACAACCTGTGACTCCGAGGTTATCTACGAGTGGTAGTCACAAGAGTTCTTTTAGGCGCACCTCTGTGTCCCTCTGCTCGCGACCACTTGGAAACCACCCTAACGGATGGTCCTTTCACAAGAGTTCTTCTGGGCACTTCATCTATTCTACAGAAGGAAGACACCCAGGGGCTCGATCATCTCAGCTACTGCTATTACAATACCCATGGAACTAATAAGAAGTTCTACACTCTCGAAAGATATGAGCTCTTTGCTTCCCAGGCAGGGTATTTATAGGCGGTTTCTTCTGGGTCTATAGACCAGGTTCATCAACAAGAGTGATTGCTGGACTAATAATTCAACCAATGCACTGTGGTGCATGTGAAGCTCGGCATGGGTAACAGAGCTGATTCTCACACACACTTCAAGATGAAAACGACAAAGTTTGCAGTTGCAGAAAATGATAAACATCATTATTGCGCACAGTTGGAACAGTCACCAGTCAATTATTGCTGGACTTATGGTAATTTTTATTCAGTGGGGGGTGATATGGGATGTTTGTTGAAAACATTACCCACCTGAAGCTGAACTATTAATACTCGGACGGTTTAAGCAGCAGATTGGTGTCATATTCCGACTCCTCAAGACCTTCATGGATTACCTGATGGCTTCATTTAGAAGACCCCGAGAACCGACTACTATGGTACTCGGAACTCATGCTCGGGGGCTGCAGGGTATAATCTATAAAGGAAATGTTTTTTCTTATTCAAGATCTACTCGGAAAAGGCTCCAAAGATCCTCAAAGTTATTATAAATAACAAGAGGCTCGGGGGCTACACCCTATGGGTGCACTTTTTGTAAAAAGCGCACACCATGGAATTTCTTTACTCTCGGAGCACTTCAAGATTTCTCAAGACATTACTCGGAGATTCTCAAGAAGAAATTAGAAGATAACGTCATGAAGAAATGATGAAGAGCTCGGGGGCTTGACGGACCAGGATGTCAGAGATGTCATCAGTAGATGATTACTCCGACTAATCCCGGACGGCACGGGAGATCCAAAGACTTGTTACGAAGTGTACTTGGTTTAGGACTCTCGTTTGTAACTTAGCCGAGTTGTAAAAGGAAGTCTTGTAATTAGAACAGGACTCCTTTGATGTAACCGGTTAAGACTCGGTCTGTGCTAAGGCTCACCCGGATATATAAGGGGAGCCGGGCGCAGGCTCCAGATAATCGAACATTGAATCATAACAATACACGAGGCACACGCCGCACTGGACGTAGGGTATTACGCTATTTAGCGGCTTGAACCAGTAGAAATCGCTGTCCCTGTGTACTCGCCGAGTCCTACGAACGCCGATCCCCACCGAACAAATCGTCTGAGATTACTCAAGATGAGTTGTCGGTTAACAAACACCGACAATAGCCGAACCAACGCATCAGGAATATTCTAGAAGGATCTAGAGGACACCAGAAGACACCAGGAGGCCGGGCACCCCAGGACACGGCCAGGTGGGACCGACCGATCCCACCACTAGACCGGTCGGTCTCCCCCGGGGCCCGCTGGACTTTCCTCCACTGCCTATGAGAATGCATCTCAGCCGTACCTAAGGTCGGTTTGATCCAACGGCCACGGTTCCTCTCCCAGGGCTATTTAAGCAGCCCCAGACCCCCCCTCTCCAGATCATCATCAGGTCATCATCATCTCATTCATCAGATCAAGCCATCACTAGAGAAGGAGATCAATCGGAAGCCCTATAACTACATCCACCTAGATTAGTTAGATAGAATAGGATTAGAGGAGGCAAGCTTCGCTTGGATTCCAGATCTAGTCACGAGAAGGCTCGGTAAACCCAAGATCTTCTCTCTTGTATTAACATTATGGATCTACTTCATAATTGCTCTTCTAGTTCATCATTGTTTATGTTCTAGTTCGTTGTCTAGTTCTAGTTCGTCGTCTAGTTCTAGTTCGTCGTCTAGTTCATCTCATTGTTCATCTCTATGTTCTAGATAGTAATACAATTGATATGACTAAGACATCAACAATTATATTCTTAATTATATTGCTTATAGTATGCTTTGATTATATATTTGGCATAAATAGTTCACCATTATGTTTATACTCATGTTCGTACAGCGCTCATCTTAATGATCATTGGGTGGGTGATAGATGTTGTGTAGGCGTGGTGCTTATACACTATTTATTTGCGAATTTTCCTATGTTCCGGATAGAGTGGTAGATCGCGGGTGTGATATTCATGTTGAGTCCTTTGTATTCCACCTCCCGAATGTAGTGTCAGTATGGCTCACTTAACTCATGGTTTAGGGGTTACACTGTTTGGCACCTTTACTATGGAGATGCCTCTTGATTATAAATATGATATGACCTAGCCTATGATTGCCAGATATGTTTGCACTAATCAATGTATCCTATGACTTGTAATTAGAATAACTCAGGAATGTTTCTTATTAATACTGTTCTAATCATCACTTGCTAGGTAGTACTGTTCTAGGATTATCTTTGATTGATCTGCTCTCTGTTACCATTTATCATTACTTTACTATCTGATCTCTGTTTAGAGTAATGAGTGTGTTATCAGTCTTTATCATAAGTGTGTGCCACATTAATTGTTGTTAAGTCCTCATTAGTTTAGTACCATCATACTTTGAATTGATTAGTCTCTAGGCTAAATATAAATAACGATACCTGAGACTAGCTTGGGTCAAATGCTTCTACAACGGGTGTATTTATCTGTGCGCTTGCAGGTAAATATTTATCTTTAGATCCAGTGCTTTGATATAATCACATTGCTAGCTTCATGTTGGGGATGACAACTTGACGTTAAGTGAAGTTAGTAGTGTCCCGTACACTCCATACTGCCTTCACTAGGTTATTGTTTATGAGATTCATTCTTAGAGTGATTCCATTAAGGAGTGTCAACAAGCATTTCTGGCGCCATTGCCGGGGATAGATTAAAACTCTATTCTTAGTAGGAACGTTAAGAAATACCAACAAGCATTTCTGGCACCGTTGCCGGGGATAGATTAAAACTCTATTCTTAGTAGCGACGTTAAGAAATACCAACAAGCATTTCTGGCGCCATTGCCGGGGAACACATCAATTCAATTAGGGATGGTACCTAGGGTTTTTCATTAAAATCTTTATGAACATTGTTAGGACATTGCATTAGCAGCATTAAAACAGTAGCTAGAACATATCATTCAACTTACTCACATGTGATAATGCACTGTTTGTTTATCTCTACTCAAACAGACTTACCCTGGCTTTGTTTATCTTTTATCTTATGCAGGGTGTGATGTATGACTGGTTTCCAACTTCTGAATAACTACGTTGAGGATCCTGAAGCTTTACTGAAGAAAACAAGACGCAAACTCAAGAGACCCTCACCACCACTTCCAGAAGTTAACCAGATAAGAAGAAGCTTAATACCATGTTGGACACCATGGTCGACAAGACACTTCGTGAGTTCTCTGCACCAACCACTGCCAACATCAGGACTGGACCAACAGTCAATGTGGGAGACAACGGATTTGAACTCAAGCCAGCTTTGATCAACATGGTGCAAGCTAATCAGTTTTGCGGAAAGGCACATGAAGACACAAGCGCTCATCTCCAACACTTTCTGGAGATTTGTAGCACTTTCACCATCAAGGGAGTTGAAAGAGACGCCATTCTACTCTGCTTGTTCCCATTCTCACTTTTGGAAAAAAACAAAACAATGGTTCTACTCCAACAAAGACAAAAACACCTCATGGGCGATCTGTTCAACTGCCTTCCTAGCAAAAAATTTTCCAGTGGGTAAGACGAATGCCCTCCGTGCCAAGATTTCAACTTTCCAGCAACAACACGATGAATCAATCCCAGAGGCTTGGGAACGCTTTCAAGATTACATATCAGAATGCCCTCACCATGGGATGGAGAATTGCCTACTCATGCAGACCTTCTACCACGGGCTCACTTCAAGTACCCGTGAGAATGTGGATGCCGCCGTTGGAGGATCATTCTTGTCACTCACTATCAACAATGCTACTACACTCATTGAGAAGATGGCCTCTAACCAAGGATGGAACGAGGAACGCTCTCAACCACGCAAGAGGGGAGGAATACATCAACTGAAAGAAGTAGACATGTTGTCTGCCAAACTTGACCTACTCATGAAGAAGTTTGATGAACACACTCCCAAGAAAGAAGACGTTATGCACATCTGCGAATCTTGCATGACATGTGAAGAGTGTGGAGGCACTGGTCATTCAGGGAGAAATTGCCCGGAGATTCAAGAGGATGCAAAGTACATCAACAATAACACCAACTATCGTCCTCAACAAACTCAAGGATGGAACCAACAATCAAGGCCTAATTACTCAGGTAACTACCAAGGTAATACATTTAACCAACCACCTTTAAGAGATATGATATCTAATCAAAACAAGATTATTGATAATATGTCTAAGAAGATAGCTTCCAATGATAAACTACTTGAAAACATTAATACTAGAATGGATAGCTTTACTTCTGCCATAAAGAATCAACATAGCTTTAATAAGATGATAGAATCTCAGTTATCTCAGTTAGCAGCTTCAGTCCCTATGGCTGAAAAAGGTAAGATTCCCGGAAATCCAAAAGAACTAGAGACTACAAATCTTGTAGATATTTATGATGCAAGGCAGCTCACAGCTAGACCATCCAGGGGATGGAAGGATGACTCCATTGCCCCAAAGAAAGGAGATCCAAGAAGACCTGTCATTCCAATCCACATTGGACCTGACAGTTTTGAAGAAGCAGTCTGCGACCTTGGAGCAAGCATCAACATTATGCCAAAGGTAATATACGAACAAATTCATGGTGCACCTCTGTTATATACAAGTATGTGTTTGCAGCTTGTAGATCAGACATTGTGCTACCCATTAGGAATTCTAGATGTTTGTATTCGAGTAGGACACTCGTATGTGTGTGTAGATTTTGTGATCGTCGAAACAGGTGGAGACAATAGAGCGCCCATCATTCTTGGACGCCCGTTCCTAAGCTCAACCAAAGCCATCATCTACACGGACAGCGCCAAGATCTGTTTCACAATCACAGGCAACAAAGAAAGATTCAGCTTCAAGAGACGTACACTCACTACTCGAGTCCACCCTCAAATCCCCTACGAAGATTCAAACGCTATATCATCAATAAAGAAGAATAGGAACGGAAGGAGGAAGAATAAGGCTACACAACCACATCAAGACACAGTATGGATGGTCAACTCTGTCTAAACAGAGAGTGACCACCTTCTTCCATCACCATACCTTGCCAAGAGAGACGACCCAGGCGTACCCACCATCGATTGCAAGATCGAGGGAAGTACATTCCACAAGACGTTCTGCGACATCGGTTCAAGTGATAACATAATGTCTAAGGTAACATATGAATACTTATATAAAAATAGACCTATGTACCAAACATATGTACAGCTTGAAGGACTGAGAATACTAAAGCAAGGCGACCAGAGGGGGGTGAATGGGAGCCTAAAAGTTTCTCTCTAAACTTTGGCCTTTGTCCCTCAAATCAACCCCCAAAAACTTCGACAGAAAACGTGATGCCCATGACCCTTGGAAGAGGGTGGATGATCCCTAGGATCACAGCGAGGCACCACCAAACCAGAGCAAGCCAAACACCAAAAGCTCCGCCTCAAGTTCAACCCAAAAAACCGACTCCCGAACGTAGATGGAAGGCTACGTTGAGATATCTCCAAATACCTATGCTAACGAGTAGCAAACATACCTAGAGAGGCTCCTTGGTTAACTCTAGGGTCAAACGAGAAGTCCGAAAACCAAGCGGAAAAGTCAGGAGATCAAACGCACTGAAATTCAGCACTCAGCCAAGTCCCGGACTGTCCGAGGTTCTGACCGTGCACTGTCTGCCCAACGACGGACTGTCCAAGAACAGTTGGCGGACTGTCCGCAGGCAAAAAGGGAAAAACTGCAACGCTGCTGAAGTCCCCCTGCTCGGTCCCGGATTGTCCGTGCCTTAGAACGGTGGACTGTCCGTCGGTGTCCCGAGCTCAACAGACCAAGGTGCCCAGCTACTGGACTGGACCAGCCCCGATACGCGGACTGTCCGCGGGGTGGGTGGCGGACTGTCCGCGACCACACAGAGAAGGCGACTTCGGTCGCCCTTCACCCAAATCTTCCCAAATCCGACCCAAATCAAAATCCCTTGTTCCCAAACTTGGAGAAGATGATCACGAGGTAGTTGGAAAACTATCCCCAAGAAATCATCCGCTCAAATCAACTCAATCAACGGGAAATCGAAGGGGAAGGTGTATGAACCGAAAAAGCGCCATGAAACTTGAATCGACTAGATCTACTTGTTCGTGAGGAGTTAGATGAATTCCTTCAGTGGAAATGATCTCCTCATATTAAAGAACAAGTTGGTTCAAGTGGATTCGAAAAAGACGCAGCGTAGAGGGAGATCGAGTGACGGGAAAATCGTGGAGAAACGAAGAACGCGAAGAACAAATTCAAAACACGAATTCAATCCACGAATTGCAACCGTGTGGCTACCACACGAGACAACAGTGAGATTATGATCTCACTTCCTCAAAATCTCATGAACACAGAGGTATGATTGTCTTCTCTGCGGATCTCAGTTAGCTACAGCAGAGAATAGGAGAGAGGAAACCCTAGAATGAAAATAGCAATGGCTGAGATAGGATGGGAGGTGGGTGTCTCCCTCTACTTATCCTAATTCTAGTTCCCACTCTACCCCTAACTAATTACAGAGCGAACCAGCAAAACCCTAGGGATATTCTGGACCAACTCGAAGTAGATGGTGATCCGACGGCCACGCCCGCACAATAGGTAGCTTCGCCTCGACGCGACCTCACTGATTGCCGCCACGTGCCGCCACCGCTCTACTCATCCTTTTTACGGACCTCGCCCCCGGTTTTGAGGCCAAAACCGGGAAACCAGCCTTCAAGTCGTCCCCCGATTTTGAGGCTGAAACCGGGAAACCCGACGTCCATCGCCTGAGTTTTGTGGCCCAAACTCAGAAACCCGCCAGCGCCCAGGTTTTGAGGCCCAAACCTGGAAACCGTCCTCAGCCCGAGTTTTGTGGCCCAAACTCGGAAAACCAACCGCACCTAGGTTTTGTGGCCCAAACCTCGAAACCGTTCACCGGTGGTTTTTCTGTGGCTCAACCACCAAACCAACGCCGTAGAGGGGATGCACCGCTCGTGCACCCCGTCCACTGACACGTGTCCCCAGGTCCTCGACCCGAGCAACACCGTGCCCCGCTAGTCTCCGCTCGTCGCTGTCCTAGGCTATCAGCCACCACGGCAGATGCTCAGGCCACCGGTCCCTCAGTCCAAGCCTCACGTCCGCCCTTCACCGCTCTCGGTCCGTCAGCATGACACGTCTCTACTTGACCTTCACCTTACCTTCGATCACTGTATCCGTGCTCGACACTGTTGATGTTTGTTAACGCAAATAAGAATATGAAAAGATTCCGCAAGCATATAGAACACCATTGTAGCATTTTACCGGGAGTATTCCAGGATCGTTATTTATATTTTACCACAGGGAAGCTTGGGTCAAGAATCTGATAACTCACTATCATGCATCTACTAACTCAGAGTACTAATTAGACTAAAGCAGGAGTAATTGATATATGATATAATAATGAAAGCACATCAAAGAGAATTCATGATAAATGTAAAGATAACTATAGTGGGAGGACAACGGGAGAGATCAAGGTTCCAATGCACTTCTCTATTACTTGGGTTCTAAGGCAACAAAAATGAAAAGATATAGCAGTTATACACATTGGCACTTTGGAGCAACAGTACCTTTCTGACTCTCGAAAAAGACTGGGAGGAAGGTAGTCAGGGGAAGGCTGCCAAAAAGCTCTACGAAAACACCAATCCTAACGTGGTGGATTATAACAATCTACAAAGCTGTCACCCCTGTAGCTACCACAACTATCCGGAGGATTGGGCGCAAACTCAGGTAAACACTAGCCTGGACACCGCGTCTACACTAATGATTACTACTCTAATTACCATGAATAACTAGAGCACTCAATACGAGCAAAGATCCCATGCCAAGATATAACAACTATACTAATCATATAATAAAGCATAAAGTAAATAAAGAAGATAAATATATTAAAGCATAAGTCTTACAAAGAAAAGATACAAAGACATACCAAAACTCTGAAGACTCCTCCGGAACCGGAGCGTAGCTCCGCTCTCCCTAACTCCCGACTAGAGCTAAGCTATTACATTGGAAATCTAAACCTAATTCTCTAGGGAGGAGAGGTTGTCCTTCGAGGGACGCCTCTACAAAGACTCCCAGATGATGATGGTGTTGCCTCAGGGGGGTCCTGGGTTTATTATATAGGGGCTCCTGGCCTCCCCTCCACCTTGAGCAAGCGATGTGGTACTAAATCCTTCGTCATATGCACTTGGGCCTAAATGGGCCAAAACGTGTTGGAGAGGTCAGTTGGAGTGCATCACGCGAAGGGGGCGAACTTGGGCCCTGTAGCAGACCGGTCGGCCCAGGAGGGAGACCGGTCGGTCTGCCCCTATGACAGGTGGGCCCCGCCTTCCGTGGGTCGCCTTCTCGTGTCTTCTGGAATGTTCTAGAATCTTCCAAGTCGTATCCATCGAGGACTCTCGCTCCGGGACTCCAAATATAGCAAATAATATGTCCGTTTCGATCGTCTCGACGAGGTCTTTGCAATGGTGTGCTCTGTTTCATCACTTGAGATACTTTTATATGGTAAAAACATGGATGTCCTACAAAACAAGTGAGAGCACCAAAACTTGTGGAACTTGTTAGTTTCAAACCCTACAACTATGCTTTGTGGTTCATTTCATGTCATTCTATGCATTAGTTGATGGTATAATATTGACATTAGTGAGCGTCAACAGACACCTGCACAACACAAGCCAAAGAACATGCGCATCAAACCAGTTGACAATCACTCATCCCTCAGGATCCGGCATACACCCATGTATCCGCAATCTCCCCCTTGATGAGTATTGTCAACTACCAACACAAATCATATGAAGGTAGAAGAAGGGAGAAATAGAGAGCTCATCCAAATGACCCAAAAGGATAGCAAAGCCAGAAGAAGATTAAGTGGAATAGCAAGACAACTTGGTTCCCAAAGACATGGGCAACGGCTCGACGCAACCAAAAAAAACAAAGCTAGCCCTCAAGAAGAGGTAGAACAGGCTCAACACCGCTAGCGAGAAAGCTCGACACCAATTGAAATTTTGAGAAAGCTCAGCATCAATTGAAAAGCTAGCCCTCAATAAGAGGCAGAACAGGCTCAACACCACTAGCGAGAAAGCTCGATACCAACTGAACTTTACCAATTGAGCCAAAATCAACTGAAAAGCATATCAGAACACAAAACTGCTAGTCCCTCAAGATAGAGGCACAAAGGCTCAACACAACTAGCAGAAAAGCTCCGAACCAATTGAAAAATCTGAGCCAAATTGAAAAGTGCTCCCAGCAAACTCCCCTTCAACAATGCACACAACTAAGATGTGATTCGACAATTTTGTCCCCCTTAGTTGATAATGCACTATCAAGTAAATTTCTCCCTTCCAATGCACATGAGTCAAAAATGCACGTTAGCAGCTTCAGGAATATAGTCGATAGAATGAAAAGATGCTCTACAGAGTGTAGATCTGATGACTTAACAATACGCACAAAATGCTAGCAAAGGCTCAAACTGATCACCAAATACGAAATATGAACATATGAGTAATGTGAGCAGTTTTAGCCAAAAAGGTATTCACCATCAAAATAGCACTGAACATGTATAGACAGGATGTCAAACAAGTGTTAAACATGTATACAAGGTGAACTACCCCTAGCAAAGTTCAATCATCATGCTATACAATGAGACATAGACTTGTGTATTCAAATTTTATTGGAGTTGCAGCGGTTAAATTACACAAGTTCAAATTTCAGCATGTGATTGCGAGAGGTTGAAAGCTTGTCATTGCATAACTTTTCAACCGAGCTAAGCCTATGCAAAAGCAATCAGAAGCTTAAAGCAACGGTTTCGGTCTTACACTACATGGCTCAAGTTTAACTCAAAGTGCAGTGAGAAACAGTCTCGATACCGTGATGTGTTGACAAGCAATCCCATCTCGATCTTTCCAATTCAATTAACATGGTTCGATTTTAACACAGAGTATGAACCTACCAAGCAAGTGAATGACTCAGAACTAGAGACATAGCAACCTAGCATATATGAAAAGCACAAGTGATTTCGACACATTCTACACATGCTAGTTGCCAATCTCAATGGTGAACAAATTTCAAATTTATGTTCATTAAGCATATTCACCATTCATAAAATAGCTCAGCTCGCAACATGTATCAGTGATCAGAAAGAGCATAAGCTACAAGCATCATCATATAGCATCGGAGCATACTAGACAGAGCATAGTTACATTCTAAAGAATATAGTCATGAAGCTCGAAAATGCAAAAATGCATGATGCAATGCAAAGACTAATCTACTAAAAATGAAAATAAGCATAAATAAAAAGAATCAGTCTATGATACACGAGACAAAATGTTTCCCTCATCTAAAAGGGGAAACACACACCAAGCTCATCTCTCAACCTAGCAAAGGTTGATTGGTCCAAAGGCTTGATAAAAATATTTGCCAACTGATGATGAGTATCGACATGACGAAGGTCGATACCACCCTTCTCATAATGGTCTCGCAGAAAATGAAAGCGCACATCAATGTGTTTGGTCTTAGAATGAAGCACAGGGTTCTTAGCAACGCTAATCGCACTCGTGTTGTCACAAAGCAAAGGCACTCGAGAAAAGCTCAGACCAAAATCACGCAAAGTGGCCATCATCCAAAGCAACTGGGAACAGCAGCTAGTCGCAGCAACATACTCAGCCTCTGTGGTGGACTGGGCGACACTAGACTGCTTGCGAGAAGACCAAGATACAAGAGAAGAACCCAAAAACTGACAAGTCCCAGAGGTGGACTTGCACTCAAGTCGGCAACCAGCAAAATCAGCATCCGAGTAACTGCAAAGGGAGAGGGTGGAAGAAGCAGAATACCAAATCCCAAACTCAGGTGTGAAGCATAAGTACCTCATAATGCGCTTGACCGCCTGACAGTGAGAAGTGCGGGGCGACGCCTGAAAGTGTGCGCAAAGACACACCGCGAACTGAATGTCCGGGCATGTCGCCGTCAGGTACAGCAGTGACCCGATCATACTCCGGTACTCCTTCTGGTCCACAGCTTCTCCATCCTTGTCCGCATCCAGGGCCATCGTGGTTGACATGGGTGTTGGAAGAGGCTTGGCCTCAGCCATATCGAACTTTTTCAAAATGCCCTTGGTGTACTTGCCCTGGTGCACGAACGTCCCCTCTCGGGATTGCTTGATTTGCAACACGAGGAAAAACGTCAACTCGCCCATCATACTCATCTCAAATTCCCTGCTCATAGTATTTGCGAACTTGGCAACCAAAGCATGAGAAGAACCACCGAAAATGATATCATCCACGTAAATCTGAACCAACAAAGTGTCATTGCCTAGCTTGAGGAGAAAAAGAGTTTTATCCACACATCTCATTTTAAAACCCTTAGCAAGCAAAAAATGTTTTCACCTATCATACCAGGCTCTAGGGGCTTGTTTCAAACCATAAAAAGCTTTGTGAAGCTTAAAAACATGGTTTGGAAACTTGGGATTTTCAAAACGGGGGGTGTTTCACATACACCTCCTCTTCTATGTAGTCATTTAGGAAGGCACTCTTGACATCCATTTGAAATAGTTTAAAACCTTTGGATGCAGCAAAAGCCAAGAGAATCCTAATTGCCTCCAAACGAGCTACGGGAGCAAAAGTCTCCTCATATGAAGGACCGAGAATGCTACCAAAGGCGACCAGAGGGGGGCTAAATGGGAGCTTTAAAATTTCTTTCGAAATGTTTAGGTCTCTGTCCCAAAAAATCAACCCCAAGACCAAAACCAATACACGTGATGTCCACGGCCCAAGAGAATGGGTGGATGTTCCCTAGGAACATAGCGAGACACCACAAAAGCCTTCTCACTCAAGTTCACGCAAGTCAACTAGTGACAGGTTGCGAGGGGGATTCAGGCTATTTTGCACAGCGGGAAGTCTGATTTCTGTAGAGCACAAAGTCAGAAATCCAACCCAAAAACCCAAAACCAAATCCAAAGTCGAACGAGTAAACCGCAGACAAAACAGTGCTGAAGTCACAGCATCAGACGCTGGCGTGCGTCGAATGTCCAAGCACCGGACGCGTCCGATGCAAAATGCACTGTTCTGGAACCTTACTGCATAGGCATCGGACGCTACAACAGTGAAACCCTAGCGTTCGATGCTCAGCCCCGGACGCGTCCGATGGACAACGGAGTGTCCTATGCTCAGCGTCCGATGCTCCTTTAAAACGTTGTTCTTGGACACGTGGCACCTGAGCGTCTGATGTGACGAACTCAGCGTCCGATGCCCCCGAGTCCAGCGTCTCATGCCCCCAAAACTACACAGTTCTTCCGCAGATTCAACCCAATCTCCTCCGAATCAAAAGCTCTAAGCCTTAGACTTGCTATGAGGAGTTCCAAGGAGGATAGTGAGCTACCCTAAGAGATCATGGCTCGAACCTAATTCCAAATCGGTGAATCGGAAGAATTCGGGGCAAGGGAGACAAAAACCGATTCGAAACAAAAATCGATCGATCTACTAGCTCGTGAGGTTAGATGTGAATTCCTTCAGTGGAAAGATGTGTCTCACGATTGTTAGTAGTTCTTAGCTTCACTAAAGATAGAGCTAGGCAACTATCCCCGGTAACGGCCCAGAAATGCTTAATGGCACTTGCTAACGTTGTTACTAGGATAGACTATGAAATCTATTCCTGGCAACGGCGTCAGAAGTGTTTGTAGCAAGTCTGGTCACTATACCTAAAGGAGTGGAGCTAAAGCAGCTATCTACTAATACCAAGCGGGGTTTTCAATCCTGACACTAGTAGGAGCTAGCTAGAGAGATTGCAATCTACCAGGAGGAGATTCTGCAAGCGCACAGAACTATCGTAGTAGCACTTCGCCTGGGAGTAGCAGCTGTCGATTTATTTGATCCCAAGGGAAGGCTAGGGTGGTGTATGAGTCGAGTCAAGGAGGGGATGAGAGTCGAAGAAAAGAGAAAAGGAAAAGGAGAGAAGGGAAAAGAGGGGATGGAAGGCTAGAAAGAATATGTGGGTGGATAAGTGAGGATGAAATGGATGGCTAAGGTAAGGTGGATGGATAGGTAGATGATAAGGGTAACTAAGATAACTAACTATTAACTAATAACTACTCCTAGATAACCACGAAGCAAGATAACTACGAAGCAAGATAGTTATGAAGCAAGGCAGGCAAAAGTCAATAAAGTAACTAAGTTGAGTAAAGTTTTATTCCTATCTTGTCAAGTATCGAGACGTACTAGCCTTTACCACTTACTTAGGTTGAACGCTAGCACAACGAGCCTTACTGTTAAACTGGGCCAACTACGTGGTGGAATTCAAGGCGCACAGGGCTGTCACCACCTGCTTGCTACCACAGCTATCCGGGGGTCCAGCCGTATCTGAAGGTAAGTCTATAACTAAGCACCACGCTTAACTATATTCTAACTATCTCTACCCTAGCTTTGAATAGAGACACCCTTGCGGACGTCAGATCAAATACTTGACTTAATAAGATAAACACTAAACTAACTAAGCAACCTATTGGCAAAGATCAATCACTAAGCACACTAGAGATTAACTACTATGGCTAAGTGAATTGAACTGTAGGATAGCTAGGTCACACTCAAGGTACTTGATAAAGTAATACTGAAAGTAATACTGAAAGTAATGCTTAAAGTAATACTAAGATAAAGATAAATGTACCTGAGATACAAGAGAGCAAACTAGACCAGAGATGTCAGGAAATCAACCGACCTCCGATACCAGTTGCTCGCACCCGCTTCTCTCTTAGCAAGCTCTACGCTCTTTTTACCAAGAACTTAGGCTGAGCTGTGCTAAACTAAGAGCGGCGCTGTAGTGAGGGCACTAGAGCTATACTCTCTCTACTAGCTAACCTACTTGCATAAGCTCTCTGAGCTTCTAACCTAACTCTCACTTGCTTGTGTTGCTTCTTGGTGTGGTATGGGGTGGTACAAATGAAGTGGTGCCACCAGGGGGGTATTTATAGTCTTGAGGAGTGAGAGGGGTACTCATAGGGGGCAGCCAATCGACCTAGGGTTGGGTCAGGTGGCGGGCGCCACCCCCTACTGGCGGCCGCCAGTCCACTGGCCGTTGGATGCATCATCACTGATCCTACGGCCTCTAGGTGGTTGTCCAAGGCGGTTTGGAGGTCGGTTGCATGTCCTAGCAACCGCCTTAGGTCATGATCCATGCCACTCCCCTCCGTAGCCCTCCGATCAAACCGACCTAGTGACCAAGGGCCAAGATTTGGCCTTGGGGTAGTCACATGGATCAGTGACGTGGCAGGGGGGATTCTAGGCCTCACCCTTGTGGCGGCCGCCACCTAGGGGTGGCTAGCGCCACCCCACTCAGGCCCAAATGGGTCCTGGTGAGTGGGCTCGTCTCCTGGTGGGTCCATTGTCCAAATTTGGTCCAAATTCATGCATTCAAATAAAAATCTATGGACATGTGGAATTTGGTTAGTTTAAAACCTATTTGACTACATTTCATGCCTTTTTGGTGGACTTTAGGGTCAATTGTTGATGGTGAAACGGGTGTTTAAGGACCATCAACAATCTCCCCCAAGCTAACTTGTTGCTCGTCCTCGAGCAACAATGCGGTTTAAGCATTGAGCATGAAATAGATAGCAACTTAAGATATATGCAAGTGCATATTGTATAGTGAGAAATAACTTAGCATATATCATTAATCATAGCAATGTGGGGCTTATAGCTTTTCACTTCAAACATGCAAGAGTGAAATAAAGTAGTAGATAGGAAACTTTTATCTTGCTTAGGTTTGACTAGGATTCTGTCTGGAGGTTTTTCAAGGTTTTCAAAAGATAACAACTTGCTTAAGTCCTCCAAGATTCACTCAATCACTCAATGGTGTTTAAATCCTCACTTAGGCCAAAATGTAGCCTCTCCTATTTCTAAAGAATGATATGTGGAGTTATAGGTAGGCTAAGAACCATGAGCAAATTGCCTGATGTTTATTGCTAAGCTAGACACTCAGATCATAAGGAGCAGCAAATCATAAAAATTGATCAAGATGTGCATGTGTGGTTATGTGGAAGTGTATAGAGAGATATTTCATAATCCTTCCTAGTTAATTTCTGGGGTCTAGAGCTAATGATAATTCTCTCTCTCTCTCTCTCTCTCTCTTTTTTGGATACATAGTGAGTAGACAAAAGATGTGTCCTCATATTTTCTTAGGACATAGTCCTCTCTTGAGCTACTTTGCTCACTTTTTTTTCAGGACATAGTCCTTTCTTGAGCTACTTTGCTCATTTTTCTCTCTCTTTTTTTTAGCTCTAGATTTCCCCAGATATCTATAGGAAAAGGATGTTTGAAATGAGTAGGGAAAGGGAGAGAAATGCTTATTCCCAGTGTAGGAATAGCATAAGGCTAGCAATGGGATGTTTGGCAGGGTATTGCATATCTCCGGAGTAGAGAATAAGCAATTTATTTGGTGGTTGCAAACTTCCAAAGTGGAGAGTAGGCAATTTATGGTGGGTGTGTGTGAATCTTGATTCAAAAGATATGATAAGCTTCTCTACTAAGATTTATGAGGTCTAACAAAGCTCAACACAAACAAAGCTCTTTGTGATTTTGACTAATGACTAACAAATATTTGGCTGGTGGTGGGATGGGATAAAATCTAGGAGGAACTTTTAGCAAGGTTTTCATAATTTTAAAAGAAATCCTCCAGATTAGGTCCTAATTTCACTTTAGCAAGTTTAAAGAATTACTCCATTTCTTACTAACTTTATTCACTAAGCATGATTTCAGTTAAAGCATGTGCAACCCACAAAAGCTACAACTTAGATAAGACCAGTTATTCAAACCATAACAATAGCATTTGCATGACATATTTCAAATCTTATTCAGGTTTCAACTTGTTTAAGAAGATTTTATCAATTTTATTCATGGAGTGGTTATTTAGGCAAGCATGTGACATTCAAAAGATATAGAATTTAAGAACTGAATGTAAAGTGTAGGCTTGAGACATACCTTATCGGAGCGGGAGTCTCCCCCAAGCTGGCTTCTTGCTTGGTGAAAGATCTTCTTCTTCTCAGTCGGAGCTCTTGTTCTCATTTTATTAAAAAGGGAAACTATCTAATGTTGTGAAAAGGGAAACTATCCTATTATGATATTTTATTATTCTAACTAAGTTAACATATACATATGCATAAAACTAATGATAGCTGATTTTTTTTAGTTTCATGCATGACATATGTTATTTATTCGAAAAAAGGGAAAATTGATGGGAAAAATTAAAAGTAAAACCATACCTTAGGTGCATGGAGTTTCATCCTTATCAGGTGGGTCTTCTTCTTCCTTGGGCACTTCTTCTTTAAGTACTCCATCTGGTTCTTCTTCTTTTGGCACCTCTCCTTTGTTATGTGAGTTACACAACTCAGGAGGAGGTGGTTCTTTCTTTCTGCTCCACCTTGTTCTTGGGCGCCTCTTCTTGGTACGAACGGGTTTTGCTTCCTGCATGTTAGCGGCATATGCGGGACCACGGGAAAAAGAGAATATTTCCTTCCTCCCTCCTAATGTCATTTGAATTTTACCACTTCCCACATATATGCAGGCATCAACAGTGTTCAAGAAGGGTCTACCTAAGATTAGAGGCACATCTTTCCTATTTCCCATATCTAGTATTATGAAATCAGCAGGAACATATGAACCTCTAATATGAATAGGTAAATCATTGACTATTCCTTCTACATAGCAAGTGGATTGATCAGCTAGCACAACATAGGCAGATGTGGATGACATGGGTGGAAAGAACGAGTTTTCATAGAAATCTTTAGATAAAATGTTCACACTCGATCCTAAATCACACATGGCATTTTTAAAGACTTCACCAAAGATTGAGCATCTAATTATGGGACTATCAGGATCACCCTTTTTAACAGTCATGGTTTGATCTTCATAATAGTTAAAATGTTTTATTTCAACCATATTTGCAGTTTCCATGTCAGGTTTAGCAGGAATTTTGCCAGTTTCAAAAGATGGTATGATAGCAGCAAGTTGAGCTAATTGGGTTTCTAACATCTTATTAATGCTTAATTGATTTTTTAGAGCATATGAGAAATCTTCCAATTTAGCATTTATATTCTCAAGGGTTTTATCATTTGACATTAATTTCTTATTCAAAAATTCAGTAGTTCAACCTTGAGAGTAGACTAGATTCTTTAAGAACAAGAAATCATCAGAATTCTAAAAATTAGAGCGGGGGAATGAATTGTTACCTTGAGAATTTGCAGGCTGATTCCATCCTTGATTCTGTTGATGGAAACCGTTGTTGTTGTTGATGAAGTTCAAATCTTCATGTAGCTCGGGGCAGTAGTTCCCAGAATGTCCGGTTTCTCCACAGACTTCACAAGTCATATAGGATTCCAGGGATTGGACACTCTCTTGTTGGTTCATCTTCTCACAGCTGTCCAGCTTCTTTGCCAGCAGGTCCATCTTGGCCACGATCATGTCGGCCTCCTTAAGGGAATGCATACCTCGCTTACGGGGCTGTAGTCTTTCGTCATTCCATCCTTGGTTTGACACCATCTTCTCTATGAGAGCCTTAGCATCTGCAACATTCAGAGAAAAGAATGCACTGCCAGTGGCGTCATCCAAATGGCTTCTAGAGAGTGGGGTTAGGCCATGGTAGAAGTTCTGGATCAATAGCCAGTCCTCCATACCATGGTGTGGACAAGCAGCGACATACTCTTGCAACCTCCCCCTTGATGAGTGCATTGTCAACTACCAACACAAATCATATGAAGGTAGAAGGGAGAAGGAAGAAGAAGGAAGCGAACTCAACCAAACGACCAGAAGCGAAGCAAAGCCAATAGAAGTCGAATGGAGTGACGGAGATAACTTGGTTCCCCAAGACATGGGCAACGGCTCGACGCAACCAAGCAAAGCAAAGCTAGCCCTCAAGAAGAGGTAGAACAGCCTCAACACCGCTAGCGAGAAGGTTGGAGCAAGAAAGACAGAAACAGGCTAGTCCCTCCATAAAGAGCCAAAGGCTCAACACAACTAGCATAACTGCTCCAAACCAATTGAAAGACCACACAAACTAAAAATCGCTCCAAACCAATTGAAACACTGCTTCAAACCAATTTAAAAAAAAACATATAGGCTGAAAGTCGCTCCAAACCAGTTGAACAGCTCGTCAAAGCAAAAATCGAGCAAACTCCCCCTTCAATAGTGCATACAACTCAAACTCCCCCTTCAATAGTGCATACAACTTAGGGACATGATTTGTCAAAATTTCTCCCCCTTAGTTGAAAATGCACACAACAAGGCAAAATGCATATGAGTCACAAATGCAAGTTAGTGGCTTTAGGTATATATTCCATAGTGAATAGATGCTCTAAAGAGTGCTGATCCAACTACTCAACAACAAGCACAAATGTCAGCAAAGGCTCAAACTGATCACAAATATGAAATATGAACATATGGGCAAAGTGAGCTGTTTTACAAGCCATTCAGAAAGGGTTTCACCATTCAAAATAGCACTACACAGTATAGAACAAGGAAGGAAGTTACACACAAGTGTAAAAAACATGTATAAAAGATGAACTACCCCTAGCAAAGTTCAATCATAATGCTCTTAGATGGAAACACATAGTCTTGGTGTTCAAATTTTATTAGGGGTTGCAGCGGTGATTACAAAAGGTTTGAAAATTCAGCATTTGTGATTGTTGTGAGAGGTTGAAAACTTGACATTGCCTAACTTTTCAACCGAGCTAAGCCTATGCATAAGCAATCAGAAGCTTGAAGTAATGGTTTCGGTCTTACACTACATGGCTCAAGTTTAACTCAATGTGCAATGAGAAACAGTCTTGATACCGTGATGTGCTGTCAAGTGATCCCATCTCGATCTTTTCAATTCACTTAGACTTGGTTCAAATTTTTAACCAAAAATGAACATACCAAGCAAGTGAAAGACTCAGAACTAGAGACATAGCAACCTAGCATATATGAAAAGCACAATTAACTTCAACACCTTCTACACATGCTAGTTGCCAAACTCAATGGTAAACGTTTCAAATTTTGTTGATTAAGCATATTCATAGTTCTGAAAAGAAGCTCAGCTCACAACATGTATCAGTGATCAAAAAGAGCCTAAGCTACAAGCATCCTCATGCATCATCGGAGCATACACTAATCAGAGCATAGATTCATTCTACAGATTATATACATGAAGCTCGAGAAGAGAACAATGCAAAAATGATGAAATGCGAAGACTAGAAATAAAAGACACACCAAGAAATATTTCCCCCAACTAAAAGGGGAAACACACACCAAGCTCACCTCTCATCCTAGCAAAGGTCGATTGATAAAAGGCTTGGTGAAAATATCTGTCAACTAAAGATGAGTATCGGCATGGTGAAGGTCGATATCACCCTTCTCATAGTGGTCTCGCAAGAAATGAAAGCGGACATCAATGTGTTTGGTCTTAGAATGCAGCACGGGGTTCTTAGCAATGCTAATCGCACTCGTGCTATCACAAAGCAATGGAACTCGAGAAAAGCTCAGACCAAAATCACGCAAAGTGGCCATCATCCACAACAACTGGGAACAACAGCTAGCCGCAGCAACACATTCAGCCTCTGTGGTAGATTGAGCGACACTAGACTGCTTGCGAGAAGACCAAGATACAAGAGAAGAACCCAAAAACTGACAAGTCCCAGAAGTGGACTTGCGCTCAAGTCAGCAACCAGCAAAATCAGCATCCGAGTAACCGCAAAGGGAGAGGGTGGAAGAAGAAGAATACCAAATCCCAAACTCAGGTGTGAAGCATAAGTACCTCATAATGCACTTGACCGCCTGACGGTGAGAAGTGCGCGGCGACAACTGAAATAGCCTGCAAAGACACACCGCGAACTGAATGTCCGGGCGTGTCGCCGTCAGGTACAGCAGCGACCCGATCATGCTTCGGTACTCCTTCTGGTCCACAGCTTCTCCATCCTTGTCCGCATCCAGGGCCGTCGTGGTTGACATGGGTGTTGGAAGAGGCTTGGCCTCACCCATATTGAACTTCTTCAATATGTCCTTGGTGTATTTGCCCTGGTGCACAAATGTCCCTTCTCGGGATTGCTTGATTGGCAACCCGAGGAAAAACGTCAGCTCGCCCATCATGCTCATCTCAAATTCTCTGCTCATAGTATCTGCAAACTTGGCAACCAAAGCATGAGACGAACCACCGAAAATGATATCATCCACGTAAATCTGAACCAACAAAGTGTCATTGCCTTGCTTGAGGAGAAAAAGCGTTTTATCCACACATCCCATTTTGAAACCTTTAGCAAGCAAAAAGGTTTTCAACCTATCATACGAGGCTCTAGGGGCTTGTTTCAAACCATACAAAGCTTTGTGAAGTTTGAAAACATGGTTTGGAAACTTGGGATTTTCGAAACCGGGGGGTTGTTTGACATACACCTCTTCTTCTATGTAGCCGTTTAGGAAGGCACTCTTGACATCCATTTGAAAAAGTTTGAAACCTTTGGATGCAGCAAAAGCCAAGAGGATCCTAATTGCCTCCAAACGAGCTACACGAGCAAACGTCTCCTCATAGTCTATCCCCTCCTTCTGACTATACCCCTGGGCTACAAGTCTGGCCTTGTTTCTCACAACATGGCCATCTTCTCCTTGTTTGTTTTTGAAAACCCATTTTGTCCCAATAGGGTGAGACACAGGAGGAAGAGGAACAAGAACCCAAACCCGATTTCTCTCAAAATTTTCAAGCTCCTCATGCATGGCATTGACCCAATCCGGATCAGATAAGGCGTGTCCAACATCTCGGGGTTCAAAATCAGCAACAAATGCAGAATGAGCAAAGTGAGAGATTTGTTGTGACCTAGATCGAGTGACGCGTTCGTGGATGTCGCCGATCATCTGTTGAGGTGGGTGTTGGCGCTGAATGTATCATGGCGCCTCCCTTGCTGAGGTAACCTCCCCCTCAACAGTAGCTTGTGCCTCCTCGGGTACAAGTGGTACAGCCCGAGGTGGTGGATCACACGGCCCCCATGTAGTAGAGGAAGAAGGGTCAGGGCCACGTGCAGTCATGGTCGAAGTCGACCCAATCGGCGCAGCAGGTGGAGAAAGTGTTGGATCATCAATCCCTTCAGCACCTTCTTCCTCATCATCAAAAAGAGGTTCACCAACCTCATGATCACCTGCACGCTCAAATCTAGAAGAAGGACAATGCATGGTCTCGTCGAAGTTGACATCAGATGTCTCCATGACTCGGTTAGTATCAAGGTTAAGTACACGATATGCACGAGTATGATTACAATAACCCAAAAATACACCATCAGAAGAACGAGACTCAAACTTGTCCAAGTTGCCTTTCTTGAGTATAAAACAGTGGCAACCAAAAACTCTAAAGTAACTCACTTTGGGTTGCTTCCCAAATCGCAACTCATAAGAAGTTTTCTTCAAGAAAGCAAGGAGAAAAATATGATTGGAAATATAGCATGCAGTGTTCATAGCTTCGGCCCAATACCGCCTAGGAGTCCTATGCTCATCAAGCATCGTCCTGGCCATCTCTACAAGGGTTCGATTTTTCCTCTCTACAACACAATTTTGTGGCGGTGTGTAGGGGGAAGAAAACTGATGCTCCAAACCTAGAGAGTTACAAAACTTCTCAAAATCCGAGTTTTTAAACTCGGAACCATTATCACTACGAAAGCTCTCATCGAGTTCATAGGGAACTCGTTCTGAAGTCGCAAGATCAAATTGCGAACAAAAGTGAAAGTCTCAGTTTTCTCAGCTAAAAAGAAACCCCACGAATATCTCGAGAAGTCGTTAACAACAACAAGCACATACCACTTCCCACCAACCGAGCTCACTCGAGCCGGAACGACAAGGTCCATATGCAAAAGATCTCCAGGGTGCTTGGTCATAACTTGGTTCACAGGATGGTGGAGAGCGGCAACCATTTTCCCATGTCTACTAGAATGGCAAACAAGATCCTTCTCCATGTGTAACTTGGGCAATCCTCGGATTAAGCCAAGTGAACTAAGCCTTGCAAGCAAGTCAAAGCTCAAGTGACCGAGTCTCCTATGCCACTTCCAAAGATCAGAGGAGGAGGGTCCAGCCAAAAGACAACGAGAAATACCAAAAGATTCCGAGAAATTCGCACGAAAGACATTCCCAAAGGGCGAAATCAAACACACAAGATTTCCCTGAGGATCTAAAATACGACTGAGATTCGGCTTAAAACGAATCTCATAGTCATCATCAAAGAGTTGCGAAACAAAAAGAAGGTTAAAATGCAAGTTAGAGACTAGAGCAACATCACGCAACACAAAGTGCTCATCAACTCGCACCGACCCACGAGACAACACTTTACCTTTGCTATTGTCGCCGAAGGTGATAAACTCCTTTCCGGCAACTGGACTAAGACTGGAGAACCACTTGGTGTTTCCGGTCATATGCCTTGAGCACCCGGAATCCACCAACCAAACGTTCTCCAATCGTCTTACCTACATCAATAGAAAGACATAGGGTGAGCATACGGTCCAACACTGGGGTGAGTAAAATGGGAATTAAACCAGTGTTGGGCCGGCTGCTCAAAAGAACGGTTAGTAGAAAAGCCATTCCTAGCACGCCTACGGGGAAAGCAATCACCACGCTGAGGAAAACGTGATCCGCTAAGGGAAGAGCGTCCATCGCGATACTCAAAACGCGGTGGGGGGTAACGCTCAACTACAAAGCCACCGCCGCGGGGTCCATAACCCACAAATGCAGGCTCCCGCCGAGCACGTCCTCCTTGCGGCCTTGGACCTTGAGGCATTGGACCTCTAGGCCTAGCAGCTCTCCTTTGAACATTCGGCACATGTACATCATGGAAAGGATGGTACAAGTCCGTGTTGTTCATCTCCTTTGCACGGCGCTCCTCTCTCTTGCGTTGAAAGCAAAACTCCCTCAGGTGTCCATCTCTCCCACAATGCTCACAGTGGTACCTCACCGCTCTTATAGGGGGTTGTTGGTACTCTCGGTAGTGGGTGTGGATCACATGGTTCTTTTGCGGCATGAGCTCCTCTTGGATAGGTGTCATTGTGTCTAGTTTGTTCCTTAGGTGGTTGGGTTTAGGAGACCACACTTGTTTCTTTGGTGGAGCTCTCAGAGGTTCCTCATACACTCCATCCTTGGTGTTAGGTTTGAGAGGCTCTTTGGGCGGTATCTTGGTAAGTTTGGGAGTAGTGCTGGAGTTGGGCTTCTCACTCGGGTTAAGACCACTAGACTCTCCAATCTTGCCAAAAGAAGTAGCACTCTCCATCCCCTGAGCAAAACCAACACCAGGACCTCCAGCAACACGTTTGAATTGGGCTATCATCATCCCAAGCTGCGGCTCACCACAAGACACCCATGACAAGATGGTCCGAAGCTATGTGTTTTCTTTCTCGGTTTGCATCTAGTCATGCTTCACGTTTGCAATCTCCATCTCCAAACCCTCACACAAGGCGCACCTAGACACACAAGTGCTACCCGAGCTGGCCTTCTCAAGAGACACAATCTTGGCATTCTTCTCTGTCAACTCGGATTGCAAGCCTGCACAAGACTTGCACGCACCAAGCACCGAGGATCTAGCTCTAAGCTCATCCATCTCACCAACCAAAGCAACATACTTCCCCCTCAAAGTGAGAAGGTCAGTCATGTTCCTGGAGCACATCTCACACTCATCCTCCTCAGTCACGACAACGGTGGACTTGACAGACTCAAGCTCCTTCACCGCGTCCTCCCACTTCCTCCTAAACTCCTTTCTCTCTCTAGCGGCAAGCCTAAGCAGCTTATCTTGACTAAAGAGAGCAGTAGTAAGCTTGTCAACCTCAGTAGAGAGTTCGTTAGGAGTTTGAGATACTTGGGAGGTGTCGTCGTCATCGTCGTCGTTCGAGGAATCTCCTCCAGCTCATCGTTGACCTCATCGCCGAGGGCTATGGTGCAGAAGCCCTCGTTGTCGGCGAAGAAACAGAGGCCGTTCAGCTTGCCCTCGATCTTCTTCTTCTTCTCGGACTCGTCATTGCTTGACGCAGCGGAGTCGTCATCCGAGTCGTCGACGTCGCTGAGCGTGGCAAAGAAGGCACGCTGCTTAGCCTGGGCCTTCTCCAAATACTTCTCCTTGATGTACTCCTTGTTGAAGCCGCTCCTCCGCT
This sequence comes from Coix lacryma-jobi var. lacryma-jobi, assembly GCA_009763385.1. NCBI lineage: Eukaryota > Viridiplantae > Streptophyta > Magnoliopsida > Poales > Poaceae > Coix > Coix lacryma-jobi. The sequence goes on along the minus strand of CM019826.1, from coordinate 127,114,485 downwards.
TGTGCTTGGTGGGGACGTACTTCTCCTTGCACTTGCCGCAGTCGTACTTGTGGCCGTGATCCGCCTTGCCGAAGACTTGCTTGTTCTTCTTTGGACAATTGGCGATGAAGTGGTCCGAGCCTCCACACTCGTAGCAGCCACCACGTCCTCCTCCACGGCAATGATTCATGTAGTTGTGGAACCGCAAGAACTAGTTGGCAAGCAAGGCCAACTCGTCGTCCGCCATGAACTCCAGCTGCTCCTCTGTGACAGAAAGAAGAGATGACAAAGCAAAGCCTCCAGAGGGTTTAGTAGAAGAGCCAGAAACCAAAGCCATCGATGGGCCAGAAGGATTTTCATAAGAAGCCCTCGCCAAGGCATGAATCTCACTGGACTTGAGCTTACTAAAGAGCTCGTCGCACGTGAGAGTCTCATAGTTAGGCGATTCGATGATCGCGTGAACCTTGGAGTCCCACACCGACCGATCGAGAGTGTGTAAAAGCTTAAGAGCCCTCTCATGATTGTCGAAAGGCAATAGCTCCTTGTTAGCCATCATCCTGTTGATAATCACCTAAAAGCGAGTGAATGAACTCCCTATGCTCTCGCTAGGCATGTGTCAAAAGTTCTCATACTCCCGCTTGTGCAACTCATAGAGACGGGATTTAACTTGAGTGGTTCCCTCATGGAAGCGCATGAGGGTTGCCCAAATCTCCTGAGCCGTGGGGAGGTGAGAAACGCGATCAAACTCAGACATGCTCAAACATGAGAAAAGAGCATTACGGGCCCGGCTATTGGCATCGTGCTCGTCGATTTGCAGCTGAGTCACACGAGCAGCCAAGACCATGTAATCAACCTTGTTGCAAATCTCCCAGACAAAAGCACCCATGCTCTTAAGATAGGCCGACATGCTGTGACGGAACGGTCCTAATCCCATGGCCCACAGGTTCCCGTCAGCCTCTGACAGCCGAACCTATGTTCCACATGATCAAGACAGTTCGTCACCGGGCTGCATCAGCGCCCATTGTCCGCAGGATCATCTCACCATTCGGTTACAGCACTGGATACTTTTACAAATAACATCGGAATACATAGCGGAACACTTAAATAACATTAGATTTACAAACCGAGGTTCCAAATAAGATTAAAGGTGCGGTTATTACAAACCAGGTTCGGATAATAGAAATAGGCAACGTAGCGGAGTTCAACAAAATAAAGATACTTGTAATCACCCAGCCCGAGGGTGCACAATTATTCATCGGCCTCATCGGCCTCTTCCTGGACGATGGTCATGCAGCAGGGCGCAAGACACATCGGGGACTCAGTCATACCTGCAGCATGGGTAACAAACCCTGAGTACTGGGGGTACTCAACAAGACTTACCCGACTAAAGAAAAAGGAGGAAGACTCAGGGATGAGAGGCTTAGGGTAGTCAAGGTAAGGCTTAAGCAAGACCAAGTATTTTGCAGAAAAACATTTTGTAAACCTCGTGCTATTTTGGAAAGATTCAAGTATTTCTCAATTCTTCATTGTTCATGATTCATTTTACCTTTCAAAAACATACCTAGTTGAGAACCACTCTCCGCTGACAGTCAGTGACCAAGTCTCCATAACCGAGGAGCAACGTTAATCTGGATAAATAATACTCAGCTGAGGATCCCTATCCACACTGCATATGTAGCATTCAAGCTTGCATATGCCAACTCGTCTACCACGATTTCCCCAAGATTGGACCGGTCCTACGCCACCCGGAAGTACAGTACACCACTCATATCCAGGTACGACGACCACGTGGGTACAAGCTACTTCCGCCATCTCGCCACTCCCAGTGCGCGGTTGTCGGTCCCAATTAAGGAGTCCTCGGAGCCAGAGCTTTCCGAAGTATGTGAATAGTTGCAAGTCTTGGCCAGCAGGCCCCCATACGGATGGTCCCTAATTTTTCTGCAGGAACCGTACCTTGGTTATATCTCACCCAAGCGTGACAGTCCTGTCGGTTTTTCAACCTGTCCCGGTCGGTCTGTCAACTGTTCCCGGACTACAACATGACGGCACCGTACGCTTGGACAACCTCGCCTCGCTGTTGACTAGGTACGGATCACATACTTAGCCCACAGTCAGGGAGTAAAGCCAAATTCCCATAAAATTCTTTAAGTGATCACACATTTGAAATTGGCATTTTTATTGTAAATCTATTGTATAGCATCACTAAGCATTTTGCAAGTAGTTTTAAAACAAGGTAGGTGGATCTTCTGGTGGAGGGTAAATAGTGCGGGCAATAGGTCATCACACAACTCCTATAACCTAATGCAGTAGTTTAACTCAAAGGCATTTTAAGTAAATTTTATAAAAACAAGGAAGGGTTAAAATGCACCGGGGCTTGCCTTGAAGAGCAAAAAGGGCAGGCGGGGTCGGCAGTGCAGGTGTCGGAGCTCGGGGTCACCTCGGGGGTAGGTTCGTCAGCGGCTGCCTCGACTTTGATGCCTTCTCCTTCGGTCACTACACGGATGCAATGATGTATGCTTATGAGGATGCTGCCATGAACGATAAAGCACAGGACAATTCCACTGATTCTAGAGTACAACTTTCCATCACGAAAGTAACTTCTAGTATGGACATAAAGTTACTTATCTTTACCCCTAAGCAAGATTAATCAAACCTATTAAGCATCATTTACCCGACCTAAGCACAAGTCATTGCATGGCATCACAATCATCATAGACCAGTGGGTGGGGGTCTATGACAGCAAACAATCCCAAAGTCACATCACGGGGCATACAACATGAACCCTAATTGCTTTTTATTTTTCCTAATTATTTAAAAAGGTCATTTTATGCAGTTGCTCCAAAATTTACCCAATTAAACTCATAAGTTCATTATGGTATAAATAGATGACAAAACAAATTTCATAATTTTTGGAGATCATTAAGGTGCCTAACAAAACCAAACATTTAATTAACAAAAGGCACTATTTGACAATTAAAATAAATACTCAAAAATCAACTTGCTCCAAAAGGCCTCAAAATTCTACCAGAGACTAAGAATGACATAACTAGGACATAAAAATTTATCTCATAATTTTTGGAGCTATACATGATTTTCTAAAAATCTAAAACCATCCATTTCTTAATTAAAAGGAGGATTTTTCATTTTCCAATTTTTACAAAAAGGTAAAGTTTCTTATTTTTCTAAAATACTGCAAGGTATAAAGAGTCTACCGTAAAATTTTCAGAATTTTTAGAGCAATACAGAAATTCATACAAAAAGATGAAAAAGGGAACACTATTCATTTTTATATAAAATAAACAGAAAAAGGAAAGAAGCATTGTGCTTCTTCCCCCGCTCGCCGGCGCTCGACCGACGGCGGCGCGGCGTTGTTCCGGCCACGGCAAGGGTCTGCGGGCGAAACCAAGGGTAGGGGAGGAATCAGGAGCTCACCGGCGGTCGGTGACGGGCGGTGGCGAGGGCGAGGCGAGAGGGCGGGCGGAGCAGGGAGGTCGACGGAGCAGGGGTCGACGGCGGACGAATCTGCGTCGCGGCGGGTGTTCCGGCGGTCCTGCGCACCACACGAGGTCACAATGGCACGGTTAGAATCGCAAGGAGACGAGGGAGATGAAACAGGGGTCGGGGAAGGAAGAACATGGCCGAGTGGGAGTGAGTATTTCTCAAACCCGAGCTCACCGGTCCTTCGCCGGAGTTTGGGAAGACGGGGTTACGCCGGGCGATAGGAGGCGGTAGAGGTGGAGATGAAGTGCTGGGAAGCTTCGCGAGCTCAAGGCGGAGCTGCTGGGCTAGATGGTTGAGCGAGGGAGGCACTGGAACGAGCTCGCGGCGGTGCAGAGGGAGTGAGGAGTTCCGGCCGGCGGCAGGCCTTTTATAGTCGCGGCCAGGGGAAGGCAGGGAGCGCGCGGGGATGGATAAGAATGCCCGTGGCGCGTGCTATCGATCGCATGATGAAGAAGGACGGGAACTCAGTTTGGGACCCGGGCGCTAGGCTCGCCGGCGACGGCACGCGGCGGCGACGCGTAGGGGTTGGAGGGGGACGGGGAAAGGCAGCTCAGCTTGCGCGTGCAGGGGCGAAATGATCACGCGGTCGAGGGCGGCAGGTCAGGAGCAGGCGAGCGGCTGCCAGGCGCGTGGCGCACGCGGCGCCGGCGAGGCGGCCATGGCCAGCCCCCCTGGCTCTAGGTTGAAGACGAACAGTAGGGTCTAGGGTTGGTTTTGAAAATTGAATTCTGTCTTTTGCAAAATACTTCCAAATTTTGAACTGAACAGCAAAAACTCAAAATACCAAAGTTGTGTAGAAAAAAGAGATCTACAACTTTGTCAAAATGAATATTTTCAAAATCCAAATAGTTTTTGAATCACATTAGAAATTTGAAAAGGGGACACTTTTGGGATTTGAATAAATTCAAAATTACTTTTGATTTTATATTGAAACTTGAAAATTTGTAAACACCAAAGTTGTTTCTCTTGGCAAGATCTACAACTTTGCTAATTGGACTAACTTCAAATTTTGAATAGTTTTTGAATTAGAGAAAGAGGGGTAAAACTAGAGTTTGGAAATTTGGGGTTTTTTTAAAAGGAATTTAAATTCTATTTTTGATTTTGAACTTTGATCAACACAACAAAACATCAAGACACTCAACTGAACAAGATTTACACAAAGCTAGACACAGAGGTGAAATTACCATTTTGCCCCTATAGGAAGATTTGGGCCTTTCGGGTTTTTGAAAAAGAGATCACTACACAAGCCACCTCAGAAAATGGTAAATGCAGAACAAGTATTAGGCAAACATAAATGCATGGCAAGAATGATTAATGACTAAAGATGATGTCATGTCAGGTTAATTACATATTAATCACCAGAGGTGTTACAACCTTCCTCCCTAAAAGCAATCTCGCCCCGAGATTCTGCGTCTTATGAAGGACAAAGACAAAACTTTACATCTACAGAGTATCGAGAAAGTCGGGATAGTTCTTTGCTAAGAAGTCTTCAGATTCCCAAGTGGCTTCTTCTTCAGAGTGTTGGTTCCACTGGATCTTGTACCATCTTGTGGTAGTCCTCCGGGTAACACGATCCTTGTAATCCAACACGCGAACTGGATGCTCGGAGTATGACAGATCGGGTTCTAACTCAACACCTTCAACTTCCACCACATGTTCGGGTACTCGGAGACACTTCTTGAGTTGGGAGACGTGAAACACATTATGGACCATGGAAAGATGATCGGGCAATCTTAGCTTGTAAGCTACCTTGCCACAACGTTCCAGAATCTCAAACGGACCAATATAGCGGGGTGCTAACTTCCCTTTGACTCCAAAACGAGTAACTCCTTTAGTGGGTGAGACCTTCAGGTACACATAATCCCCGATCTGGAACTTCAGAGGTCGACGTCTTTTGTCCGCATAGCTCTTCTGTCGAGACTGCGCAATTTCATATTCTCTTGTATCTGCTTGACTTTTTCTTCCATATCTTTTACTAGGTCAACTCCAAGAATTCCCTTTCTCCGGGTTCAGACCAACTGAGAGGTGTACGACAGCGGCGACCGTACAGTGCTTCAAAGGGTGCCATTTTGATGCTTTCTTGATAACTGTTATTATATGAGAATTCTGTCAAGGGCAAACAGTCATCCCAAGTATCTGCGAAGGTGAGCACGCAGGCTCTCAACATATCCTCTAACACTTGGTTGACTCGCTCAGTTTGTCCATCCGTTTGTGGATGATATGCCATGCTATGCAAGAGCTTGGTTCCAAGTGAGGTATGGAATGCTTTCCAGAATTTTGCGACAAACTGAGTACCGCGATCAGAGATAATGGTCTTGGGTATGCCATGGAGTTTTACTATGTTGTTCTTGTACAAAGTGGCGTAAGTGGGGACGGTGTAGCTGGTCTTGACTGGCAGGAAGTGAGCTTGTTTAGTGAGGCGATCCACGATCACCCAGATGGAATCAAAACCCCTTGGTGTTTTGGGTAGCCCATTGATAAAATCCATACTGATATCGTCCTATTTCCAAGCAGGTACAGGTAAAGGTTGCAATTCTCCTCCGGGCTTCATGTGCACAGCTTTGACCCTCTGGCAAGTATCACATCGAGCGACATACCGGGCGATCTCAATCTTCATCTTTGTCCACCAGAATCTCTGCCTCAAGTCCTGGTACATCTTGTTGCTGCCAGGGTGGATGGAGAATCTAGTCAAGTGTGCTTCATCAAGGATTAACTGCCTCAACTCAGGCATTTTGGGAACTACCAGTCGGTTCTTGAACCAAACCACTCCTGCATCATCAATCCTGAAACAATCAGCTCTTCCGGCTCGGACCCTTTCGATGATGTGCTTGATTCCAGGGTTATCTCTGTGTGCAGTGATGATCTGTTCCCTGATAGGGGTTTCTATCCTGATATTATTTAGAGTTCCCTGTGGAACCATTTCAATACCCAGCTTTTCCAGCTCATAACACAGGGAAGAATCATAGGGTTTCATCACCAGACAGTTGTAGTATGGCTTGCGACTGAGCGCATCGGCGACCACATTCGCCTTACCCGGATGGTAATGTTCTTCGAGATCATAGTCTTTAATTAACTCAAGCCACCTTCTCTGCCTCATATTCAATTCTTCTTGAGTGAAGATATACTTTAGACTCTTGTGATCAGTGTACACATTGCAGGTACTGCCCAACAAATAATGGCGCCAGATCTTTAAGGCATGCACCACAGCTGCTAACTCAAGATCATGGGTTGGATAATTCTCTTCATGTCGCTTAAGCTGCCGGGAGGCATACGCGATCACTCGACCCTCTTGCATCAAAACACAGCCCAAACCAGTGCCAGATGCATCACAGTAGACATCAAAGGGCTTTTCGATGTTTGGCTGGGCTAGCACTGGTGACGTGGTTAACAGTTTCTTCAATGTTTGAAAGGCCTGTTCACAGGCTGGCGACCAGACAAACTTCACAGAATTCTTTAATAACTCGGTGATAGGCTTGGCGATTCTGGAGAAATCCGGGATGAAACGGCGATAATATCTAGCCATTCCCATGAAGCTGCGGACTCCGTGAACAGTGGTAGGTGGCTTCCAATCCAGAATGTCTGCCACCTTTCCGGGATCGACTGACACACCTTCAGCGGATAGGTCATGACCAAGGAACTGTATCTGATCTAACCAGAACTCACATTTACTGAACTTGGCATAAAGCTGATGATCTCTGAGGCGGGATAGAATGATACGAAGGTGTTCAGCATGTTCTTCAGAGGTTTTTGAGTAGACAAGAATGTCGTCAATGAACACAACCACAAATTTATCAAGCTCCGGCATGAATACGGAGTTCATGAGGTACATGAAGTGGGCAGGGGCGTTGGTCAAACCGAAGGACATGACCAGGTACTCATATAGGCCGTATCTAGTAGTGAAAGCTGTTTTAGGAATGTCTTCGGGACGTATTTTTATTTGGTGGTAGCCAGATCTGAGGTCAATCTTGGAGAATACTCTGGCTCCAGCTAGTTGGTCAAAAAGAAGGTCAATTCGAGGCAAGGGATATTTATTTTTGATGGTGACTTCGTTGAGTGGGCGATAATCAATGCATAATCTGAGACTCTTGTCTTTCTTCTTCACAAAGATTGCAGGACAGCCCCAAGGGGATGAACTTGGGCGAATGAAACCCTTATCCAGCAACTCTTGTAACTGGATTTTTAGCTCTGCCAACTCTCTGGGAGGCATTCGATAAGCTCTGCGGGATATAGGAGCAGTCCCGGGCTTAAGCTCTATGGCAAACTCAACATCACGGTCAGGAGGCAGGCCAGGTAAGTCCTCTGGAAAAACATCAGGAAATTCACAGACCACGGGGTGTCTCTGGTCTCCTGAACATAAGTGGTATTCAATTGCGTGGCTGCTGGTTTCGGAGGCATTGGGAGTTGGAGAGAAGAGCTTGGAGGTACTGTTAGGAATGTCCACTCTCACGACCCTATTCAGGATGTCAATCATGGCTTTATACTGGCACATCCAATTCATGCCTAAAATGACATCTATTTCCTGTCACGTAGCACTATCATGGTGGTAGGAAATACATGTTCCCCCAACATCACTGATATATTACGGATCACCTCCTTAGTACTTATATGCCATCCAGGCGAAAATATGCAGAAATTTTCTTTCAATTCCCCAATTGATATCCCATGCTTAAAGACAAATGTACGACTGATGAAGGAATGCGATGCACCGGAATCAAACAGCACGACTGCGGGATGATTGGCAACGGGAAACCTACCGATCATGACGGGCTCCCCTTCTGGGATGTCGCTGACTGATGGTGTAGTAGACTTGTCCGTGCTTCTTGACAACCTTGCCTTTCTGAGCATGCTGCTGGGCACGGTGCTGCTGCTGCTGAGGTCCTCCAGGACCCTTCTGAGCGTTCTGAGCATACCTCTTGGGCTTTGGGCACTCACGAGCCCAGTGGCCAGTCTGGCCGCAGTTGTAGCAGGGATGGTTGTAAGCGGTTTGTGGGGTGGTGATACGAACACCTGGGGCGTTCGGCTGCGTGGCACTTTGCTGGTTGGCGTTGTGGGTGGTGGCCGTGGTACGGACGACCACTTGCTGGTGGGGGTAAGGTGGGCGATTTTGGTGGTGGCTAGGGTGATAAATGACCCTCTGGCGCTTGTGACTGCCAGAGAAACTGCTAGATCCTGCTTTCTTCTTCTTCTTTTCCTCTTGGTACTGGCGATTGCTCTCCTCAAAAGCAACAGCCCGGTCAACAGCATCATGATACGAGCCGGTCAGGTTATTGGACATACTTCTGCGGATCTTGGGGTGCAGTCCCCTAAGGAAATAGTCCCTCTTCTTCTCGTCCATGTTGACGTACTCCGAGGCATACTGGCTAAGGTGATTGAACTGACCCACGTACTGCATCACTGTGGAGTCCTTCTGCTGCAGTGCCAGGAACTGATCAAGTTTCATTTTCATCACTCCAGAGGGGATGTGGTGTGCACGGAAAGCCGTGCGGAACTCTTCCTAGGTCAATTGGTGGCCTTCTGGCTGGGCGGCCAACAGGTTGGCATACCAAGCGCTTGCTGGACCACGAAGCTGCTGAGAAGCGAACCGGGGCTTCTGGGTGTCGGTGCAGTGGAGAAGACCAAACTTCTGCTCCATGGTGCGGAGCCAATCATCAGCTTCGAGGGGTTCATCGGCCTTGGTAAAGACCAGTGGACGGGTTTCGGTGAAATCCACATATGTGGTCTCGTTGTTGATGAGGTTGTTGTTGCGACGACCATGGTGGCCATTGTTCGGCTGCCCCTGGTTTGAGCCATTAGGTTAGCAGCGGCTGCCAAGGCTGCGATGGCATCTGCTAGCGTAGCAGGTACAGGTGGAGGGTTTGGAAGGTCGGCCTCCTGAGAACTTCCAGCTCCAGTGCGAGTGTTCACAGGCATCTGTTAAGTAACTTGGAACTTTGCATCCATTGATTAAGTTCTGAAAACAACTGACTGAAAAACTTCACTGATACAAAGGTAGATGATTGATAAAGGTGACTGACAGATAACAACAGACTGATAAGGGGAAACGGTACGAAAAGAAAGATACAGACCTGACTTAACAAAAGACAGACTAGCGCTCCCAAACCTAGTCTAAGGGTTTAGGTAAGCAGGTGGTACAGACACACGGGATCTCCATCCTCTAACAACGAGTCTAATCCTCATCGATGATGATCATGTCGTCGTCGTCGTCTTCCTCGAGAATGAGCTCAGGCTCAACCTCCTCGTCCTCGTCTTCGGCGTGGATGTCTTCGACAGGTTCAATCTCCTCGTTCATGCCTGGCTCTTGCTCCACGTCTGGCTCTTCCACTACTCCGTCCTCAGGGTCCTCGACCAACTGGGGGAACCACGGGGTGAGTGGTTGTACAAGCTGGTGTACCTCCTCATGAAGCATATCGTTGAACTGTTCAATCTGAGTTGTGTACTGCTGCGGTCCGTGGAGCTCGGCTCTGGGGTGACGTCACTCGCGAACCCAAGTGGCATCGCGCTGCTGGATGGCGCGAATCACGTTCCGGTTGGCCTGCTCCAGGGAAGCTCGTGCCTCATAGAACTCCAGACGTGAGTGGTAGAAGTCATGCTCCAAGTTCTCCAGCTCAGCCTTCAGGTTCTTGATCTCCTCCTTTAGGTGTTTGCGGGTGCGACGGGGAAAGCGACGACCGTTGGAGGCTTCGCCGGTCTCCTCTCCAGTGTGTGGTGCCAGTTGGTGGCGTGGCACACCCTTGGGTCCAGTCGACTTGCGAGCAGTCAGCTTGATGCAAGCCATGTCTGGATAAGATAAGTTGGATGAGGAGTGGAAAGGCTAGCAAGAAAAGGTAAAGGCATACTATCCCAATGAACTTAGAGAGGAAGTTATTATATTGACTTAAGTGAATATGACATGATGCATGAATCGTTCCTACGGAACAAGGCAATGCAATTAAATAAGCTACTTAGGGCTTAAAACAAGTTGTCTCGCTAACTAGTGTTGCCATATACAGGACAAGATGAGAGAAGCAGTTTGGACCCAAAATAGTCAAGTTTAGTTTGTTTGGACTCAAAGATCTTTTGAAGTTTTCGCAAGAACACTGCAATGTTATAGTGAGATGCTCCGATACCACTCTGTGACGGAACGGTCCTAATCCCATGGCCCACAGGTTCCCGTCAGCCTCTGACAGCCGAACCTATGTTCCACGTGATCAAGACAGTTCGTCACCGGGCTGCATCAGCGCCCATTGTCCGCAGGATCATCTCACCATTCGGTTACAGCACTGAATACTTTTACAAATAACATCGGAATACATAGCGGAAGACTTAAATAACATTAGTTTTACAAACCGAGGTTCCAAATAAGATTAAAGGTGCGGTTATTACAAACCAGGTTCGGATAATACAAATAGGCAACGTAGCGGAGTTCAACAAAATAAAGATACTTGCAATCACCCAGCCCGAGGGTGCACAATTATTCACCGGCCTCATCGGCCTCTTCCTGGACGATGGTCATGCAGCAGGGCGCAAGACACATCGGGGACTCAGTCATACCTGCAGCATGGGTAACAAACCCTGAGTACTGGGGGTACTCAACAAGACTTACCCGACTAAAGAAAAAGGAGGAAGACTCAGGGATGAGAGGCTTAGGGTAGTCAAGGTAAGGCTTAAGCAAGACCAAGTATTTTGCAGAAAAACATTTTGTAAACCTCGTGCTATTTTTGGAAAGATTCAAGTATTTCTCAATTCTTCATTGTTCATGATTCATTTTACCTTTCAAAAACATACCTAGTTGAGAACCACTCTCCGCTGACAGTCAGTGACCAAGTCTCCATAACCGAGGAGCAACGTTAATCCGGATAAATAATACTCAGCTGAGGATCCCTATCCACACTGCATATGTAGCATTCAAGCTTGCATATGCCAACTCGTCTACCACGATTTCCCCAAGATTGGACCGGTCCTACGCCACCCGGAAGTACAGTACACCACTCATATCCAGGTACGACGACCACGTGGGTACAAGCTACTTCCGCCATCTCGCCACTCCCAGTGCGCGGTTGTCGGTCCCAATTAAGGAGTCCTCGGAGCCAGAGCTTTCCGAAGTATGTGAATAGTTGCAAGTCTTGGCCAGCAGGCCCCCATACGGATGGTCCCTAATTTTTCTGCCAGGAACCGTACCTTGGTTATATCTCACCCAAGCGTGACAGTCCTGTCGGTTTTTCAACACTGTCCCGGTCGGTGTCAACTGTTGAGTCCCGGACTACAACATGACGGCACCGTACGCTTGGACAACCTCGCCTCGCTGTTGACTAGGTACGGATCACATACTTAGCCCACAGTCAGGGAGTAAAGCCAAATTCCCATAAAATTCTTTAAGTGATCACACTTTTGAAATTGGCATTTTTATTGCAAATCTATTGTATAGCATCACTAAGCATTTTGCAAGTAGTTTTTAAAACAAGGTAGGTGGATCTTCTGGTGGAGGTAAATAGTGCGGGTAATAGGTCATCACACAACTCCTATAACCTAATGCAGTAGTTTAACTCAAAGGCATTTTAAGTAAATTTTTATAAAAACAAGGAAGGGTTAAAATGCACCGGGGCTTGCCTTGAAGAGCAAAAAGGGCAGGCTCGGGGTCGGCAGTGCAGGTGTCGGAGCTCGGGGTCACCTCGGGGGTAGGTTCGTCAGCGGCTGCCTCGACTTTGATGCCTTCTCCTTCGGTCACTACACGGATGCAATGATGTATGCTTATGAGGATGCTGCCATGAACGATAAAGTACAGGACAATTCCACTGATTCTAGAGTACAACTTTCCATCGCGAAAGTAACTTCTAGTATGGACATAAAGTTACTTATCTTTACCCCTAAGCAAGATTAATCAAACCTATTAAGCATCATTTACCCGACCTAAGCACAAGTCATTGCATGGCATCACAATCATCATAGACCAGTTGGGTGGGGGTCTATGAACAGCAAACAATCCCAAAGTCACATCACGGGGCATACAACATGAACCCTAATTGCATTTCTATTTTTCCTAATTATTTAAAAAGGTCATTTTATGCAGTTGCTCCAAAATTTACCCAATTAAAGTCATAAGTTCATTATGGTATAAATAGATGACAAAACAAATTTCATAATTTTTAGAGATCATTATGGTGCCTAACAAAACCAAACATTTAATTAACAAAAGGCACTATTTGACAATTAAAATAAATACTCAAAAATCAACTTGCTCCAAAAGGCCTCAAAATTCTACCAGATACTAAGAATGACATAACTAGCACATAAAAATTTATCTCATAATTTTTGGAGCTATACATGATTTTCTAAAAATCTAAAACCATCCATTTCTTAATTAAAAGGAGGATTTTTCATTTTCCAATTTTTGCAAAAAGGTAAAGTTTCTTATTTTTCTAAAATACTGCAAGGTATAAAGAGTCTACCGTAAAATTTTCAGAATTTTTAGAGCAATACAGAAATTCATACAAAAAGATGAAAAAGGGAACACTATTCATTTTTATATAAAATAAAACAGAAAAAGGAAAGAAGCACTGTGCTTCTTCCCCCGCTCGCCGGCGCTCGAACGACGGCGGCGCGGCGTTGTTCCGGCCACGGCAAGGGTCTGCGGGCGAAACCAAGGGTAGGGGAGGAATCAGGAGCTCACCGGCGGTCGGTGACGGGAGGTGGCGAGGCGAGAGGGCGGGCGGAGCAGGGAGGTCGACGGAGCAGGGCTCGACGGCGGACGAATCCGCGTCGCGGCGGTGTTCCGGCGGTCCTGCGCACCACACGAGGTCACAATGGCGCGGTTAGAATCGCAAGGAGACGAGGGAGATGAAACATGGGTCGAGGAAGGAAGAACATGGCCGGGGAGTGAGTATTTCTCAAACCCGAGCTCACCGGTCCTTCGCCGGAGTTTGGGAAGACGGGGTTACGCCGGGCGATAGGAGGCGGTAGAGGTGGAGATGAAGTGCTGGGAAGCTTCGCGAGCTCAAGGCGGACCTGCTGGGCTAGATGGTTGAGCGAGGGAGGCACTGGAACGAGCTCGCGGCGGTGGCAGAGGGAGTGAGGAGTTCCGGCCGGCCGGCGGGCCTTTTATAGTCGCGGCCAGGGGCAGGCAGGGAGCGCGCGGGGGTGGATAAGAATGCCCGTGGCGCGTGCTATCGATCGCATGATGAAGAAGGACGGGAACTCAGTTTGGGACCCGGGCGCTGGGCTCGCCGGCGACGGCCACGCGGCGGCGACGCGTAGGGGTCGGAGGGGGACGGGGCAAAGTCAGCTCTTGCGCGTGCGGGGGCGAAATGATCACGCGGTCGAGGGCGGCAGGTCGGGAGCAGGCGAGCGGCTGCCAGGCGCGTGGCGCACGCGGCGCCGGCGAGGCTGCCATGGCCGGGCCCCCCTGGCTCTAGGTTGAAGACGAACAGTAGGGTCTAGGGTTGGATTTGAAAATTGAATTCTGTCTTTTGCAAAATACTTCCAAATTTTGAACTGAACAGCAAAAACTCAAAATACCAAAGTTGTGTAGAAAAAAGAGATCTACAACTTTGTCAAAATGAATATTTTCAAAATCTAAATAGTTTTTGAATCACATTAGAAATTTGAAAAGGGGACACTTTTGGGATTTGAATAAATTCAAAATTACTTTTGATTTTATATTGAAACTTGAAAATTTGTAAACACCAAAGTTGTTTCTCTTGGCAAGATCTACAACTTTGCTAATTGTACTAACTTCAAATTTTGAATAGTTTTTGAATTAGAGAAAGAGGGGTAAAACTAGAGTTTCGAAATTTGGGTTTTTTTTTAAAAGGAATTTAAATTCTATTTTTGATTTTGAACTTTGATCAACACAACAAAACATCAAGACACTCAACTGAACAAGATTTACACAAAGCTAGACACAGAGGTGAAATTACCATTTTGCCCCTATAGGAAGATTTGGGCCTTTCGGGTTTTTGAAAAAGAGATCACTACACAAGCCACCTCAGAAAATGGTAAATGCAGAACAAGTATTAGGCAAACATAAATGCATGGCAAGAATGATTATCGACTAAAGATGATGTCATGTCAGGTTAATTACATATTAATCACCAGAGGTGTTACACATGCGTATCTTCAATACGCATAGTTCGTCCCTTCGAAAAACGGCAGTTTGCCCACGCCGTGATCCATGTCGCCTTCTGTGGATCTGGAACCGGCTAAGGTGGAAGATCTTTAACCTACTCCGATACCAATTGAAGGACCGAGAATGCTACCAAAGGCGACCAGAGGGGGGTGAATGGGAGCCTTAAAATTTCTTTCGAAATGTTTAGGCCTCTGTCCCAGAAAATCAACCCCAAGACCAAAACCAATACACGTGATGTCCACGACCCAAGAGAATGGGTGGAAGTTCCCTAGGAACACAGCGAGACACCACAAAAGCCTTCTCACTCAAGTTCACTCAAGTCAACTAGTGACAGGTTGTGAGGGGGATTCAGGCTATTTTGCACAGCGAGAAGTCTGATTTCTGTGGAGCACAAAGTCGGAAATCCAACCCAAAAACCCAAAACCAAATCCAAAGTCGAACGAGTAAACTGAAGACAAAATAGTGTTGAAGTCACAGCATTGGACGCTGGCGTGCGTCCGATGTCCAGGCACCGGACGCGTCCGATGCAAAATGCAATGTTCTGGATCCTTACTGCATAGGCATCGGACGCTGCAACAGTGAAACCCTAGCGTCCGATGCTCGCCCCGGACGCGTCCGATGGACAACACAGCATCCGATGCTCAGCATCCGATGCTCCTTTAAAACGCTGTTCTTGGACATGTGGCACCTGAGCGTCTGATGTGACAAACTCAGCGTCCGATGCCCCCGAGTCCAACGTCTGATGCCCCCGAAACTGCACAGTTCTTCCACAGATTCAACCCGATCTCCTCCGAATCAAAAGCTCTAAGGCTTAGACTTGCTATGAGGAGTTCCAAGGAGGTTAGTGAGCTACCCCTAAGAGATCATGGCTCGAACCTAATTCCAAATCAGTGAATCGGAATAATTCGGGGCAAGGGAGACAAAAACCGATTCGAAACGAAAATCGATCGATCTACTAGCTCGTGAGGTTAGATGTGAATTCCTTCGGTGGAAAGATGCGTCTCATGATCTAGAGCAACTTAGTTCCAACGGAATCAAAAATCATTCCTCGGATTGGGAGAACAAAGCAAATCACCGAGAGAACGAAAAGCGAAACGCGAAGAATACAGCTCAAAACGCGAATCAATCTCGATTTCAAGCCAAAACTTCTCCACCCGAGGACACAACGAGATTACGGTCTCGTTTCCTCAAAAAACAAATACACAGAGGTATGATTCACCATCTCTGCGAATCTCAGTAGCTACAACAGGGATTGGGAGAGCAGGAAACCCTAAGTGAAAGTAGCAAATGGCTGAGATAGTCTGGAGGGAGGGGTTGCCTCTCCTTATAGCCTAATACAATTATTCCCCTTCTAACCCTACTGCTAATGGGCGAGCAGCGTAACCCTAAGGGTATTCCTGACCAACTCGAAGTTGATGGTGATCCGACGGCCACGCCCGCACAACTAGTAGCTTTGCCTTGCCGTGACCTCACTGATTGCCGCCACGTGCCGCCACCGCTCTGCTCGTCCTTTTCATGGACCTCCCCCGGTTTTGAGGCCAAAACCGGGAAACCTAGGCCGTCCCCTGGTTTTGAGACCGAAAGGAGGAAACCTATCGTCCATCGCCTGAGTTTTGTGGCCCAAACTCAGAAACCCGCCAACACCCAGGTTTTGAGGCCCAAACCTGGAAACCGTCCTCGGCCCGAGTTTTGTGGCCCAAACTCGGAAACCGGTCGCACCCAGGTTTTGAGGCCCAAACCTGTAAACCGTCCACTCGGTGGTTTTTCTGTGGCTCAACCACCAAACCGAGCCGTAGAGGGGATGCACCGCCCGTGCACCCCGTCCACACGCAAGTCTTCACTTGTCGCTGTCCCAGGCTGTCAGCCTCCACGGCCGATCCTCAGGCCACCGGTCCGTCAGTCCATGCCTCACGTTCGCCCTTCACCGCTCCGGGTCCATCGGCACGACACGGCTCTACTTGACCTTCACCTTGCCTTTGATCACCGTATCCGAGCTCAACACCTGCACAACAGAAGCCAAAGAACATGCGCATCATCCCAGTTGACAATCACTCATCATCTCAAGATCCGGCATACACCCATGTATCCGCATCATAGTCTATCCCCTCCTTCTGACTATACCCCTAGGCTACAAGTCTGGCCATGTTTCTCACAACATGGCCATCTTCTCCTTGTTTGTTTTTGAAAACCCATTTTGTCCCAATAAGGTGACACTCAGGAGGAGGAGGAAGAAGAACACAAACCCGATTTCTCTCAAAATTTTCAAGCTCCTCATGCATGGCATTGACCCAATCCGGATCAGATAAAGCGTGTCCAACATCTTGAGGTTCAAAATCAGCAACAAATGCAGAATGAGCAAAGTGAGAAATTTGTTGTGACCTAGACCGAGTGACGCGTTCGTGGATGTCGCTGATCATCTATTGAGGAGGGTGTTGGCGCTGAATGTGTCATGGCGCCTCCCTTGCTGAAGTTACCTCCCCCTCAGCAGCAGCTGGTGCCACCTCGGGTACATGTGGTACAGCCCGAGGTGGTGGATCACACGGCCCCCATGTAGTAGAGAAAGAAGGATCGGGGCCGCGTGCAGTCATGGTCGAAGTCGACCAAATTGGCACCGCAGGTGGAGGAAGTGCTGGATCATCAATCCCTTCAGCACCTTCTTTGAAACAAATCGGGATTTCCAAAACAAAAATTCCGACTCTCTTGCCCCTCTGTGATAGCCCCAGGATAACTCGGCTATCACGGGCATCCATTTCTAGCTGATTACAAGTCATACAACACATCAGATTACAAAAACTAAGCCTAATACAAGGATCTAATTACATAATGTAAGCTGGAGTCAAACAAAACACCGAGGCTCTACTCGTCGCAACGAAGCTTGGCGATTCTTCCATTCCACAGGCATCCTTGAGAGTAGACCGCAAACCAACTACTAATCTCAACAGCACTGCAAGTCAAGAAAACTGCACACCGCCAGATGTGTGCAGGCCATGGTCAGCACCAATGAGCTTTAGTGGAAATAGAAAAAAAAGGGATCTGGCGATCCTAACATTTTGGCTGTGGGTTGCATCCTAGCGCATGCAGAATAGCAATAAATATAGTAATAATAATATATCTTCTCAAAACCCAAACCACATCTCATTCTCACATCTCAACGACAAGTATCACCATATGTCCACACATCTCAACGACGAGTATCACCATATGTCCACACATCTCAACACTCATCATCCCTCACAACACCCTCAGTCTCTCAGTCTAGGCGACGAGGCAGCCTCCGCACGCCCCTCGTCTCAACGGCCTCAAGCCGGACCTATCTTCGGGGGAGAGAAGAAGCACAAGAGAAGACTAGTAGGATGAAACAGTCCACAGGAATGATCATGACCGAGATCGCGGCTATACGTATAGTTTTAACTCTGCAGAGTGTGTACACCTGTACCCAATAGGATCACCATCATCGACCGTGGCCGCGGTCTAGGCAAACACCGCTCAAGAACTAGCACATTCCTCACTAGACTGCCCCCAAGTGGAGTAGCATACGGCACGACGCATACACTTGGGGTCGTGATTAGGGTAGCCGGAACAACCCATCGGCATCCTTCTCACTGTGCTACCAGGGCCAATCCCCGTGCACCTATCTCCCGCAGAACTGGCTTAGTCCGCACTAACCCAACAGAACGAGCCCCACCTCATACAGGGCCTGTGGCGTGCATGTTTAACATAGTCCCGTGTTCCAGGCATCAGCCCACGATGGTTCCTAAGTGGCCAGAGCAAGCACTTTCCACCAATCACAAGGCCTACCTCGCATGGGTAGCCATCCACACCACATCCGCCTCATCATATCCATCATATCATCTCATACTATATCCGGGGGCACTCCTGCACCCTGTGCACCCCCCAAAATAAATCCTCTCACTCCGGCCGATATCTCCAAGGAAAAGGATCAAGACAAGAAAGATCTCCAGAGCTCCTCAACACCACCACCCACACGGGATTCAACGCTCCCATCACGCCAGCCTACCATCTATCTCGCGGGGAAGGCCCCATGGCAAATCCTGATCCACCAACCACATCACCAACCTACCATCACATCACATAACAAGGCATATATGTAATATTGATGGAAGTAAAATGCAAGCAAGCAGGTAGGCAATATATAAGTGCGAGCACGAAGCTGGGTAGTCAGGGTGAAGAGGTTCCAAGCAAGGCAATCGGGGCTCAGGCAATAGCATGCATCACATATACTAGCAAATGAGTAAAAGTAAAAGCGCTAGCATTTCTACTTTGCAATGTCTAATAGGATTCTCTAGAGTAAGGTGCTGCCATGACACCTGTTACGTTGTTAGTTCGAGATCTCTGATGTCCTCGTAGTCATTCTCCTCGGGTCCCGATGTCGTCCTCGGTCTCCTCCAGCGAGCTCCGGTCTGATCAAGGCTGCTCCCGACACAACTACCTCGCGAGACCGGCAAGCAAGACAAAAGAGCAATCAGAACACTGACACGACAACTACCCGAAAGACGCTAAGGACACTAAATAAATAGAGAAAGGACTCAGCCCTCGCGGAGGACATCTGATCCTCAGGCTCGAAATGATGCAGGAGCGGATGCTTGCTAAGCACAAGCTCGAGTCACAACCTAGCTCGTACTTCCCGGGCCAACCGAGTCGACCTGTACGGCTCAAGAAAAATGGTTGAGACCTGATCCTGACTTAAGCAAACATCCTGCAAAAACCAATACTAGCCCTCACGAAGCGAGTTCATTCTCCTCGGGCTCAAAGATGCGAAGGAGGAACTCGGCTAAGCACGTCTACGTCGCGTCCTCGATGCAGATGGTTTCCTACGGTCGATCGAGTCGACTCGCACGGGACCGAGAGCACGACATAGACCTTAGCTTTGCCAACTAGAATGAGGGTTCGATCTTTGATCCAATCGTCACGGCTAAGGACGAGATCGAATAGATCGGGCCAACAGGGGATAAGGAAAACAGTTCCGATCTCCTGCTCGATCCATACGCCATTGTAATCGACGAGAACCGAGAAGAGGGAACCGAACAAGAGGGAAAAAGAGAAGCAAGGGTAGTCTCGCTTCCTTCTATGCACGCGTCATGGCAAGGACGGGCATCGAAGGGAGTGACACACCAAGAACACAAGCACTTAAACCACTCGTAGGGTACCTCAACCCGTGTGCACTAAATGGCACCAGACGTTCCTAGAATCTGTAGCGGTGCGGTTGTCACCGCGAGGATCTTGGAGCGCTTCGGTATGGAATAGGTACAAGCATACAAGGGCTCAAGTGCGAAGAAGCAAAAGAAGAAGTAAAACGGGGATCCACCTTCCTTTGATCCACACGCCATAGTAGTAGACGGGAATCACAGGAATGGGATCAAGAAGCAAGACTATCACACAAACACGACTAACACGCAAAAGAGATAGACTAAAGGCGGGGAACTTGGTTCCACGGGGACTTCGATCCACAGTCATTGCATTTGATAGGGATCAAAGTGACTAGAACAGACGGACTCGATCCACACTTTACTGAATCAGTGAGAATCAAATAGACAGGAAAAGAGAGAGGAGCGGTCTCCGCATTCGCTCAACCAACACGCTATGGCAAGAGCGGTAGTCGAAGAATGAGAGACGCTCGACCTAAGCCAGCTCGTAGGGCACCACGACCTTCGTGCAACTGAATTAGCACAACGCTATTCCTACGGCTCGTGGCGGTGTGGTTGTCACCGCGGGAGCCGAAGGAATGCAACGGCCAAGGCAATGCAAACATACAAGGTGGCTAGGACAAAAACATGGCAAAATAGGTGAAGCCCGTTGGTCATGGCGAGGCATCTCGCGGCCATGAGCTTCACCCAAACGAGTTGGCACCCGTCGTCCTCCGTTCATCATCTCCTTGCCCTTCTCCCACTAGACTAGGTCACAGAAGGCTCTTGCGTGCGGGTAATATATCCGCATCGATATCGCTTCCGATATCAAGCCCACAGTGGCCACGTCTTAGGGCTAGGGATAGGAGCTGACGCTCGTGTCGCAATGGAGTCAACCAAATCCAAAACAACGACTAAGACTACGAGGGGTGAGTTACGCTCAGCGTTACGACCACGACGGGACGAACCCACGATCGCAACGTCCGAGCGAGGGACGACCAGCTCGAAGGCACGGTTCACAGACAAAACAAACAAGGACCGGCTGGAAGGCACGGTCAATCGCCAACGACACGAACACGACAACCGACACACTATACCACATGGAGTAGCACATATCCATAGCCATAGAGAAATAGACCGGCGCGAAGGCACGGCGCTGGCATATATAGATCATATATGAGTAAGTATGAATGACAACAGTATGAAGATGAACAAAAGGAAAGGATTTGTGTCGACATCCAAGGGTGGCGCCAACAGGAGTTCAAATGTTCGGCCTTGATGAGACTGTTATGGTGAAGCTTCAGCGGAGAGTCGCTGAAGGCGCTGGAAAGCGTCGCGGTCAACCAAGGAGGGCACCGACCACCTGTAGCCAACCCCCGGCCGGCGATGGCTTGCTGTTGGTTGGCTGCGGCTGGCCGAAAGGCGCTGCGGCCTGGCCGAATCGTGGCTGCGGTGGCCAGGAGCTAGCTGCCGCTGCCCGGACGCGGCAGCAAGCGTCCGGGAGGCGCCACAGCTCCGGCGGAGGCTTCGCGACAAGGTCATCGTTCCTGCAAGGTGTAGTTCAGCGACACGAAGGCCGGTCTCAGACAGGACATCAACGAGATGGAAGGAAAAAGGTGGGGGCTTGTGGTGCTGGAGACCCAGCGACGACGAGGAGCATCAAAGAGCAAAGATGTCGCAGTCAAGGAGCAGATGAGCGGAGGCGGCGTCGGGGTCACAACCACGGGGTGGTCGCGGCGGGGCGTCAGCACGACCGCCATGGGCCGCGGCTCCTGGGCATCAGCATCAGACGGCAGCAGCAGCCGGCGCGACCGAGGGGTGGCCGCCGTGACTGGCCACGACGGTTGCACGGCGCGCGGGGCAGCGGCTGGGTTCGGCTCGGCGTCGAGGCGCTCACCGGCGTGTGCTCCGCTGTGGTCGGCCGGTGCAGCGCCGCGGAGCCCGACGCGGCTAGCCTAGCGTGGCCAGGCCACGACCGGCATGGCTGGACGCATCCATGGCTGGCCGAAGTCCGACGCAGCACGGCGCGAGGCGGGAGGAGGCGAGCATGGGCTTGGCGCGGTGCGGCTGGCCCTTGGCGTGTCGTGGCTGGCGAGGTAGAGGGAAGCGGCGGCTAGGGGGAAGGAGGAGAGGCAGTGGACGGCCACGACCTCTTATATGCGCGACTGCTAGGGTTCGAAGGGAAGGGATGGTCGGGAACCTCGACGTCCGTACCTGCAGCCACGCGGCGTGCATCGCGTGAAGGAGAGCGGGCAAGCACGCGCGAGCAGGGCGCATGGAGCGGCGGCGGCAGCGGGCAGGAGCGCCTGCACCCGCGCTTGTGCTAGGGTTTGGGGGAGGGGCACTCGGCCTAGGCCTCCTGGGCCTGCGGGGCGCCCGGCCTGGCAGAGGCAAGGGAGGAGGGAAGGGGTGAGCGGGCCAGTTCGGCAGGTCTGGGCCGGCTTGAGGCGGGTGGCCGAGCTGGGCTCCGACGACTGGCGGGCCAAGGTGTGGGGAGGAGAGGGGAGAAGGAAGCTGGGCTGCAGGAGGCGTGGACAGCCGGTTGGGCTGGCTGGGGTTGGGCCCTTGCGAGAGGGGAAAGTGGAGGGGAGGGGAGATGGTGAGTGGTCTGAAGCCCACTCGGCTGGAGGGTGAAGAGAGGGTTTAGGTCCAAGGAGTGGGTTCTTTCCCGTTTTGCCAAGGAGAGGAGTTCGCGGAGAAATTCAAAAGGAATTTAGATGGAGCATTCAAATATGATTTGGTGGAAAAGAAGAAAAGGATTTTTCTCTTCCAAGAAATATATTATGACTTAGAGGGTTCGGAGTTGGAGCAAGGAGGTCGGGGAAAATTTAAAGGAGAGTTGAGTGCAATCAGAATCAGTGATTCGAAGGGTTTCGATAAACATTGGGGGGTTTGAATCCCAAAGATAATTTGGGAATGGTTGAACAGGAGATTCCGAGTGGATTTGTGAACAGGGGTTTTGAAAGGAATTGGAGTAGATTCGGAATTGGAAAAGAGGGGAGCAAGGGAAAAGATTTTCCCCCGAGTCATGAATTGATATGACCCGAACATCTTATGAACTGGAATAAATGAGAGATCGGGAAAAGTCCCAAAAAGGAGGAGAGGAGATCACTATGGATTTGTGCACTCCGACTCTGACTCGACTCACACCCAAACACCGACTCGAAAACACAGGCACACCCCTACAAGCAAAGCTATATGTATGCCACATTTTGTGAGTAAGAAAGATACGTTGACTAGCGTTTGACCTAGCAACTACATGCTTTACACATTGCAGGAAAAAGTTTTAAAAAGCTCGTATTTTTGGTTGTTGGAAAACCAGGGATGTTACATTCTTCCTCATCATCAAAAAGGGGTTCTCCAACCTCATGATCACCTGCACGCTCAAAACTAGAAGAAGGACAAAGCACAGTCTCGTCGAAGGTGACATCAGATGTCTCCATGACTCGGTTAGTATCAAGGTTAAGTGCACGATATGCACGAGTATGATTTCCAAAACCAAAAAATACAATGTTAGAAGAACGAGACTCAAACTTGTCCAAGTTGCCTTTCTTGAGTATAAAACAGTGGCAACCAAAAACTCTAAAATAACTCACTTTGGGTTGCTTCCCAAATCGCAACTCATAAGAAGTCTTCTTCAAGAAAGCACGGAGAAAGATGCGATTGGAAATGTAGCATGGAGTGTTAATTGCCTCGGCCCAATACCGCCTAGGAGTCCTATGCTCATCAAGCATCGTCCTGGCCATCTCTACAAGGGTTCGATTTTTCCTCTCTACAACACCATTTTGAGGCGGTGTGTAAGGGGAAGAAAACTGATGCTCTAAACCCAAGGAGTTACAAAACTTCTCAAAATCTGAGTTTTTAAACTCGGAACCATTATCGCTACGAATAGCTCTCATCGAGTTCTTAGGGAACTCGTTCTGATGTCGCAAGATCAAATTGCGAACAAAAGCGAAAGTCTCAGTTTTCTCCGCTAAAAAGAAAACCCATGAATATCTCGAAAAATCGTCAACAACAACAAGCACATACCACTTCCCCCCAACCGAGCTCACCAGAACCGGACCGACAAGGTCCATGTGTAAAAGCTCTCCAGGGCGCTTAGTCATAACCTGATTCACCGGATGGTGGGGAGCGGCTACCATTTTCCCCTGTCTACAAGAATGGCAAACAAGATCCTTCTCCATGCACAACTTGGGCAATCCTCAGATTAAGCCTAGTGAACTAAGCCTTGCAAGCAAGTCGAAGCTCACATGACCTAGTCTCTTATGCCACTTCCAAAGATCAGAGGAGGAAGGTCCAGCCAAAAGACAACGAGAAATTTCAAACGACTCCGAGAAATTCGCACAAAAGACTTTCCCAAAGGGCGAAATCAAACATACGAGATTGCCCTGAGGATCTAAAATATGACTAAGATTCGGTCTAAAACGAATCTCATAGTCATCATCAAAGAGTTGCGAAACTGAAAGAAGGTTAAAATGCAAGTTCGAAACAAGAGCAACATCACGAAGGACAAAATGCTCAGTAACTCGCACAGAACCATGGGATAGCACCTTACCTTTGCTATTGTCACCGAAGGTGATAAACTCCTTTCCGGTGACTGGACTAAGACTGGAGAACCACTTGGAGTTTCTGGTCATATGCCTTGAGCACCCGGAATCCACCAACCAAACATTCTCCAATCATCTTACCTACATCAATAAAAAGACATAGGGTGAGCATACGGTCCAACACTGGGGTGAGTAAAATGGGAAGTGTACCAGTGTTGTCCCGGCTGCTCAAAAGAACGGTTAGTAGAAAAACCACTCCTAGCACGCCTACGAGGAAAGCGATCACCACGCATAGGAAAACATGGTCCGCTAATGGAAGAGCGTCCATCGCGATAGTCAAGATGCGGTGGGGGGTAATGCTCAACAACAAAGCCACTGCCACGGGGTCCATAGCCTACAAAAGCAGGATCCCATCGGGCACGACCTCCTTGTGGCCTAGGACCTTCAGGCATTGGACCTCTAGGCCTAGCAACCCTCATTTGAACCTTTGATGCATGCACATCATGGAAAGGATGGTAAATGTCCGAGTTGTTCATCTCCTTTGCGTGACGCTCCTCTCTCTTGCGCCGAAAGCAGAACTCCCTCAAGTGTCCATCTCTCCCACAGTGCTCACAGTGGTACCTCACCGCTCTCATAGGGGGTTGTTGGTACTCACGGTATTGGGTGTGGATCACTTGGTTCTTTTGTGGCATGAGCTCCTCATGGATTGTTGGCATAGTGTCAAGCTTGTTCCTTAGGTGATTGTGTTTTGGAGCCCATGATTGTTACTTGGGTGGAGCTCTCGGAGGTTCCACAAACACTCCATCTTTGGTGTTAGGCTTGAGAGGCTCTTTGGGTGGAATCTCGGTTAGTTTGGGAGTCGTGGTGGAGTTGGGCTTCTCACTTGGCTTAAGACCACTAAACTCTCCAACCTTCCCAAAAGAAGCAGCACACTCTACACCCTGAGCGAAGCCAACACCGGGACCTCCAGCAGCACGTTTGAATTGGGCAATCATCATCCCAAGCTGCGGCTCACCACTAGACACCCACAAAAAGATGGTCTGAGGGTATGTGTTTTCTTCCTCGGTTTGCATCTTGTCATGCTTCACATTTGCAATCTCCATCTCCAAACCCTCACACAAGGCACACCTAGACACACAGGTGTTATCCGAGCTGGCCTTCTCAACAGACACAATCTTGGCATTCTTCTCTGCCAACTCGAATTGCAAGCCTGCACAAGACTCCCACCTTAGTCGCATCTTAGATCCTCAGGGCGATCTTGTATGTCTGATTTTGCCCTTTGGGAAAGTCTTTCGCGCGAATTTCTCGAAGTCGTTTGGTTCTTCTCGCTGTCTTTTGGCTAGTCCTTCTTCCTCCGATCTTTGGAAGTGGCATAGGAGGCTCGGTCATTTAAGCTTCGACTTGCTTGCAAGACTTAGCTCACTTGGCCTAATCCGAGGATTGCCCAAGCTTTCGATGGAGAAGGATCTAGTTTGCCATTCTTGCAGACATGGGAAGATGGTTGCCGCTCCCCACCATCCAGTGACTAAGGTCATGACCTCGCACCCCAGAGAGCTTTTACACATGGACCTTGTTGGTCCGGCTCGGGTGAGCTCGGTTGGTGGCAAGTGGTATGTTTTGGTTGTTGTTGACGACTTTTCGAGATATTCGTGGGTCTTCTTTTTGACTGAGAAGACTGAGACTTTCTCCTTCGCTCGCAATCTGATTTTGCGTCTTCAGAACGAGTTCCCTTTGAACTCGATGCGAGCTATTAGAAGTGATAATGGTTCCGAATTCAAAAATTCGGATTTTGAGAAGTTTTGTAACCGCCTTGGCTTGGAGCATCAGTTTTCTTCCCCCTACACACCGCCCCAAAATGGTGTTGTAGAGAGGAAGAATCGGACACTTGTTGAGATGGCCAAGACGATGCTTGATGAGCATAGGACTCCTAGGCGCTATTGGGCCGAAGCTATGAACACTGCATGCTATATTTCCAATCGCATTTTTCTGAGAGCTTTCTTGAAAAAGACTTCTTATGAGTTGCGTTTTGGCAAACTGCCCAAGGTGAGTTATTTTCGAGTTTTTGGTTGCCATTGTTTTATACTCAAAAAGGGCAACTTGGACAAATTTGAATCTCGTTCTTCTGACGGTGTGTTTTTGGGTTATGGCACTCACACTCGAGCTTATCGTGTACTTAACCTTGACACTAACCGAGTCATGGAGACATCCGATGTCACCTTCGACGAGACCATGGTTTGTCCTTCTTCTCGTTTTGAGCGTGCAGGTGATCATGAGGTTGGTGAGCCTCTTTTTGATGACGAGGACGCGGGTGCTGAAGGTATGGATGATCCAGCACCCCCTCCACCTGCCGTGCCGCAAAGAGCGGCCTCGACGACGACTCACGGCCCCGACACCTCTTCTTCCTGGGGGCCGTGGGATCCGCCACCCCGAGCGGT
This sequence comes from Coix lacryma-jobi var. lacryma-jobi, assembly GCA_009763385.1. Classification (NCBI taxonomy): domain Eukaryota; kingdom Viridiplantae; phylum Streptophyta; class Magnoliopsida; order Poales; family Poaceae; genus Coix; species Coix lacryma-jobi. The sequence goes on along the minus strand of CM019826.1, from coordinate 127,087,778 downwards.
ACCATTTGTACCCGGGGAGGCACCAGCTGCTGTTGAGGGGGAGGCTACTTCAGCTCGGGAGGCGCCACGACATATCCAGCGCCAGCACCCGCCTCAGCAGATGATCGGCAACATCGACGAACGGGTCACTCGGTCCAGGTCACAGCAAATCTCGCACTTCGCTCATTCTGCTTTTGTTGCTAATTTTGAGCCCCGAGATGTTGGACACGCTTTGACGGATCCGGATTGGGTTAATGCCATGCATGAGGAGTTAGAAAATTTTGAGCGAAATCAGGTTTGGGTTCTAGTTCCACCTCCACCTGACTGTAAGCCTATTGGGACAAAATGGGTTTTCAAAAACAAGCAAGGAGAGGATGGCCACGTTGTTAGAAACAAGGCCCGGCTTGTAGCGAAAGGCTATAGTCAGAAGGAGGGGATAGATTATGAGGAGACGTTTGCTCCTGTAGCTCGTTTGGAAGCTATTAGGATACTCTTGGCTTTTGCTGCATCCAAAGGCTTCAAACTTTTTCAAATGGATGTCAAGAGTGCCTTCTTAAACGGCTACATAGAGGAGGAGGTTTATGTTGAGCAACCCCCCGGTTTTGAAAATCCCAAGTTTCCAAACCATGTCTTTAAACTTCATAAAGCTTTATATGGTTTGAAACAAGCCCCTAGAGCCTGGTATGATAGGTTGAAAACCTTTTTGCTTGCTAAGGGTTTTAAAATGGGATGTGTAGATAAGACGCTCTTTCTCCTCCGGCAAGGCAAAGACACACTCTTGGTCCATATTTACGTGGATGATATCATTTTCGGTGGTTCTTCTCACGCTTTGGTTGCCAAGTTTGCAGATACTATGAGCAGGGAGTTCGAGATGAGCATGATGGGCGAGCTAACATTCTTTCTCGGGTTGCAAATCAAGCAATCCCGAGAGGGGACATTTGTGCACCAGGGCAAGTACACCAAGGACTTGCTGAAGCGGTTCGATATGGGTGAGGCCAAGCCTCTTCCAACACCCATGTCGACGACGACTGCCCTGGATGCAGATGTGGATGGAGAAGCAGTGGACCAGAAGGAGTACCGTAGCATGATCGGGTCGCTCCTCTACCTAACGGCGACACGCCCGGACATCCAGTTCGCGGTGTGTCTGTGTGCGCGCTTTCAGGCGTCGCCGCGCACCTCTCACCGTCAGGCGGTGAAGCGGATTTTCAGGTACCTTCATTTCACGCCTGAGTTCGGGATTTGGTATTCTGCTTCCTCCACCCTCTCCCTTTGCGGTTATTCGGATGCTGAATTTGCTGGTTGTCGTATTGAGCGCAAGTCCACTTCTGGGACTTGCCAGTTTATTGGTTCTTCTCTTGTTTCGTGGTCTTCTCGCAAGCAGTCTAGCGTCGCTCAGTCCACTACGGAGGCTGAATATGTTGCTGCGGCTAGCTGCTGTTCCCAGTTGCTTTGGATGATGGCCACTTTGCGTGATTTTGGTCTGAGCTTTTCTCGCGTGCCTTTGCTTTGTGACAGCACGAGTGCCATTAGCGTTGCTAAGAACCCCGTGCTTCACTCGAAGACCAAACACATTGATGTGCGCTTTCATTTTCTGCGAGACCACCAAGAGAAGGGTGATATCGACCTTCGCCATGTCGATACTCATCATCAACTGGCTGATATTTTCACCAAGCCTTTAGACGAATCAACCTTTAATGGGTTGAGGGGTGAGCTTGGTGTGTGTTTCCCCTTTTAGATGGGGGAAACATTTTGGATCTTGTATATTTGACTGACTCTTTTGTCTTTCTTTTCTTTTGCATTTTAGCATACGCATTTACATTCTGAGCTTCATGTTTATAATCACTAGAATGTAACTATGCTCTATTTAGTATGCTCCGATGCTTATATGGATGCTTGTAGCTTATGCTCTTCCTGATCACTAGTACATGTTATGAGCTGAGCTATTTTGGAATGGTGAATTTACTTAATAACTTACAATCTGAAAATGTTCACCATTGAGATATGCAACTAGCATGTGTAGGATATGTTGAGTTCACTCGTGCTTTTCATATATGCTAGGTTGCTATGTCTCTAGTTATGAGTCATTCACTTGCTTGGTCTGTTCATATCATGTATAAAATTTGAACCAAGTTTTAGTGAATTGAAAAGATCGAGATGGGATTGCTTGTCAACACCTCATGGTATCGAGACTGTTTCTCATTGCACTTTGAGTTAAACTTGAGCCGTGTAGTGTATGACCGAAACCGTAGCTTCAAGCTTCTGATTGCTTCGGCATAGGCTTCGCTCGGTTGAAAAGTTAGGCAAAGACAAGCTTTCAACCTCTCGCAATCACATGCTAAATAATTGAACTTGTGAAGTCTTCACCGCTGCAACTCCAATATAAAAATGAAATCACAAGTATATGCTTCATTCCTATGCATGATGATTGAACTTTGCTAGGGGTAGTTCACCTTGTATACATGTTTAGCACTTGTCTGGATTCCTATCTATACATGTGTAGTGCTATTCTGATGGTGACTATCTTTTTGGCTAATGGTATCAGAGCAGGTTAAGGATCTTCCACCTTAGCCGGTTCCAGATCCACCGAAGGCGACATGGATCGCGGCGTGGGCAAACCGCCGTTTTTCGATGGGACGAACTATGCGTATTGGAAGATACGTATGTCGGCCTATTTGCAGAGCTTGGGCGTTTCGATCTGGGATATTTGCAACTCCCCTGATTACGTGGTCTTGGCTGCTCGTGTGACTCAACAGCAGGTCGATGAGCACGATGCCAATAGCCGAGCCCGTAATGCTCTTTTCTCTTGTTTGAGCATGGGTGAGTTTGATCGTGTTTCTCACCTCGCTACGGCTCGGGAGATCTGGGACACTCTCATGCGTTTTCATGAGGGCACCTCTCAAGTCAAAACCCGACTCTACGAGTCGTTCAAGCGAGAGTATGAGAACTTTAGACATCAACCTGGCGAGAGCATAGAAAGTTTATTCGCTCGCTTTCAGGTGATTGTCAACAGGATGAGGGCTAACAGAGAGCAGTTGCCATTTGACGATCATGAGCGTGCTTTGAAGCTTTTGCACACTCTTGACCGTTCGGTGTGGGACTCCAAGGTTCAGGCAATCATCGAATCGCCGAACTATGAGACTCTCACCTGCGACGAGCTCTTCAGTAAGCTCAAGTCCAGTGAGATTGATGCTATGGCGAGGGCTTCTTTTGAAAATCCTTCTCGCCCGTCCATGGCTTTGGTTTCCGGCTCTTCCTCTAACCCCTCAGCTGGCTTTGCGCTTTCTTCTCTCTTTTCTGTGACAGAGGACCAGCTGGAGTCTTTGGGAGACGACGAGTTGGCTTTGCTTGCCAACCGGTTCTCGCGGTTCCACAACAACCGCATGAACCGTCGTCGAGGAGGAGGACGCACGGGATGCTACGAGTGCGGCGACCCCGACCACTTCATCGCCGACTGCCCCAAGAAGAAGAACAAGCATCTGGGGAAGGGCGATCACGGCCACAGGCGCGACTCCAAGTACAAGGAGAAGCACGTTCCCCCAAGGCACAAGAAGCGGGGCGGCTTCGACAAAGAGTACATCAAGAAGAAGTACTTGGAGAAGCAGCAGGCTGAGCAGCGTGCGTTCTTCGCCACGCTCAGCGACGTCGACGGCTCGGATGACGACTCCGCTCGATCGAGTGATGACGAGTCCGAGAAGAAGAAGCTGGAGGACACGTTCAACGGCTTATGCTTCTTCGCCGGCGACGAAGGCCTGTGTACCATGGCGCTCGGAGATGAGGTCGGAGGCGAGCTGGAGCACACACCTCGGAACGACGACGACGACGACACCTCCCAGGTATCTCTCACCTACGACGAGCTTTCCTCCGAGGTTGAGAAATTGACTGCTGCCCTCCTTAGCCAAGATAAATTGCTTAGGCGTGCCGCTAGAGAGCGCAAGGAGTTTAGGCAGAAGTGGGAGGACACGGTGAAGGAGCTTGAGTTCGCTCGGTCCACCGTGGTAGTGTCGGAGGAGGCGGAGTGCGAGTCGTGCACCGCGCACATGACTGACCTTCTCACTCTGAGAGGTAAGTATGCTGCGTTGGTTGGAGAGGTGGATGAGCTCCGTGCTAGGCCGCAGCTGTTGGGTGCGTGCAAGACTTGTCCTGTCTTGCAATCCGAGTTGGCAGAGAAGAATGCCAAGCTTGAGTCTTTTGAGAAGGCCGGCTCGGATAGCACTTGTGTCAAGAGGTGTGCTTTGTGTGAAGGGCTGGAGATGGAGATTGCAAATGTGAAGCATGGCAAGATGCAAACCGAGGAAGAAAACACATACCTTCGGACCATCTTGTCATGGGTCTCCTGTAGTGAGCCGCAGCTCGGGATGATGATCTCCCAATTCAAGCGAGCTGCTGGTGCCCCTGGTGTAGGTCTTGGCCCGAGTGTTGATCTCTCAGTTTTTGGTAAGATTGGAGAGTCTAGTGGTCTGAACCCATGTGAGAAGCCCAATTCCACCACTACTCCCAAACTTGCCAAGCTTCCACTCAAAGAGCCAGCCAAGCCTATCACCAAAGATGGTGTGGTTGAGGAACCCCCGAGAGCTCCTCCCAAGAACCCAGTTTGGGCACCCAAGCCAAACCACCTCAGAAACAAGCTTGATGCTATGCCACCCATTCGTGAGGAGTTGCCACAGAAGGGCAAAGGCAAAGTGAGCCACACCCACAGCCCTGGTCACCAACAACCCCCTGTGCGTGCGGTGAGGTACCAGTGTGATTTTTGTGGGAGGGATGGTCACTTGAGCGAGTTCTGCTTTCGGCGCAAGCGAGAGGCGCGCAGGGCTCGGGAGATGGAGAACCCGGACATGTACCATCCAGCTCATGGTGGACATGTACCGAAGGCCCAGGGGAGAGCTGCTAGGTCCGGACGTCAGGGTCCCAGGCCTAGGCAGGAGATGAGAGCCCCGAGGAGGGAGACTAGGCCTAGAGGTCCAGGACCTCAGTTTGTTAGGCCTAGGCAGGAGAGAGCTCCGAGGAGAGACGCTAGAGTTGAGCAGCAGGCTCCTAGGCGTAGATCTCGTAGAGAGCGTGCCCGACGGGGTCCTGCTTTTGCAGGTAACGGACCCCGTGGCGGAGGCTTTGTTGAGCGCCTTGTCCCACCGCAGGTAGAGTTTCGCGGTGAGCGCTTCTTCCCCAGCGGACCACGTTTTCCTGTGCGTGGTGATCGCTATCCCCCTAGACAGGATGGTTTTTACACTGACCGTTCTTTTGAGCAGCCGGCCCAACACTGGTTTCCTTCTTATCTTACTAACCCCAGTGTTGGACCGTATGTTCACCCTATGTCTTTTTATTGATGTAGGAGGAGCGGTTGGAGGACATTTGGCTTGTGGATTCCGGTTGCTCGAGGCACATGACCGGAAATGCCAAATGGTTCTCCAGCCATAGTCCGGTCGCCGGAAAAGAGTACATAACCTTCGGCGACAAAGGTAAGGGCAAGGTATTGTCCGTTGGTGCAGTGCGGGTTAATGAGCACTTTGTGTTGCGCGAGGTTGCTCTTGTTTCTAACCTGCATTTCAACTTGCTTTCTGTTTCGCAACTTTTTCGTGAAGGCTATGAGATTCGTTTCAAACCGAACCTTAGCCGGATCTTAGATCCTCAGGGTGATCTTGTATGTCTGATTTCACCCTTTGGGAATGTCTTTCGCGCGAATTTCTCAAAGTCGTTTGGATCTTCTCGCTGTCTTTTGGCTAGTCCTTCTTCTTCTGATCTTTGGAAGTGGCATAGGAGGCTCGGTCACCTGAGTTTTGACTTGCTTGCAAGACTTAGCTCACTTGGCTTAATCCGAGGATTGCCCAAGCTTTCGTTGGAGAAGGATCTAGTTTGCCATGCTTGCCGGCATGGAAAGATGGTTGCTGCTCCCCACCATCCTTTGACCAAGGTTATGACCTCGCACCCCGGAGAGCTTTTGCATATGGACCTTGTTGGTCCGGCTCGGGTGAGCTCGGTTGGTGGGAAGTGGTATGTGCTTGTTATTGTTGACGACTTTTCGAGGTATTCGTGGGTCTTCTTTTTAGTTGAGAAGTCCGAGACATTCTCCTTCGCTCGCGATCTGATTTTGCGTCTTCAGAACGAGTTCCCTTTGAACTCGATGCGAGCGATTAGAAGTGATAATGGTTCCGAGTTTAAAAATTCGGATTTTGAGAAGTTTTGTAAACGCCTTGGTTTGGAGCATCAGTTTTCTTCTCCCTATACACCACCCCAAAATGGTGTTGTAGAGAGGAAGAATCGGACCCTTGTTGAGATGGCCAGGACGATGCTTGATGAGCATAGGACTCCTAGGCGCTATTGGGCCGAAGCTATGAACACTGCATGCTATATTTCGAATCGCATTTTTCTGAGAGTGTTTTTGAAGAAGACCTCTTATGAGTTGCGTTTTGGTCGCCAGCCCAAGGTGAGTTATTTTAGAGTCTTTGGTTGCCACTGTTTTATATTGAAAAAAGGCAACCTAGACAAGTTTGAGTCTCGTTCTTCTGACGGTGTGTTTTTGGGTTATGGCACTCACACTCGAGCTTATCGTGTACTTAACCTTGACACTAACCGAGTCATGGAGACATCAGATGTCACCTTCGACGAGACTCTTGTTTCTCCTTCTTCTCGTTTTGAGCGTGCAGGTGATCACGAGGTTGGAGAGCCTCTTTTCGATGACGAGGAAGAGGGTGCTGAAGGTATAGATGATCCAGCACCCCCTCCGCCTGCCGCGCCGCCGGGAGCGGCTTCGACGACGACCCGTGGCCCCGAGACGTCTTCTTCCTGGGGGCCGTGGGATCCACCTCGCGCGGTACCTTTTGTACCCGGGGTGGAACCAGCTACTGTTGAGGGGGAGGTTACTTCTTCCCGGGAGGCGCCACGACACATCCAGCGCCAGCACCCCCCCTGAACAGATGATCGGCGACATCGACGAGCGAGTTACTCGCTCCAGGTCACAGCACATCTCGCACTTTGCTCATTCTGCTTTTGTTGCGTCTTTTGAGCCCCGAGATGTTGGACACGCATTGACGGATCCGGATTGGGTCAATGCCATGCATGAGGAGCTAGAGAACTTTGAGCGAAATCGGGTTTGGGTTCTAGTGCCACCACCTCCTGACTGTAAACCTATTGGGACAAAATGGGTATTTAAAAACAAGCAAGGAGAGGAGGGCCACATTGTGAGAAACAAGGCCCGGCTTGTAGCGAAGGGTTATAGTCAGAAGGAGGGGATAGATTATGAGGAGACCTTCGCTCCTGTAGCTCGTTTGGAGGCTATTAGGATACTCTTGGCTTATGCTGCATCCATGGGTTTCAAACTTTTTCAAATGGATGTCAAGAGTGCCTTCTTAAACGGCTATATTGAGGAGGAGGTCTATGTCCAGCAACCCCCCGGTTTTGAAAATCCCAAGTTTCCAAACCATGTCTTTAAACTCCACAAAGCTTTGTATGGTTTGAAACAAGCCCCTAGAGCCTGGTATGAGAGATTAAAAACCTTTTTGCTAGCTAAGGGTTTTAAAATGGGATGTGTAGATAAAACGCTCTTTCTCCTCAAGCAAGGCAAAGATACTCTCTTGATCCAAATTTACGTGGATGATATCATTTTCGGTGGTTCTTCTCACGCTTTGGTTGCCAAGTTTGCAGATACTATGAGCAGGGAGTTCGAGATGAGCATGATGGGCGAGCTGACTTTCTTTCTCGGGTTGCAAATTAAGCAATCCCGAGAGGGGACGTTTGTGCACCAGGGCAAGTACACAAGGGACTTGCTGAAGCGGTTCGACATGGGTGAGGCCAAGCCTCTTCCAACGCCCATGTCGACGACGACTGCCCTGGATGCTGACACGGATGGAGAAGCAGTGGACCAGAAGGAGTACCGCAGCATGATTGGATCGCTGCTCTACCTGACGGCGACACGGCCGGACATTCAGTTCGCCGTGTGCTTGTGCGCGCGCTTTCAGGCTTCGCCACGCACTTCTCACCGTCAGGCGGTGAAGCGCATCTTCAGGTACCTTCGTTTCACGCCTGAGCTCGGGATTTGGTATTCTGCTTCTTCCACCCTCTCGCTTTGTGGCTTTTCTGATGCTGATTTTGCTGGTTGTCGCATTGAGCGCAAGTCTACTTCAGGGACTTGCCAGTTTATTGGATCTTCTCTGGTGTCGTGGTCTTCCCGCAAGCAGTCTAGTGTCGCTCAGTCTACCACGGAGGCTGAATATGTTGCTGCGGCTAGCTGCTGTTCCCAGTTACTCTGGATGATGGCCACTTTGCGTGATTTTGGTTTGAGCTTTACTCGAGTTCCTTTGCTTTGTGACAGCACGAGTGCCATTAGCGTTGCTAAGAACCCTGTGCTTCACTCGAAAACCAAACACATTGATGTGCGCTTTCATTTCTTGCGAGACCACCAGGAGAAGGGTGATATCGACCTTCGCCATGTCGATACTCATCACCAATTGGCTGATATTTTCACCAAGCCTTTAGACGAATCAACCTTTAATAGGTTGAGGGGTGAGCTTGGTGTGTGTTTCCCCTTTTAGATGGGGGAAGCATTTTGAGATGTACAGACTGACTCTTTTATTTTGAGGCTCTTTTCTTTTGAGTTTCTTGAGTCTCTCCTTTTGGTATCTTCTTTCCTTCAGTTCTGTGTCGGGCATACGCATTTACATTCTGAGCTTCATGTCTATATTCACTAGAATGTAATTATGCTCTTGTTAGTATTGCTCCGATACTTATGATGATGCTTGTAGCTTATGCTCTTTCTGATCACTGTTACATGTTATGAGCGAGCTATTTTTTTTTGGAATGGTGAATTATGCCTAATGTATATAAATCTGAAAATGTTCACCATTGAGATATGCAACTAGCATGTGTAGGGTGTGTTGAGTCCATTCCTGCTTTTCATATATGCTAGGTTGCTATGTCTCTAGTTCTGAGTCATTCACTTGCTTGGTTGTTCATAACTTGCTTAAAATCTGAACCAAGTATTGTTGAATTGAAAAGATCGAGATGGGATTGCTTGTCAACACCTCATGGTATTGAGACTGTTTCTCATTGCACTTTGAGTTAAACTTGAGCCATGTAGTGTATGACCGAAACCGTTGCTTTAAGCTTCTGATTGCTTCGGCATAGGCTTCGCACGGTTGAAAAGTTAGGCGATGACAAGCTTTCAACCTCTCGCAATCACATGCTAAAAATGAACTTGTGAATTCTTTTACCGCTGCAACTCCGATATGAATTTGAAATCACAAGTATATGCTTCATTCCTATGCATGATGATTGAACTTTGCTAGGGGTAGTTCACCTTGTATATATGCTTAGCACTTGTTTGGATTCCTTCTATACATGTCTAGTGCTATGTTGATGGTGACTATCCTTTTGGCTTAAAACTGCTCACATGCTCATATGCTTCATATTTCGTATAAGTGATCAGTTTGAGCCTTTGCTATTTGAGTGCTTAATTGAGATGTTGGAGCTATACTGATTAGAGCATCTTTGCACTCTTTTGACTATATCCTTGAAGCTCCTAACTTGCATTTTGACCTCATATGCATTGTGGAAGGAGATCTTGTGTTCAGGGGGAGTTTATGTGAAGAGAGTTGCTTCTCCGATACCTTTTGGCCTTGATAAGTGCATTTTCAACTAGGGGGAGAAATTTACGCAAATCATATGCCCTGAAAATCTTTTGTCCTAGTTGCTTGCATTTGTCGAGGGGGAGTTTGCTAGTTGTGTTGAGCCGTTGCCTCTGTCTTGAGGGACTAGCAAACGTTCCTAGCTTCTCATGAGCTTTCATAAGCTTTCTCATTTGGCTTTCAATTGGTATCGTCTGGTGTGCTTTCCCATTTGGTTTGGGTTGATTTTCAATTGGTTCGGAGTGATTTTCTTGCTAGTTGTGTTGAGCCTCTGTGCCTCTATCTTGAGGGACTAGCATTTTGCTTCTGTTGTCCTCCGATCTTCAATTGCTATCTGCTAGCGGTGTTGAGCCTGTTCTACCTCTTCTTGAGGGCTAGCTTTGCTTTACTTGGTTGCGTCAAGCCGTTGCCCATGTCTTTGGGGACCAAGTTTTTGCTTCATCCACTTGACCTTCTTCGGCTTTTGTTAAGGCTTCTGGGTCATTTGGTTGGGTTTTCTCTTCCCACTCCTTCCTACCTTCTTCTTCTTATTCATGATTTGTTGTGGAGTTGACAATGCACTCATCAAGGGGGAGATTGCGGATACATGGGTGTATGCCGAGTCTCTGTGTGATGAGTGATTGTCAATGGAGATGATGCGCATGTTCTTTGGCTTGTGTTGTGCAGGTGTCGAGCACGGAGACAGTGATCGATGGCGGGTGAAGGTCAAGTTGCGACGTGCCGTGCCGACGGACCGGGCGCGATGAAGGATGGGCGTGCCGTGCGGCGGACGTGCCATGCCGATGTATCGGACGGTGAAGGGCGGACGTGGACTTGGACTGATGGACTGGAGGCCGGAGGATCAGCTGTGGTGGCTGGCAGCCTGCGACAGCGACAGGCGGAGAAGTGCGATCATGTCGGTGGAAGGGGTGCACAGGCGGTGCATCCCCTCTACGACGCCGGTTTGTTGGTAGAGCCCGGGAAAAACCAACGGTGGACGGTTTCCAGGTTTGGGCCTCAAAACCTGGGTGCTGGGTTTCCAGGTTGAGCCACAAAACCTGGGCGCGACGGTTTCCAGGTTGAGCCTCAAAACCTGGGCGTGGGCCGGTTTCCGAGTTTGGGCCTCAAAACTCGGGCGCGGACGGTTTCCGAGTTTGGCCACAAAACTCAGGCTGGAGGCTGGTTTCCCGGTTTGGGCCTCAAAACCGGGGGCTGATGGAAAAGGCTGGTTTCCCGGTTTGGGCCGCAAAACCGGGGGTGCAGAGTGGTGGCGGCACGTGGCGGCGATCTGAAGGTTGCGTGGAGGCGACGCGGAAGACCGTGCGGACGTGGCCGTCGGATCTACCTACCACCAGCGGGTGGACTAGAATAGCCTTAGGGTTAGGCTGGTCCGCTCTGTAATTAGAGTAGAGAGGGGTAGAGTAGGAAATAGACTTAGGCTAGGTTAGTATAAGTAGTCTAGGGGAGACACCCTCCTCCCCATCTCAATCTCAGTTAGAGCTTTCATTTCCTAGGGTTTCCACTCTCCCACACCCCTGCTTTAGCTAGTTGAGATCCGCAGAGAGACTCCACTCTGTGTACTGTTGATTCGAGGAAGTGAGGCCGTATCCTCACCTTGGATCCCATCTCTTGGTGTCAATTCGCGTTTTGATTTCATGTTCATCATGTTCTTCGCGGATTGCTTTGTGCCTTGAGTTTTCCCGTCGCTTGATCTTTGTGCTCGGTTCATCTTTCACGATTCCGTTTGAACTGAGTTGCTCTAGATCGTGAGGCACTTCTTTCCACCGAAAGAAATCATCTCTAACCTCACGGTCTAGGAGATCGATCAAGTTTTAGTTTCGGGTCTCTTTTTCTTCTTTCCCCCGAATTCCTTCGATTCACCGATTTGGAGTTAGGTTCGAGCCATGATCTCTTAGAGATAGCTCACTAACCTCCTTGTGACTCCTCAGATCGAATCCCAAGCCTAGAGCACTTGATTCGGAGGAGATCGGATTGAATCGCCGGAGTTTCAGTGCAGTCGCGGGGTGACCGGACGCTCTGTCGGGCTGACCGGACGCACGCTTTCAGAGTCCGGTCGTTGAGCACGGCGCCAAGCTTTTCTGCGTACTGACCGGACGCTCTCGACCGGACGCTCTGTTTGCATTTCGACCGGACGCTACGCTTGCACTGTTCCCGTGTCATTGTCTCATCTGACCGGACGCTCAGTGAACGACCGGACGCTTGAGCTCCGTGCGTCCGGTCGCGAACAGAGAGCTCCCAGAGCTGTTTTCTGACGACCGGACGCGTCCGGTCCCTGCTGACCGGACGCAGGCCAGAGTCCGGTCGCTGCAGTTTCGCGCGTCTTCGTTCGCGGTTCGTTCGTTCTTGATCGGATTTGAGTTCCGTCTTTTGGGTTGGCTTTCTAGGGTTGTCTAGTGTCCCGCTGTGCTTCTAGGAAGCATCCACCCTACATCTAGGGTCGTGGACATTAGCAAGCTCTAGGTTTCGCTTTTGGGGTTGATCTTGGGACAGTGGCATCTAGTTTCCGAAAGGAAATTTTTGAAGCTCCCATTCACCCCCCCCCTCTGGTCGCTTTCGGGTAGCTTCTCGGTCCTTCAGCTAAAAACTGCTCACTTGCTCATATGCTTCATATTTCGTATGAGTGATCAGTTTGAGCCTTCGCTATTTGAGTGCTTAGTTGTGCCATTGGAGCTATACCGATTAGAGCATTTTTGCACTCTTTTGATTATATGCCTGAAGCTGCTAACTTGCATTTCTGACTTCATATGCATTTTAAAAGGGGGAGTTTTGTTGGCTCAAGGGAAGAGTTTGTGCTTGATAAGTGCATTTTCAACTAAGGGGGAGAGTTTTTGCAAATCATATGTCTCCTGGCGTTCAATTAAGGGGGAGTTTTTGCTAAGGGGGAGATTTTCAGATCTTTATGCTCTTCTGTTGTTGGACCTAAGGGGGAGTCCCGGGTTGCTTGCACTTGTCGAGGGGGGTTTGCTAGTTGTGTTGAGCCGTTGCCTCTATCTTGAGGGACTAGCAAACATTTTCCTCATTTGGCATCGAGTTTGATTTCGATTGGTTCGAAGACTTTTCGATTGTTTTTCAATTGGTTCGGAGTGGTTTTCGTGCTAGTTGTGTTGAGCCTCTGTGCCTCTATCTTGAGGGACTAGCACTTTGCCATTTTTTAGCTCCGATTTTCAATTGGTTTTCTGCTAGCGGTGTTGAGCCTGTTCTACCTCTTCTTAAGGGCTAGCTTTGCTTTGCTTGGTCGCGTCGAGCCGTTGCCCATGTCTTTGGGGACCAAGTTCTCGCTTCTTCCACTTGACCTTCTTCGGCTTTGCTATGCTTTTGGGTCATTTGGTTGAGTTCTCTTCCTCTCCTTCCTCCTACCTTCTTCTTTCATTTTATGATTTGTGTGTGTAGTTGACAATGCACTCATCAAGGGGGAGATTGCGGATACATGGGTGTATGCCGAGTCTCTGAGTGATGAGTGATTGTCAACGGGTTTGATGCGCATGTTCTTTGGCTTGTGTTGTGCAGGTGTCGAGCACGGAGACAGTGATCGAGGGCAAGGTGAAGGTCAAGTTGAGACGTGCCGTGCCGACGGACTGGGTGCGATGAAGGATGGGCGTGCCGTGCGGCGGACGTGCCATGCCGATGTATCCAGCAGTGAAGGGCGGACGTGAGGCTTGGACTGAGGGACCGGAGTGCCTGAGGATCAGCTGTGGTGGCTGGCAGCCTGGGACAGCGACGAGCGGAGACTTGCGGGGCACGGTGTTGCTCGGGTCGAGGACCTGGGGACACGTGTCGGTGGACGGGGTGCACGGGCGGTGCATCCCCTCTACAGCTCCGGTTTGGTGGTTGAGCCAGGGAAAAACCACCGGGTGGACGGTTTCCGAGTTTGGGCCTCAAAACTCGGGTGCTCGGTTTCCAGGTTGAGCCACAAAACCTGGGCGCGGATGGTTTCCGAGTTTGGCCACAAAACTCGAGTGATGGGCCGGTTTCCGAGTTTGGGCCTCAAAACTCGGGCGCTGCGGGTTTCTGAGTTTGGGCCACAAAACTCAGGCTGGAGGCTGGTTTCCCGGTTTGGGCCTCAAAACCGGGGGTTGCTGGAAAAGGCTGGTTTCCCGGTTTGGGCCACAAAACCGGGGGTGCAGAGCGAGGGCGGCACGTGGCGGCGATCCAGAGGTTGCGTCGAGGCAACGCTTCGGTTCGAGCGGGCGTGGCCGTCGGATCTACCTACCACCGCGGGTTGGACCAGAATAGCCTTAGGGTTTAGCTGGTTCGCCCTGTAATTAGTTTAGAGAGGGGTAGAGTAGGAAATAGGCTTAGTCTAGGTTAGTATAAGTAGTCCAGGGGAAACACCCTCCTCTAGCTATCTCAGTTATTTCAGTTTTAGTCATCTCATTTGCTTCCTGCACTTAGGGTTTCCTGCTCTCCCATCCCCTGCTGTAGCTGAGATCCGCAGAGAGACTTGCAACTCTGTGTACTGTTGATTTTGAGGAAAGGAGGCCGTAACCTCCTTGTCGTAGCATGTGTTTGCGCCTCGGCTTGCAATTCGTGGGTGTGATTCGCGTTTTGTTCGTGTTCTTCGCGGAATCCTTTTTCCCCACGATTTTCCCGTCGCTCGATCTCTTTGCTCGGTTCACTTCTTGCAATTCCGTTTGAACTGGTTTGTTCTTGATCGTGAGGCACTTCTTTCCACCGAAGGAATCATCCTCTAACCTCACGGTCTAGGAGATCGATCGATTTTTCGTTTCGAGTCAAGTTTTCTCCCGTCCCCCGAATTTCTTCGATTCATCGATTTGGAGATAGGTTCGAGCCATGATCTCTTAGAGATAGCTCACTATACTCTTTGTGACTCTTCTCACCAAGTTTGATCCCTAGAGGATTTGTTTTGGGTGAGATCAAGTCGAATCGGTGAACGAACAGCCTGAATCGGGGTGACCGGACGCTGCCTGTTCAACGACCGGACGCTGTCAGTGAGTCCGGTCGATGAACACCTTCGTTGTGTTCAGTTCGTGACTTTGACCGGACGCTCTGTTCACGTTTTGACCGGACGCACAGCTTTCACTGTTCATCATGCTTGTTCACTTCTGACCGGACGCACTGCTCTCGATCGGACGCTCCGTACTCGTGAGTCCGGTCACGAACAGTAAGGTTCCAGAGCCGATTTTTGTTGACCGGACGCGTCCGGTCCCTGCTGACCGGACGCTGGCCAGAGTCCGGTCGATCCAGTTTCGCGCGTTTTCGTTCGTGGTTTGTTCGTCCTTGATCGGATTCGAGTTCCGTCTTTTGCGTTGGCTTTCTAGGATTGTCTAGTGTCCCGCTGTGCTTCTAGGAAGCATCCACCCTACATCTAGGGTCGTGGACATTAGCAAGCTCTAGGGTTCGCCCTTGGGGTTGATTTTGGGACAGTGGCATCTAGTTTCCAAAAGAAAATTTTGAAGCTCCCATTCACCCCCCCCCCCCTCTGGTCGCTTTCTGTTAGCTTCTCGGTCCTTCAATTGGTATCGGAGCGGGTTAAGGATCTTCCACCTTAGCCGGTTCCAGATCCACAGGAGGCGACATGGATCGCGGCGTGGGCAAACCACCGTTCTTTGATGGGACGAACTATGCGTATTGGAAGATACGCATGTCGGCCTATCTGCAGAGTTTGGGTGCTTCTATTTGGGATATTTGCAACTCTGCTAATTACGTGGTCTTGGCTGCTCGTGTTTCTCAGCAACAGATCGATGAGCACGATGCCAATAGCCGAGCCCGTAATGCTCTCTTTTCTTGTTTGAGCATGGGTGAGTTTGATCATGTTTCTCACCTTGCTACGGCTCGGGAGATCTGGGACACCCTCATGCGTTTCCATGAGGGCACCTCTCAAGTCAAAACCCGACTCTACGAGACGTTCAAGCGTGAGTATGAGAACTTTCGACATCAGCCTGGCGAGAGCATAGAAAGTTTATTCGCTCGCTTTCAGGTGATTGTCAACAGGATGAGGGCTAACAAGGAGCAGTTGCCTTTTGATGATCATGAGCGTGCTTTGAAGCTCTTGCACACTCTTGATCGGTCGGTGTGGGATTCCAAGGTTCAGGCGATCATCGAATCGCCTAACTATGAGACCCTCACCTGCGACGAGCTCTTTAGTAAGCTCAAGTCCAGTGAGATTGACGCCATGTCGAGGGCTTCTTATGCGAGTCCTTCTGGCCCGACTATGGCTTTGGTTTCTGGCTCTTCTAACCCCTCTGCTGGCTTTGCACTTTCTTCACTCTTTTCTGTCACAGAGGACCAGCTTGAGTCATTGGGGGATGACGAGTTGGCAATGCTCGCCAACCGGTTCACGCGGTTCCACAACAACCGCATGAACCGTCGCCGCGGTGGAGGACGCTCAGGATGCTATGAGTGCGGCGACCCCGACCACTTCATCGCCAACTGCCCCAAGAAGAAGCATTCATCTGGGAAGGGCGATCATGGGCACAAGTACAACTCCGGCAAGCGCAAGGAGAAGTACGTCCCCGCGAGGCACAAGCGGAGGGGCGGCTTCGACAAGGAGTACATCAAGAAGAAGTACTTGGAGAAGGCCCAGGCTGAGCAGCGTGCGTTCTTCGCCACGCTCAGCGACGTCGATGGCTCAGATGATGACTCCGCTTGCTCAAGCGATGATGAGTCCGAGAAGAAGAAGAGAATCGAGGACAAGCTGAACGGTCTCTGCTTCTTCGCCGACGACGACGGCCTCTGCACCATGGCGCTTGGTGATGAAGTCGACGGCAAGCTGGAGCACATCCCTCGGAACAACGACGACGACGACGACTCCTCCCAGGTATCTCTCACCCACGACGAGCTTTCTGCTGAGGTCGAGAAGCTTACTGCCGCGCTCCTTAGTCAGGACAAGTTGCTTAGGCGTGCCGCTAGAGAACGCAAGGAGTTTAGGCAGAAGTGGGAAGACACGGTGAGGGAGCTTGAGTTTGCCAAGTCCACCGTGGTTGTGTCGGAAGAGGTTGAGTGTGAGTCGTGCACCACGCACATGACTGATCTTCTCACTTTGAGAGGAAAGTATGCTGCGTTGGTTGGAGAGCTGGATGAGATGAGGGCCAGACCCTCTTTGCTGGGTGCATGCAAGACCTGTCCTGTCTTGCAATCTGAGTTGGCAGAGAAGAATGCCAAGATTGTGTCTCTTGAGGAGGCCAGCTCAGGTAGCACTGGAGTGGCGAGGTGCGTTTTGTGCGAGGGCTTGGAGCTGGAGATTGCCAATGTGAAGCAAGGCAAGATGCAAACCGAGGAAGAAAACACATACCTTCGGACCATCTTGTCATGGGTCTCCTGTAGTGAGCCGCAGCTCGGGATGATGATCTCCTAATTCAAGCGAGCTGCTGGGGCTCCTGGTATAGGTTTTGCTCAGGGTGTTGATCTTTCTGCTTTTGGGAAGATTGGAGAGTCGAGTGGTTTGAATCCATGTGAGAAGCCTAACTCCACCACTACTCCCAAGCTTGCCAAACTTCCACCCAAAGAGCCTGCCAAGCCTACCACCAAAGATGGTGTGGTTGAGGAACCCCCCAGAGCTCCTCCCAAGAACCAAATTTGGGCACCCAAGCCAAACCACCTCAAGAACAAGCTTGATGCTATGCCACCCATTAGAGAGGAGTGTTTGCCTCAGAAGGGCAAAGTGAACCACACCCACAGCCCTGGTCACCAACAACCCCCTTTGCGTGCGGTGAGGTACCAGTGTGATTTCTGTGGGAGGGATGGTCACTTGATCGAGTTCTGTTTCCGGCGCAAGCGAGAGGCGCGCCGTACTCGGGAGATGGAGAACCCGGACATGTACCATCCAACTCATGGTGCACATGTGCCGAAGACTCAGGGGAGAGCTGCTAGGCTCGGACGTCAAGGTCCCCGGCCTAGGCAGGAGATGAGAGCCCCTAGGAGGGAGACTAGGCCTAGAGGTCCAGCACCTCAGTTTGTTAGGCCTAGGCAGGAGAGAGCTCCGGGGAGAGACGCTAGAGCAGTTGAGCCCAGGCTCCTAGGCGTAGATCTCGTAGAGAGCATGCCCGACAGGGTCCTGCTTTTGCAGGTAATGGACCCCGTGGCGGAGGCTTAGTTGAGCGCTTTCCCCCACCGCAGTTTGAGTACCGCGGTGAGCGCTTCTTCCCCAGCGAACCACGTTTTCCTGTACGTGGTGATCGCTACCCCCGTAGACAGGCTAGGAATAGTTTTTACACTGACCGTTCTTTTGAGCAGCCGACCCAACACTGGTATTCTGCTTACTTTACTAACCCCAGTGTTGGACCGTATGCTCACCCTATGTCTTTTTATTGATGTAGGTGAGGCGGTTGGAGGACATTTGGTTGGTGGATTCTGGTTGCTCGAGGCACATGACCGGAAACGCCAAGTGGTTCTCCAGCCTTAGCCCGGTCGCCGGAAAGGAGTACATAACCTTCGGCGACAATAGTAAAGGTAAGGTATTGTCTCATGGGACGGTGCGGGTTAATGAGCACTTTGTGTTGCGCGATGTTGCTCTTGTTTCTAACCTGCATTTTAACCTTCTTTCTGTTTCGCAACTTTTTGATGATGACAATGAGATGGCTAAAACTGAAATAACTGAGATAGCTAGAGGAGGGTGTCTCCCCTGGACTACTTATACTAACCTAGACTAAGCCTATTTCCTACTCTACCCCTCTCTAAACTAATTACAGGGCGAACCAGCTAAACCCTAAGGCTATTCTGGTCCAACCCGCGGTGGTAGGTAGATCCGACGGCCACGCCCTCTCGAACCGAAGCGTTGCCTCGACGCAACCTCTGGATCGCCGCCACGTGCCGCCCTCGCTCTGCACCCCCGGTTTTGTGGCCCAAACCGGGAAACCAGCCTTTTCCAGCAACCCCCGGTTTTGAGGCCCAAACCGGGAAACCAGCCTCCAGCCTGAGTTTTGTGGCCCAAACTCAGAAACCCGCAGCGCCCGAGTTTTGAGGCCCAAACTCGGAAACCGGCCCATCACCCGAGTTTTGTGGCCAAACTCGGAAACCATCCGCGCCCAGGTTTTGTGGCTCAACCTGGAAACCGAGCACCCGAGTTTTGAGGCCCAAACTCGGAAACCGTCCACCCGGTGGTTTTTCCCTGGCTCAACCACCAAACCGGAGCTGTAGAGGGGATGCACCGCCCGTGCACCCCGTCCACCGACACGTGTCCCCAGGTCCTCGACCCGAGCAACACCGTGCCCCGCAAGTCTCCGCTCGTCGCTGTCCCAGGCTGCCAGCCACCACAGCTGATCCTCAGGCACTCCGGTCCCTCAGTCCAAGCCTCACGTCCGCCCTTCACTGCTCGATACATCGGCATGGCACGTCCGCCGCACGGCACGCCCATCCTTCATCGCACCCAGTCCGTCGGCACGGCACGTCTCAACTTGACCTTCACCTTGCCCTCGATCACTGTCTCCGTGCTCGACACCTGCACAACACAAGCCAAAGAACATGCGCATCAAACCCGTTGACAATCACTCATCACTCAGAGACTCGGCATACACCCATGTATCCGCAACTAAATGGCACCAGACGTTCCTAGAATCTGTAGCGGTGCGGTTGTCACCGCGAGGATCTAGGAGCGCTTCGGTATGGAATAGGTACAAGCATACAAGGGCTCAAGTGCGAAGAAGCAAAAGAAGAAGTAAAACGGGGATCCACCTTCCTTTGATCCACACGCCATAGTAGTAGACGGGAATCACAGGAATGGGATCAAGAAGCAAGACTATCACACAAACACGACTAACGCGCAAAAGAGACAGACTAAAGGCGGGGAACTTGGTTCCACGGGGACATCGATCCACGGTCAATGTATTTGATAGGGATCAAAGTGACTAGAACAGACGAACTCGATCCACACTTTACTGAATCAGTGAGAATCAAATAGACAGGAAAAGAGAGAGGAGCGGTCTCCGCATTCGCTCAACCAACACGCTATGGCAAGAGCGGTAGTCGAAGAATGAGAGACGCTCGACCTAAGCCAGCTCGTAGGGCACCACGACCTTCGTGCAACTGAATTAGCACAACGCTATTCCTACGGCTCGTGGCGGTGTGGTTGTCACCGCGGGAGCCGAAGGAATGCAACGGCCAAGGCAATGCAAACATACAAGGTGGCTAGGACAAAAACATGGCAAAATAGGTGAAGCCCGTTGGTCATGGCGAGGCATCTCGCGGCCATGAGCTTCACCCAAACGAGTTGGCACCCGTCGTCCTCCGTTCATCATCTCCTTGCCCTTCTCCCACTAGACTAGGTCACAGAAGGCTCTTGCGTGCGGGTAATAAGACTACGAGGGGTGAGTTACGCTCAGCGTTACGACCACGACGGGACGAACCCACGATCGCAACGTCCGAGCGAGGGACGACCCCTCGACCGGCTCGAAGGCACGGTTCACAGACAAAACAAACAAGGACCGGCTGGAAGGCACGGTCAACCGCCAACGACACGAACACGACAACCGACACACTATACCACATGGAGTAGCACATATCCATAGCCATAGAGAAATAGACCGGCGCGAAGGCACGGCGCTGGCGTATATAGATCATATATGAGTAAGTATGAATGACAACAGTATGAAGATGAACAAAAGGAAAGGATTTGTGTCGACATCCAAGGGTGGCGCCAACAGGAGTTCAAATGTTCGGCCTTGATGAGACTGTTATGGTGAAGCTTCAGCGGAGAGTCGCTGAAGGCGCTGGAAGGCGTCGCGGTCAACCAAGGAGGGCACCGACCACCTGTAGCCAACCCCCGGCCGGCGATGGCTTGCTGTTGGTTGGCTGCGGCTGGCCGAAAGGCGCTGCGGCCTGGCCGAATCGTGGCTGCGGTGGCCAGGAGCTAGCTGCCGCTGCCCGGACGCGGCAGCAAGCGTCCGGGAGGCGCCACAGCTCGGGCGGAGGCTTCGCGACAAGGTCATCGTTCCTGCAAGGTGTAGATCAGCGACACGAAGGCCGGTCTCAGACAGGACATCAACGAGATGGAAGGAAAAAGGTGGGGGCTTGTGGTGCTGGAGACCCACCGACGACGAGGAGCATCAAAGAGCAAAGATGTCGCAGTCAAGGAGCAGATGAGCGGAGGCGGCGTCGGGGTCACAACCACGGGGTGGTCGCGGCGGGGCGTCAGCACGACCGCCATGGGCCGTGGCTCCTGGGCATCAGCATCAGACGGCAGCAGCAGCCGGCGCGACCGAGGGGTGGCCGCCGTGACTGGCCACGGCGGTTGCACGGCGCGCGGGGCAGCGGCTGGGTTCGGCTCGGCGTCGAGGCGCTCACCGGCGTGTGCTCCGCTGTGGTCGGCCGGTGCAGCGCCGCGGAGCCCGACGCGGCTAGCCTAGCGTGGCCAGGCCACGACCGGCATGGCTGGACGCATCCATGGCTGGCCGAAGTCCGACGCAGCACGGCGCGAGGCGGGAGGAGGCGAGCATGGGCTTGGCGCGGTGCGGCTGGCCCTTGGCGTGCCGTGGCTGGCGAGGTAGAGGGAAGCGGCGGCTAGGGGGAAGGAGGAGAGGCAGTGGACGGCCACGACCTCTTATATGCGTGACTGCTAGGGTTCGAAGGGAAGGGATGGTGGGGAACCTCGACGTCCGTACCTGCAGCCACACGGCGTGCATCGCGTGAAGGAGAGCGGGCAAGCACGCGCGAGCAGGGCGCTTGGAGCGGCGGCGGCGGCGGGCAGGAGCGCCTGCACCCGCGCTTGTGCTAGGGTTTGGGGGAGGGGCACTTGGCCTAGGCCTCTTGGGCCTGCGGGGCGCCCGGCCTGGCAGAGGCAAGGGAGGAGGGAAGAGGTGAGCGGGCCGGTTCGGCAGGTCTGGGCCGGCTTGAGGCGGGTGGCCGAGCTGGGTTCCGACGACTGGCGGGCCAAGGTGTGGGGAGGAGAGGGGAGAAGGAAGCTGGGCTGCAGGAGGCCTGGACAGCCGGTTGGGCTAGCTGGGGTTGGGCCCTTGCGAGAGGGGAAAGTGGAGGGGAGGGGAGATGGTGAGTGGTCTGAAGCCCACTCGGCTGGAGGGTGAAGAGAGGGTTTAGGCCCAAGGAGTGGGTTCTTTCCCGTTTTGCCAAGGAGAGGAGTTCGCGGAGAAATTCAAAAGGAATTTAGATGGAGCATTCAAATATGATTTGGTGGAAAAGAAGAAAAGGATTTTTCTCTCCCAAGAAATATATTATGACTTAGAGGGTTCGGAGTTGGAGCAAGGAGGTCGGGGTAAATTTAAAGGAGAGTTGAGTGCAATCAGAATCAGTGATTCAAAGGGTTTCGATAAACATTGGGGGGTTTGAATCCCAAAGATAATTTGGGAATGGTTGAACAGGAGATTCGGAGTAGATTTGTGAACAGGGGTTTTGAAAGGAATTGGAGTAGATTCGGAATTGGAAAAGAGGGGAGCAAGGGAAAAGATTTTCCCCCGAGTCATGAATTAATATGACCCGAACATCTTATGAACTGGAATACATGAGAGATCGGGAAAAGTCCCAAAAAGGAGGAGAGGAGATCACTATGGATTTGTGCACTCCGACTCTGACTCGACTCACACCCAAACACCGACTCGAAAACACAGGCACACCCCTACAAGCAAAGTTATATGTATGCCACATTTTGTGAGTAAGAAAGATACGTTGACTAGCGTTTGACCTAGCAACTACATGCTTTACACATTGCAAGAAAAAGTTTTAAAAAGATCGTATTTTTGGTTGTTGGAAAACCTGGGATGTTACATTCTTCCTCATCATCAAAAAGGGGTTCTCCAACCTCATGATCACCTGCACGCTCAAAACTAGAAGAAGGACAAAGCACAGTCTCGTCGAAAGTGACATCAGATGTCTCCATGACTCGGTTAGTATCAAGGTTAAGTGCACGATATGCACGAGTATGATTTCCATAACCAAAAATACAATGTTAGAAGAACGAGACTCAAACTTGTCCAAGTTGCCTTTCTTGAGTATAAAACAGTGGCAACCAAAAAACTCTAAAATAACTCACTTTGGGTTGCTTCCCAAATCGCAACTCATAAGAAGTCTTCTTCAAGAAAGCACGGAGAAAGATGCGATTGGAAATGTAGCATGGAGTGTTAATAGCCTCGGCCCAATACCGCCTAGGAGTCCTATGCTCATCAAGCATCGTCCTGGCCATCTCTACAAGGGTTCGATTTTTCCTCTCTACAACACCATTTTGAGGCGGTGTGTAAGGGGAAGAAAACTGATGCTCTAAACCCAAGGAGTTACAAAACTTCTCAAAATCTGAGTTTTTAAACTCGGAACCATTATCGCTACGAATAGCTCTCATCGAGTTCTTAGGGAACTCGTTCTGATGTCGCAAGATCAAATTGCGAACAAAAGCGAAAGTCTCAGTTTTCTCCGCTAAAAAGAAAACCCATGAATATCTCGAAAAATCATCAACAACAACAAGCACATACCACTTCCCCCCAACCGAGCTCACCAGAGCCGGACCGACAAGGTCCATGTGTAAAAGCTCTCCAGGGCGCTTAGTCATAACCTTATTCACCGGATGGTGGGGAGCGGCTACCATTTTCCCCTGTCTACAAGAATGGCAAACAAGATCCTTCTCCATGCACAACTTGGGCAATCCTCAGATTAAGCCTAGTGAACTAAGCCTTGCAAGCAAGTCGAAGCTCAGATGACCTAGTCTCTTATGCCACTTCCAAAGATCAGAGGAGGAAGGTCCAGCCAAAAGACAACGAGAAATTCCAAACGACTCCGAGAAATTCGCACAAAAGACTTTCCCAAAGGGCGAAATCAAACATACGAGATTGCCCTGAGGATCTAAAATATGACTGAGATTCGGTTTAAAACGAATCTCATAGTCATCATCAAAGAGTTGCGAAACTGAAAGAAGGTTAAAATGCAAGTTCGAAACAAGAGCAACATCATGAAGGACAAAATGCTCAGTAACTCGCACAGAACCATGGGATAGCACCTGGAGTTTCTGGTCATATGCCTTGAGCACCCGGAATCCACCAACCAAACATTCTCCAATCGTCTTACCTACATCAATAAAAAGACATAGGGTGAGCATACGGTCCAACACTGGGGTGAGTAAAATGGGAAGTGTACCAGTGTTGTCCCGGCTGCTCAAAAGAACGGTTAGTAGAAAAACCACTCCTAGCAAGCCTACGAGGAAAGCGATCACCACGCATAGGAAAACGTGGTCCGCTAATTGAAGAGCGTCCATCGCGATAGTCAAGATGCGGTGGGGGTAATGCTCAACAACAAAGCCACTGCCACGGGGTCCATAGCCTACAAAAGCAGGATCCCATCGGGCACGACCTCCTTGTGGCCTAGGACCTTGAGGCATTGGACCTCTAGGCCTAGCAACCCTCATTTGAACCTTTGATGCATGCACATCATGGAAAGGATGGTAAATGTCCGAGTTGTTCATCTCCTTTGCGTGACGCTCCTCTCTCTTGCGCCGAAAGCAGAACTCCCTCAAGTGTCCATCTCTCCCACAGTGCTCACAGTGGTACCTCACCGCTCTCATAGGGGGTTGTTGGTACTCACGGTATTGGGTGTGGATCACTTGGTTCTTTTGTGGCATGAGCTCCTCATGGATTGTTGGCATAGTGTCAAGCTTGTTCCTTAGGTGATTGTGTTTTGGAGCCCATGATTGTTACTTGGGTGGAGCTCTCGGAGGTTCCACAAACACTCCATCTTTGGTGTTAGGCTTGAGAGGCTCTTTGGGTGGAATCTCGGTTAGTTTGGGAGTCGTGGTGGAGTTGGGCTTCTCACTTGGCTTAAGACCACTAAACTCTCCAACCTTCCCAAAAGAAGCAGCACACTCTACACCCTGAGCGAAGCCAACACCGGGACCTCCAGCAGCACGTTTGAATTGGGCAATCATCATCCCAAGCTGCGGCTCACCACTAGACACCCACGAAAAGATGGTCTGAGGGTATGTGTTTTCTTCCTCGGTTTGCATCTTGTCATGCTTCACATTTGCAATCTCCATCTCCAAACCCTCACACAAGGCACACCTAGACACACAGGTGTTATCCGAGCTGGCCTTCTCAACAGACACAATCTTGGCATTCTTCTCTGCCAACTCGAATTGCAAGCCTGCACAAGACTTGCACGCACCCAGCAACACCGGTCTAGCCCTAAGCTCATCCATCTCTCCAACCAAAGCAACATACTTCCCCATCAAAGTGAGAATGTCAGTCATGTGCTTGGAGCACATTTCACACTCATCTTCCTCAGTCGTGACAATGGTGGACTTGACAGAATCAAGCTCCTACACCGCGTCCTCCCACTTCTGCCTAAACTCCTTCCTCTCTCTAGCAGCACGTCTAAGCAGCTTATCTTGACTGAGAAGGGCAGCAGTAAGTTTATCGACCTCAGTAGAAAGCTCATCAGGAGTCTGAGATGCCTGGGAGGAGTCATCGTCGTCGTCATTCTGAGGGATCTCCTCCAACTCGCAGTTGACCTCATCACTGAGGGCCATGGTGCAGAAGCCCTCGTCATCGGCGAAGAAGCAAAGACCGTTCAGCTTGTCCTCAATCTTCTTCTTCTCGGACTCATCATCGCTTGAAGCAGTGGAGTCGTCGTCCGAGTTGTCAACGTCGCTGAGCATAGCGAAGAAGGCACGCTGCTCGGCATGGGCCTTCTCCAAGTACTTCTCCTTGAAGTACTCCTTGTTGAAGCCGCCCCTCCGCTTGTGCTTTGCTGGGGACGTACTTCTCCTTGCGCTTACCGGAGTCGTACTTGTGGCCGTGATCCGCCTTGCCGAAAGCTTGCTTGTTCTTCTTCGGGCAATTAGCGATGAAGTGGTCTGAGCCTCCACACTCATAACAGCCACCTCATCCTCCGCGGCGACGGTTCATGTGGTTGTTGTGGAACCGCGAGAACCGGTTGGCAAGCAGGGCCAACTCGTCGTCCGCCATGAACTCCAGCTGCTCCTCTGTGACAGACAGAAGAGATGACAAAGCAAAGCCTCCAGAGGGGTTAACAAAAGAGCCAGAAACCAAAGCCATTGATGGGCCAGAAGGATTTTCATAAGAAGCCCTCGCCATGGCGTCAATCTCACTGGACATGAGCTTACTAAAGAGCTCGTCACACGTGAGAGTCTCATAGTTAGGCGATTCGATGATCGCTTGAACCTTAGAGTCCCACACTGACCGATCGAGAGTGTGAAGAATCCTGAGAGCCCTCTCATGATCGTCAAAAGGCAACAGCTCCTTGTTAGCCCTCATCCTGTTGACAATCACCTGAAAGCGAGCGAATAAACTTTCTATGCTCTCGCGAGGCATGTGTCAAAAGTTCTCATACTCTTGCTTGTGCGACTCGTAGAGACGGGTTTTGACTTGAGTGGTTCCCTCATGAAAACGCATGAGAGTAGCCCAAATCTCCCGAGCCATAGCGAGGTGAGAAACGCGATCAAACTCATACATGCTCAAACAGGAGAAAAGAGCATTACGGGCTCGGCTATTGGCATCGTGCTCAACGATCTGATGTTGAGTCACACGAGCAGCCAAGACCACGTAATCTGCAGAGTTGCAAATATCCCAAATAGAAGCACCCATACTCTGGAGATAGGCCGACATGCGTATCTTCCAATACACATAGTTCGTCCCATCGAAAAATGACGGTTTGCCCATGTCGCGATCCATGTCGCCTTCTTTGGATCTGGAACCGGCTAAGGTGGAAGATCCTTAAACCGCTCTGATACCAATTGAAGGACCGAGAACGCTACCAGAAAGCGACCAGAGGGGGTGAATGGGAGCCTAAAAATTTCTTTCGAAACTCTGGCCTCTATCCCAAAAATCAACCCCAAAAGCTTCGAGCAAGAACGTGATGCCCACGACCCTCAGAAAGAGAGTGGATGATCCCAAGGATCACAGCGAGGCACCACAAGAATGAGCAACCCAAAACTCACAAACTCCGAGTCAAGTTCATGTCCAAAAACCCACTCCTAAACGTAGATAGACGGCTACGTCGGGATTCCTCCAAATACCTGTTGACACGAAAATTCGGTCGGTCACGCCAACACACTCGAGCGCACGGTCCTCAGAGGGCGTACAGAGCAAGGTCCTGACCTCCTGAACCTTCAACGGGTGACGGTGCCGAATCTCGGTGAGATCAACTTGGGGCGTGCCAGTCAATTTGACCTGTAATTGACAAGGAGAAGAAAAAGTTGTCAAATTATGGAACCTGGCGGTTTGGTGCTAGAAAGTTCCAAATTGTACGGCTCTGATATAGCCACTTGTTATTAGGATATTGACTACCAAGTCAACTCCCAAGAGATTGCATGAAGGCATTGAAAAAGATATAAAGCAAAACGACTATGATATATGTAAAGAAGCATTCGGAACAGACAAATAGCCGATGAGCTTAGACATATTAGCAGAATAAAGATCTATGTGTACGTCCAAACAGCGTGAAAACAATGTATCGACAAATTGAATAGGCAATTTTATTTGTTAACAGTGGGATGTTTCCATGCAGCCATAATAACAAATAGATCGATAAAATAGTTTAAACATCAACAGTGGGGTGTCTCCATGCAACAATGATAATGATCAAACTAGATCACGTCCAGTGCAACAAGCAGATACATTGATTCCAAGTAGCTTAAAAGCACATATTATGAAGAAAGGATGACTGGATCGACTATTTTAGCCGATACAAGGTCCATGAGGCACGAACAAGATCTATCCGTTAGAACCATGATTCGACTTAAGATCAAGCAAATCTAATCTACCATATATGTCAGTGGGGTTCGAAAATACAGCCATAACAGATATGCAAGATCAAAAGCTACTTGTTCTTAAATCAAAATCATAGTTTTATCGGATATCTCGAACGCACAACATGTAACAATCAAGATTGAGAAAATAGTCGATAAAAAGCTTGAATCGGCTATTTCCATCATTGTAGGCATGTAGAACCTTAGAATAGCCGAAACTAAGCATATTTTAAGCTTAAGACACTTTGTCAATCTTAATTGGGCAAGATATTGTTTAAAACATAAAGAAATAAATTAAAACATAAAACAACATCGATAACTTAATGAATCTATTAGCTTGTCAAACCAATAGAGCCGATAACTAGTCAAGATCGACTAAAGTAAGAGATTGATCAGAGTCAAGACAGTCTTACAAAAGATGAATTTAGACCGATAACTAGCCATGTCATAGCTTAACAAGAGTTTGGTCGATCCAAATACAGCCTCATTGTACAATGACACGAACCATTGGTGAAACTTACAAGCAAACCGAAGGTTGGTCGAAGCCGATGCAGCCCTGTCTGATTGAAGGTCTCGCCGAGATCTACGTTACTCCTAATCCTAGGGTTTTGGCCGGTGGCCGGTATGTTGATTGATTGGATGATGATACAAAAAAAATCGGGTTTCTAGCTATATATAACCCGATTGACTCCTGTCTTAACACGACTAGGTTACATGAAAACAAAAACAAAAGACGACCCGGACTCGAACTCCTCGGCTGAACCCCATATGTTTTTGAAGCTTGTTACATCTGGTCCACATAAACTTTGGTTGCGACTGGGTCAAAATAGGCCTCTTTTATTTTTCTAGCCGATTCTTTTATGAATAAATTAGTTGTTTGTGTTTATAAACAAATAACCCTTTTAGTCCAAAATCTGGTGTAAACACATGCCCCCCAATTTTGGGATGAAATTTATTTTATTCCAAAAATGCTATTTCCTTCCTTGAGGTCCGATCGACTAACTTCTCTTTAGTCGATCAGCCGAGTCTTCTTCCCAACCGTTATTCCTTCCTCTCAGGGTCATTCTCAAACCATAGCCTTTTGAAGACACCCGCCGCCACTTAATTCGAGCCAAAAAACCTTTGAGAACTTAAATCCAGTACTCCCACAAGTCAAATGGCGACTCAAGATTCCATCCCAGAGGTAAAGATTTGGCTTTCTAGCACCCCCTCTTCCGATGATTCTCTGCCCGGCATATCTTTTACATTTTGAATTTTCAGGTGCTTCACAACCAAATTCTTATTCTGATTCAAGACAACCCGAACAACTTCTTCCTCGGCCCAGTTGGCAATCTTGACCCTACCGAAGCCATCACCGCAGAAACCAAGCGGATCCCTTTCAAGAATGCGGACTTTGCCTCAAAGCATTGTGGCAAGACCCCTTTCAGGAATTGGCCATCAATGATTTCAGGCTGGAGAATTTGGCTAATCAAAGTGGAAGCTAAAAAGAAACCAGACTAGATCCTTCGCAGCCTAGACCAGTGCATTTATTTATCTCTGGCAGACATGAAAAGGAACGAGCCAATGTTGAAGGCCGCCTGTTATTTCTGGTCCGGAACCTTCAACTCCTTCATGTTCAGGCAAGGACCGATGACTCCTACCTTAGCCGATATACACATCTTGACTAGCATAAATATCACTGGATCAATCAACCCCTACAGTCTCCAAACCAAGCCTTCCATCAAACTTGGAAATCTCAAGACTGGTGGTTGGTCCAGCTACATTGCCACCTTCAACACTTCTCAGTCTAGTGTTTCAGAACGAGAGCACATCATCTTCTTGAACATGTGGTTGGAGAAGTATTTATTTTGTGGGCAGAGCTACAGCCCGACTTCAAATTTCTTGGCACTAGCAGAGAAATTGTCTGTGAACTCAGACATACCTTTGGGAAAGTATTTCCTGGGTGCTTTGTATAGTATGTTGAATAAAGTAGCCCAAAGCCTAATGGAAAACGAAGGCATCCCATCAATAACAGGTCCCTGGTGGTTGCTTCAACTTTGGCTCAATCTTCATCTACACAGACCGGCAACCCTAGAGTTGAGGACTATGTCTTTCCCATCTCTGTATCCAGATGACCAAGAAAAGATACTAGATGATGATGCCAAGGTGAGGAGATGCACCTCTTTTGGAGAAGCTGCTGCCATGATATTTATTGATGAATCAGCCAGCTTCTTCTTTAAGTTTTTCTATAAAGGATTCCCTGCAGCTGCCTTCAACTTGTTTCAATATCCAGATATTGCAGATTTTGAGAATCCATATACCTTCAGATTTCATAGAGAATGTGATGATGAAGGTTTGAAAATCTTGTGTCAAATAATGAAACCTTGTCTTCTGCCTACTGAAATTAGGCATGGTAGGGAAAAACCTCCCATGTCTTATGAATTCTATCACCCTGTTATGTCAGCCAGGCAGATAGGTTTTGGTCAGGTGCCCTCAGCTCTCTATTTTCCTGATAAGCTCAGACCAAGGGAAGCAGTAAACTCTGCCTTAGAGTATAACAGAATATTCCAATTAGAGCAATCTGTTTCCTTAAAGATGGTCAGAGAATGAAATTGTCGGCCCTTCTCCTCATCTTCTTTCAAAGACTGGTGGCAACAGTGGAGCACCCATCTCTTCAATGAAGTTGTGGCCACCTACTGCCTTATGTTGGATTCAGACTTTTAAGCAACAGATGAGGCATGACTCAATTTCTTCTCAAATTCCATATTCTTGCCATCTGTTTTCTTCTGACATCACCTGACAAATACTTGCAGGATTTGGTCACTCTGAACCCACCAAAAATCGATTACAATGTATGGTGTCCAAATCCCAGGATTGGCTGTGATGCTCCTACCATCAAAGCTTTGATGAAGAGGAAGGCTTCTGACATCCCAGATGACCAAACTCTTAGCACTTTCATAAAGGAAGTTGGTTCCTCCAAGAAGCAGAAAACTGATAGGCCAATCACTAAAGTTACATCCAAGAAGAAGAAGAAGGACATCTCTGATGGCAGCCAATCCTTGATTGAAAATATTAATATAGAAGTAAGAAAAATTGTCTTTCCTGTTCTCATCACCTAGTCTGTAACTCTTTCTGCCTCTTAATTTTCAGGATCAGACTGATACTCAGAATATTGAGTCTGAAATGCTCCCTCTTCCTAACATTGATCAAGAGTGTCCTCAACCAGGTATACCTTTAGTCGATATCTTCATCTTCCTTAGTGGATGACCTTTGAAAACTGATGAAGATTTCTTTCAGATGCACTCCCTGAGCCTTCTTCAATTACCCCGGAGCTTCAAATCATCCCATCTGACCAGGTGCTTTAAACAACGTCACTTCTCCTTCCAACATCTTTCCATATGTGATCCTTATATATCTATTTGTGTAGGAACAAGGAGGACCTTCTTCACCTACCATTCCCTTTGACTTAGAAGATTATATGGAGGAAGAAGAAATCACTGTACCAGAATATCCCAAGAAACCTTCTAAAGAGACAAAGGCTTGGCTCCAACTGCTACTCCCTCTTTTAGAGGCCAATATAGCCGATCTGGTACATGATGTAAAAGGAATCAGAAACATCTTTGACTTGATCAAAGATGACATACCAGATGATCTTAACAAAGCTCTGGTTCCTGTTGCTCATATAGAGTTCCTTCGGTCAGAATTCATAGAAACCACAGCCAAGCTCACAGCTCGTGAAGCCTAGGTTGTTCTTCCTAATAAGGAGCAACTGTGCATCTCTGACATGGTGTCTATGAAGGAAGAAATAGACCAACTGAACAACAACTCCACAGTCCTTATTAGTGATCTATCTTCCCTAGAGTCTGAGAGGGATCAAGTGACTGAAAAGCTTCGGGTAATCAATGAACAGATCACATTGAAGGAAGAAATTTTAGCTAAGATTCCAAATACAATCCAAGACAAGAAGATAAAAATGGCATCCCTTCGCAATGATCTTCAACACATTAAGGACAAGAAGAAGCCAATTCCAGGCTCAATCGAAGAAGATCAAAAGAAGATAGCTGATATAGATGCCATTCGCTTGAACGCTTTGAATGTATTGAAGTCAGTGCTGAACATGTAACTCTGCTTGTCTGTAATCTCTAGCTCTTGGTCCTCCCTTGTAAACATTTATATGTTACATCAGTTTGGTTGGTGTTTACGATAATCTATCAGCTATCCCTTTAGCCGATATTATCCCTTCACTTCATATTTCATTGTTTAGCCGATCGGTATTTATAACGGCTCTCGTGCTTATTAGTTGATTCACCTTAGGATCTGGATCTAAGGGTGCTCCTGAACCGATGCCTTTTCACCCTCTCGAGGCTTACTCATAAATATAAACTGTCGGCTTCCCGAACACACCACGCATTCATCGCCTTACTCCTCGGCTTTTCACTCTTCCAAGTCACTGATTGTTCTCCTTCTCCAACTAGCAACCAAACTAATGGCGGATAACCATGGCAAGCTTCCTACCGAAGAGTCGGAGTCTGTCGATGGCCCTCCGGCGACTCGTCATTGTGTGCTCGGGTAACGATTTCCCCCTCAACAACCTCTTATGCTCCGAAACTTCTCATTCACCCGAGGAAAACCCTAACTTTTCTGAAGTCCTTCTCCTCCGGCGGACGGCCAAGGCCCCAGCCAACCCCCGTCGTGTCACGGGTTCGCGTTGGATGATGACGCTTGGGCTTTCATCCGGGCCTATTCCGACACCCGACACCTCCTCGAAGAAGAGTGTCGCCGAACTGCCCGTGCCGTGGAGGAGCGAGAGGTCCTCCGCGCTCGCCTCAACAGTGTTCGGGAACACCTAGAGGCGTCCGACGCCACGGTCGTTGGTATATTTTCTTCACATCCTTCGATTTCATTATCTTCAATTCACCTCCGCATAACGACTCTAGTCAATCTTTGGTGATCTGTTTGCTGGAATACTCAACCGATTCATTTTTATATAAACCGACTGCCTCTTAACCTTGATTTCTTTTCGTTTAACCACAGAACTCCAACATCAGCTTGACTAGCTCCCAGGGTGGGCCACGGCAATTGCTGATTTTGTGAACGCCCGAGGAGAAACTCTGCAGGAGCGCCTCGAGGACGTTGGGACGCGCATCAGGGAGCTGGACCTCCATGCTATTTGCCATGGCGCTACCTTCGCCCTCGCCGGAGCGGAACTCAGTGGCGCTGAGATCTTCGGGGAAGTCTCTCCCTCCTTCGTTGGTGCTAGGACGAGGGAAGATTTCAGGCAGCTGGTGGAGGAGTTCCAACCCCTAGGGCTCGCCGTGACGGAGGTGTCGCACCTGGAGGACCTCCTGAACAAGCTGCATTTAGATTAGTTTCGTTTTAATCTTTCCCTTGTAAATCCGGCCTTTTAGCCGAACAAACTGAACAAGTATAAGCCTATTCCTGCATCGTCGGGCTCGAATAATCTTGTTCAATATTCCCGTTTGATATCCTTTGTGCTATCACTGAGTTTCCAAAATTCTTCCTTTTATTTATTTCTTTGAATGTTCTGAAGGCGATATTTCCTTAGTATCGGCTATGAATTGGATACTAAAGATGATACATACATATCAGTTGTTTTTGTTCTGAAGGCGATACATTAGTATCAGCTATATAAGTCGAGACAAAGCTAATCTCTGCTCAAAAAGAAATAACTCTAACTACTTAAAAATACATCAGCCTTAACTTATTTCAACTACTTAAGCCGATGCAAATCTTCTAATTAATTAATTGACTAGATACATTTTTTGAAGCCGAATGCTTGGATCGGTTGTTGACTATCATCAGATGTCTTGAGAAAGTCTTCTTCGAGAGTCTTCCCAGAAAAGCACTCCATGCTATCAAAGTTCCAGACATCAGGGTCTGAGTAAGCAACACTAACGGTTGAATCGGCTAGTACCACTTCCACAGTATCGTCGATCCACTGAATTATATTTTGATGCATGGTAGATGGAACACAACAATTGGCATGGATCCAATCCCTTCCAAGAAGCACACTGTAGGATCCTTTTGCATCGACCACAAAGAAAGTAGTCGGTATACTCTTACTGCCAATCGTTAACTCAACACACACAACACCTTTAGTAGCCGATACATTGCCAGCAAAGTCGGTCAACCTCATATCGGTTTGAGTCAAGTCTTCCGTAGTCTTGCCAAGCTTTCTAAAGGTGGCATATGACATCAAATTAACAGCTGCCCCTCCATCAACTAACATCCTGTTCAGAGGCCTTCCATCAACAAAACCTTTCAAATACAAAGCTTTCAGATGGGAATGTCTCTCGGGTTTTTGAAACGTGGCTTCTTCTGCTTGATAGATCCACTGAGCAACTACTTCTTCATCATCAGATTCATGATTAGAGGATCTAAACTCAGCAGGTAGCATGGACAGAGCAGCGATATTAGCTGATGACTCATCCTTATCGGCTACTTGTTTTACCTGCCAGACTTTGGGTTTCTTCTTCTGGGTCTCATCATTCCTTAGTCTTTGAACCCGTCGCTTCTGGCTTTTGGTCAAGCCACCAGGACACCATTGTCCCTCTTGCCAAGGATGATCATGATCGGTTAATCTTTCTTCAAGCCGATTATGAACATCTTCATTTTTTATGCGCCGATCTGTCTTTTCAAATCTTAACCTTTCATGTACAGATCGGCGGTTGTCTCTCGACTGCATATACTCCCAATACTGATCACTGCATTCCGGGCAATTACGAAGAGTGGGGAGCTTCAGTCCTTCATTCCAACAATGTCTGAAGAAGGGGCAGTCCCAGTGATTCTTTTCTTCATCCCTGACAGGCACTACACCATAACCCCAGAATAGCAATGCACCGTCGGTCGGTATAGGTCGATATAGCGACTTTCTGTCGGTCGGTATAGATCTATGTCGACACTTAGCTGAAGTCACTGAAAGTGGCGTCGGTATAGCCTATACCGACCGACATGTCTTTAGCGACCAACAGTTTGATGCCTTATGGGCTATATATAGCGACACATAGTTTGAGGCTATAAATACTTTTAACAACCAACAGTCCAACACGAAGCAGTCACACAGATACTATATATATGTTGCTAATCAGTACATAATGGTCCCAAAATTATCTATTATCAACCCACAAACATTAATTACAACATACAGTAGCATACGAACATTGACATTGACTCATTCATATAGGAGCTATTAGCCCAATGTAGGGTTGAATTGAACAGCATATTAGTACAAATAGATTAGAAGCTCACTAACATGAAGATGTGCATGAGCAAGCCATCAACCTCTCTACCTCTACCACCTATGACCAAAGTTCATAGATTCACCATTTGTGACCAAAGCTTAGCTCACTAACACCTAAAACTCGCTGTTGAAATTTCACCAACAGCAAGTTCAGTCTTATCTATAATATAAATCCAAAACAAAACATGGCTTTGATGAGCACTCTTGATTCTTGATGTGCACTTGAGCCTTCAATCCCTCAACGAATCCCTTTGTAGAAAGTAACACAACTTTGCTTCTCTTTAATCTCTGCAAGCATGAACGTGAGTATGCCTGTTAATCAATGCCAAGCAGCAAGATGAGTGACTCTATAATGCATATCAAAATCATTGCAGATAAATAGGGTTGATTTTTACACAGATTATTAATAGATATTTAACTGTAATTTTTTGTTATGTTTTTAGTAGTAACTCCACCCTATCTTTAGAGCATGGACAAAGGTTTTTTAGTAGTAAGTAACTCCACCCTATAATGTGCCAGAGAAGGCGGCATGCCTGATGGCTGTCACTGCTCTACAGATAGGTAGAGAATATTAAAAAAAATCAGTAGTAGGTTTGAGGTTTGCAGCAACACATTCAGTAAGTGAATTGGCAGCACCACACATATCAACAATTCGATGACTGAAACACATTATATGCTTATCTTAGTTCCCCAACAGTTGTATAGAAATTCTTTTGATTCACAAAGTGAATTGGCAGTTCAGTGCACTTGGTTCAGTCATTCAAAAAAAAGCTGGAAAGATCTGCATATATAAGTTCAAGCAACTTAGTTCAGTCATTTTATCAGACCTATAACAGGTAGCAAGCACGTGTGGTGACCAAGGCTTGTGTAGCTAATAGTTAAATCACTTGCAATTAAAAACATAGCACCTAAAATAGTTGAGATCTCCATATTTCGCAATCCCAAGCTGGACATGAATTAAGCCAGTACTACATACAGTTTCAATATAGTTAAACTGTCAGCATTTTAGAAAATTGCAAAAATGGAAACATTATGTTCTATAGATAATGTGCATAAACTTCAGGTTGAAGAAGCAGCTTGACAACAACATCACAAAACTTCTAGTGGACTATATTGAATTAAGCAAATGAACATGAATTCTGATCAAAATAGCAGATGCACCAAAGCATCTAGATCAACTTCTGTGTAACCTAGATCCATGAGTTTATCTTCATTTTGAGGAAAGTAAATAAACCAAAGAATTTACTGCAAGCTGCACATAAAGCTGCACACATACAGAATCAACTTCCCTACTCATTATCATGGGCAGGCGTAAAGAATGAAAACAGAGGAAAAGAAATAAGATAATGCCAGCCTTTTCAGATATGAACCAGAAAACACTACATGTTGAATCACATGACCAATTGGACAGCCTCTTGCAACCTATGCAGTCCTGCAAGAAACAGAAGCACACAGGCTCCTTTACTGGTGATTTTGCTTCTGCTCTCTCATGCTTTTTTTGGGTAACTAAATTTCTAGCACTAATGCTTTAACATGTGTGGCCACTCAAAAAACTATTGTTGGGGCCAATGCCTTTGCTGCTCCGCGTAGTGCGCTTCCATTTTTTTGTTTCAAATTATATGCAGTCATTTGGAGTCTTCTATTTCAGTTCATATTGTTACCAGTGACATCATCGTTATTCACATTGTAACATGAATATGAAATTGAAGGAACCCGACGATTTCTTTAAATAATACAAATAAGTTGTGGGGAAGAAAATCACATAAGACTCCTTTCACTAACTATCACTATAGGCCTAGTTTAGATTTTTTTAATCGCAGATAGTGGCCTTAGGCATGGATCCACTACTGAAGAACCAAATTGGCGACCAGAGGGGGTGAATGGGAGCCTCAAATTTCTTCTCGAGAAATCGATGGCCCTTGTCCCAGAGAGTCACCCCCAAAAGCAAGACAAGGACTTGGTAGTGTCCACGACCCTAGACGTAGGGTGGATGCTTCCAAGAAGCACAGCGGGACACTACTGGAGCACAAAAGAGCCTCGGAGCGTTTGGAAAACTGCAGCGGCCAATCTTGGGAGAAAAACCAAAAATAGTATCAAACGGTGTCCACAAATCGTGAAATTTGAACCACAGGTACTAGACACCCTCAGGAAGGTCTCCCAAAAATTGCAGCTCAAAAGTCCAAGGTCTCAATACCGGACATGTCCGGGTTGCCTACCGGAAATGTCTGGTATGCACTGCCCACACCAGTTTTGGGAGAAAAATCCAAAACCCTACCAACCGGTGTCCAAAAATTATGAAATTTTAACCAGAGCTAGTAGACACCTAAGGGAAGACCTCCACAAATGTACAGCTCAAAATTCCAAGGTATAAATACCAGAAATGTCCGGGTTGCCTACCGGACATGTCCGGGTTGCACGCTGCAGCTTCCGAAAATTCTGATTTCGAAGCCAAAACTCAACCAAATCAACTCCGAAAAATCTGAAATTTTGCAGAGGAGTTCACAACAAGGTTAGCGAGCTATCGCTAAGAGATCATGGCTGGAATCTAAATATAGATCAGTGAATCAAAGAAAATCGAAGAAGAACAGGCAAAGGGGGAAGAACGAAGAACGAACGCGATTTCAACCCGATCTATATGCTCGTGAGGTTAGAGGGGAAATCCTTCGGTGGAAAGAAGGAGCTCACGACATAGAACAATCTCATTCAAACGGAATCACAAATCGTCGCTCGGAGAGGGAGAACGAAGCAAATCTCTGGGAAGGGAAAAACCGAAACGCGAAGAACAAAAACGCCAATTCGATCCAAAATCGACATAGCCAAGAGGAGTAAGAAATTGATCCTTGGATTGCTACTAGATGATGAATTGTGTAGCACACGATATCGGGTTACAAGCCACTCCTCGCAACTCAAAGCGTGGATGGCGAAAAGCTCAAGAAGAGCCACTACTCTCCTCTAACCCTAGCCTCCTCTCACATGAACAAAATGAGAGTGACACCTCCAAGGATGCGGCTGCCCTAACCAGCCCCCTCATATATATAAGCGCACGTCCGAAGACCAAAACGCCCTCACATGAAGCACTCCACCCAAATACCCCCAGGGGTAAAACTGTCCAACCCTAGCAGTTTTCATCCGACGGCCACGCGCCATCTCATCCTTCGCTTCGCCTCGATGCAAGCTCTAGGATGTCGCCACGTGCCGTCACCGTCGACCACCGCGCCTTCCTCACCGATAGCTTCGCCGCAACGCAAGCCTCTCGGTGCCGCCACGCGTCGACCGTTCCGCATAGGAACCTCCGCCCGGTTTTGAGGCCCAAATCGGTAAACCCGCCAGCCCAGGTTTTGAGGCCCAAACTCAGAAACCGTCGATGGTAGCTTTTTGAGGCTCAGCTACTGAACCCGCACCGTAGACGGGATGTGGTTCGCACACCCCGACCACCGGCACCGATGCCGATGCATGTCCAGCCTCCACGCCGGGCACAACGCCTTCGCCATCCTCCTTGACTTGGCCGACGGCACTTGCGCCGCACGCAAGCCCGTGTCCGACCTCCCGCCAAGTGACACGACTCCAGCGCCTTCCTCCCGACTCGGCCAATGCACCGCACATCCCCATGTGCTCTTGCTCGCCGATGCCACGTGCCAGCTACCACAGCTGGTCCTCTAGCCTCTGGTCCGTCAGTCCAAGCCTCACGTCCGCCCTTCATCGCTCTGGGTACATCAGCATGGCACGTCCGCCGCACGGCACGCCCATCCTTCACCGCTCCCGATCCGTCGGCACGGCACATCTCTACTTGACCTTCACCTCGCCATAGACCACTGTATCCGAGCTCCACACCTGCACATCAACACAGCCAAGAGACACATGTCGCACACGCACACCAACACAGAAACACCACACAACTCAACGCCATCGGTTAGTCATACACATTAAGCGCATAGCTAGATATAGACTCAACCGGGTAAAAGCCTCAAACCTTCCACATCAAAGTCAATCATTCATCATATATGTTCTCAATCTCCCCCTTGATGAATGCATTGACTAATAATAAAACCAAAAAGGAAGGGTTTGAAGGCAAGCCTCATTCAAGTGCCCAAAAGCCAAGCAAAAGCAAACACAAGGCTACTTGAGATGAGGAAGGATCATGTAGACTCAAATAAAAGATCTCGGTCCCGAAAGAAACGGGAAAAGCGGGCAAAGCCTCCACACAACCGAAGAGTCAAGAGAAACAAGAGTTTCTTGAATCCCAAAAGGTACTCGAAAACCAATCTCAAATAACTTGTCAAACAATCATCACAAAAGAGACCAAGGTACTTATCCACTTGGGTTCACTTGGGTCGAGATTTCTCCCCTTTTTCTTTTCTCTTTCTCTTTCTCCCCCTTGATGATTGAATTGACAAAAACTAGGCACAAGAGATGGTTTGAGATACCAAAACCAAAAATCTCATTCAAGTGAT
The DNA here is from genome assembly GCA_009763385.1 of Coix lacryma-jobi var. lacryma-jobi. NCBI lineage: Eukaryota > Viridiplantae > Streptophyta > Magnoliopsida > Poales > Poaceae > Coix > Coix lacryma-jobi. The sequence goes on along the minus strand of CM019826.1, from coordinate 127,048,841 downwards.
CAAAAAGCCATAGAAGGGCAAAGAACAAAGTCACTTGTCATGAGAAGATTATCCATTCAAATGCCATACCAATTGAAGGACCATTGAAGGACCGAAAATTCTAAAGAAGGGGCAATTTGAAATGGACATAACTTGGTCCCCAATGACATGGGCAACGGCTCAACGCAACCAAGCAAGGGATCGGAGCAACAACTCATCAAAGAGCAAAACTCGATCACACAGAGCAAAAGACTTGGTTCCCAAAGACATGGGCAACGGCTCGACGCAACCAAGTCAAAAATGAGCTAGCCCTCAAGAAGAGGCAGAGAATGGCTCAACACCACTAGCTCAAGGCTCGATACCAATCGAGGCTGAACCAACACATCAGAATGCAAAACTGATCACAAACAGCCAAGAATTTGTGAAAACAGCTAGTTCCTCAAGATAGAGGCGCATAGGCTCGACGCAACTAGCTGAGGGGTCCATACCAATCGAAAATACCAAGCAAAAGCTGCTAGTCCCTCTAGACAGAGGCAAAAACGGCTCAACACGACTAGCAGGCTCGATACCGACTGAGAAAAACCATAAGAGAAGCTCAACACTAAATGGAGCACAAACACTCGGAGCACGCGGAGAAGCAGCAAGACAAAAGCGACTCCCCGTGAAATCAAGCCTATACACAAAAGCTATGTAACAGAGCTCATGACACCAATTGCATTCCATACCAAAAGATGGATACCAATTGAAACACATAAAAGAGCTATACCGAGTGAAGAATGACATAAAAAGAGAACTAAACTCCCCCTAGCTCAAAGCTCTCCCCAAAAATGCATGACTTTCCCCTTTGTGCCAACACTCAAGCTCCCCCTTGCAAACAGCTTCTCCCCCTTGACAAAAGGGAACATGCTGAGGGGTTTTGACATTTCTCTCAAAGTTGACACAAACACAAGGCAATTCATCGACCAAAAGCATATGGGGGCCATGAAAAGCACTGAAAGTGACCACAAAGTGTATCGGAGCTGGGGGTCTGTACACTAAGCTAAAAATGCATGATATGCACAATGCAACAGCTTCAAGTGTATAGCAATCAGAATAAAAAGATGCTCAAAAGGGTGCTGCCCTGAAAATGTAGCAATCAATACAAATGCTAGCAAAGGCTCAAACTAATCAAGTGAATACGAAATATGAATAACATATGAGCAGTTTTAAGTCATTCAAAAGCAGTTCATGACTAAAATAGCACTTAGCATGAATAGACAGGAAATCAAACAAGTGCTAACTCAAGTATAAAAGGTGAACTACCCCTAGCAAAGTTCAATCATCATGCAATAGAGTGAAGCATAGACTTGTGTTATTTTCAATATTTTAGCGGAGATTGCAGCGGTATTAACACAAGTTCATATTAAAAGCATGTGATTGCGAGAGGTTAAAAGCATGGTCATTGCCTAACTTTTCAACCGGGCTAAGCCTATGCAAGAAAAGCAATCGGAAGCTTAAAGCGCCGGTTTTGGTCTTACACTACACGGCTCAAGTTTAACTCAATTGTGCAATGAGAAACAGTCTCGATACCGTGATGTGCTGACACATGCAATCCCATCTCAATCTTTTCAATTCACTAAGGCTTGGAACAAATTTTAAGCACAAGGTAAATATGAACAATCCAAGCAAGTGAATGACTCAGTGCAAGGGACATAGCAACCTAGCATACAAAAGATAGCACAAGTGATCTCAACACATCCTACCCATGCTAGTTGCCAATCTCAATGGTGAACAAATTATAGGTTTCATAGTTAATTAATCAAGTTCACCATTTGCAAAAATAGCTTAGCTCACAACATGTATCAAGTGATCAAAAAGAGCCTAAGCTACAAGCATCATCATGAATAAACAGGGCATACCAAAAAGAGCATAGTCTCATTCTCATTACTATATTCATGAAGCTCTAAAATGCAAGATATACATGATGAAATGCATGCAAAAGCTAGTCTATCAAAGACAAAACAAAACTAGCCTAAAAGGAAAACCCAAAACAAAAGGGTATCAGAGAAATCCAACTAAGATACATCAAGCAAAATACTTCCCCAACTAAAAGGAAACACACACCAGACTCACAAGAGAAGAGCCAAGAAACGCTCAAGCGACAGCCAGCAAAATCCACATCGAAAAGACCACACAGCAGAAAGAGGTCGAAGAAGGAGTGTACCAAAAACCGAACTTAGAGGTGTGTCGGAGGTACCTCATGAAGCGCATGACCCTGCTGGTGTGATGCTCAAGGGGATGCCTGAATCTGCTGAACTTCGGGGCGCCTGCATCGCCGAAGTCGTCTCCCCCTCGCCTGATGCTGTCGCTCCCACAGGTGCAGCTAGTGCTCGCTGGAGAGCTGCTCGAACAGAACCCCAAGTCGTGGAAGAAGTGGGATCGGATCCGTGAGCCGACATGCTTTCTCCAGGCTCCTGTTCTCTTGCACACACCTCAAGGTCTCCACGAAAATGGTTAGTCACATAAAAGCATAAGGTAAGCTCTCAACAAAAAGAGGTCTACCTATGAATGATACCGCAAAGGAGATCTGAACTCAAACTAGTCAAGACTACCATGCAAACAGGATAAAGCACTGTATAGCAAAATGCAACCTAAAAACATGAGCAACTCAAACACAGCCTAAACCTCAACACATGCTACAATGCAAGATAATGATAGCAATATATCCAGAAGCATGTAACATGATAAAAGTGAGGAAAGAATAGTGCTCGACCTAAACATGTCAATCAGGGTACATGTAGCTACACAAAACTAGCACCTAAAAAGTGACACCTAATGAACATCATACCTATACATGTGAAGCTCATGGAGAAATAAGATAAAGCATGGCATAATATTCATGAGGATCACAAACTAGCATGAAAAGTGGATTAACCACCAAAGCTGTACACAAAGCTAGCATGACATGATATACAAGATAGCACATGCTAGACTAAAGCAAAAACATGATACAAAAGAAAATGTATATGCGAAAACTATACAAGTGAGCACATGATAGGCCATCTCATACCACAAGAAATAGACAATGAATGTACAAGGTATGAGTGTAAAAGAAAGCTCACCAAACTGCAAAAGCCTCTTTGGAGGCAATTCTAAGCGGGGTGTAGAGAACCATCAGATCTTGACCACCTCTAAAAGATCAAGTTCCATTAAGCGCATGTTCTCTACCCCGCGTCCTCATATCTACACACAAGAGGACAAAGTAACCCGAGTCTTGGATCCCGAAGGGTTAGCAAGCATGTACATGGGAACCCAAGACTTGGTCACAAATCTCAACTTATCATATGGGTTAGCATGATGCAAATGTTGGTTCAAATGCAATTTTGAAGCATCCTTGCTTGGAAGCATTCCTCAAAAGGACAACTCGAGGAGAAGACACTAGTAGAGGATGGGCCTTTAGTCCCGGGTCCTAGGGACCTTTAGTCCCGGTTCTGGACCCGGGACTACGGTTCCGGGACTAAAGGTTTGCTACAGTATTCAACCCGGGACTAAAGGTTTGGAATAAAAACGAAAAAATGTTGTGGCTGTGGAGATTCGAACTCAAGACCGCACAGTTAGCCTTCACGTGCGCGCGTTACCAACTGAGCTACACTACACATCTAACAGAATAGGATACTCCTTCTTTTTAAATTGTGTCTGGAAGGACCTTTAGTCTCGGTTGGTGTTACCAACCGGGACTAAAAGGTCCTTTAGTCCCGGTTGGTAATACCAACCGGGACTAAAGGTAGGACCTTTAGTCCCGGTTGGTATTACCAACCGGGACTAAAGAACACTGACCCTTTAGCCCCGGTTGCCTCTCGGTTGCCTCGAGGAAAAGGAACCTTTAGTCCCGGTTGGTGTTACCAACCGGGACTAAAGAACTTTTAGCCCCGGACACAAAAATATTCGAGGCTAATGTCCGAATCTGTCTATCGCCCAAAGGCCATTTCTCTAGTAGTGAGAACGAGTCGTGCCACGGGAAAAGAGGCAAACATCTTTCAAGGTTTTTTGAGAAGAACCAATAGAAGCACCATGAGAAGCATGACGTGGACCAAGACAAGAAGCACTTGAAGCATATCCACGACCATGACCTAACCCACTTGAAAAGGAGTCATAAAACCCATCAACAAAGAAGGGCTTCTTACTAGGAGCACAAGCGTTCATGCCATGAGAAGGGCTATGAACCACCATCTTCCCAGAAGAGCGAGCTTGGCGCAAGCATTTGGCACGCCGATAGCAAAAGCTTTCTTGATGCCCATCTTTCTCACAAAAAGAGCAATGGTACAAAAGCCTATCAGAAGGCACACCATTCTCCGACAAGTGAGAAGTCCCTTGGGACTTAGAACAAGAAGCATCAACAACAGACTTGGTGCCAACACTAGGAGCACACATGCCATGGGAAAGGCTACGTGGCTTCCTAAAAACCTTAGCTCGAATACGTCGCTCGTGTTTGACACGACGAAAGCAAAAATTGAATGAATGTCCATCCTTCTTGCAAAAGGTGCAATGGAAAATCGGATGGGGAACATCATCCCAAAAATGTGAGAAGCACCCTTGTCAAGAGAGGTCCCTTGGAAATCACTCGAAGAAACAACAAGGTTAGGAGTAGCTAAGAAAGAGCTGTCCGAAACCTTGGCACAAGTGCTATCGTCAAAAGACTCATGCGCAACACAAGAACTCAATTCTGGTTGCAAAGATGCAAACTGAGGAATATCGACATCGGAGTTGCAAGAAACGCGTGACTCAAAAGACTTAGCACAAAGACTCTTGCATTTTTTGGCTAAAACCTCATTCTCAAACATGAGGCGATCACAAGTATCACAAGGAGTGTTTCTCAAATTTTCCATCTCCTCTCTAATGCACTCGGCATATGTGGTATGCAAGAGTTCAACTTCTTTCTCAAGGTTGGCACTCATATCATTGTGCTCAACCAACTTAGCGCTCATCTCATCGCGCAAAACTTTCAAAGCCAAAACTTCTTTTTCTAAATCAATGCATGATGTGCACATGAAATCAGTGGAAGAAACGTCACCATTCACATCAAGCAAAGAATCAAGAATAGCAAAAGAAGTAAGGCAAGCATTTTTATTCAAAGAGCATGAGCTACAAGGCCTAGAATTTATTTCAACAATTTCAGCCCTAGCATGCTCAAGTTCATCTACACATGTGGTGTGAGTCAATTTTAGTTCATTGATTTCAGCATGCAAAGACTCACATGAAACACATGGTAACAAAGCATTTCACTTAAGCAAGGCTATTTCAGTTTTAGCACAATCAAGATCCTTGTGCATGTCAATGCAAACTAGACATGGTTTGGAAGTATTGGATTTTAACATGTCATTTTCAGATTTTAAGCTAGCAAGAGAAAAGCATAGCTCATCATTCTTCCTAACCATATCACTACAAGAGGTGCAAGGTAAAGACGCACTAGACTTCAGACTAGCAATGGAGCATTTCAACTTTTCAACCTATCTACGCAAGGTACTACACAGCTCAACATTCCTAGAGCGAGCCTCATAAAGGTTGTGCAAGGTCACAAGACCCCAAGCAAGTGTACCTTTCTTGGCCTTGCCAAGTTGACATAGGAGATCCTCTGGTGAAAGTTCATCATGTCTTAGAAGATTCAACAGCTCATTCACCTCGCGATTCCTCTCATCAACTGCACTCCTCCTTCTTCCCAAATTGTCGTCCTTGTTTGCATGTCCATCAATCAAACCTAAGGACAAAGACACACTGAAGGAAGAACTTGGTGCCATTTCCAAAAGCACTATTAGTGTTAGCCAAACAAAAGCTTAAACACCTCGACGAACAAAGTCGGAAACATAACCGCTCTCAAAAGGTCGCCTTCGCGGATCCGGAACCGGTTAAGGTAGAGAGATCCTTAACTGGCACTGATACCAATTGAAGGACCAAATTGGCAACCAGAGGGGGGTGAATGGGAGCCTCAAATTTCTTCTCGAGAAATCGATGGCCCTTGTCCCAGAGAGTCACCCCAAAAGCAAGACAAGGAATTGGTAGTATCCACGACCCTAGATGTAGGGTGGATGCTTCCAAGAAGCATAGCGGGACACTACTGGAGCACAAAAGAGCCTCGGAGCGTTTGCAAAACTGCAGCAACCAATCTTGGGAGAAAAACCAAAAATAGTATCAAACAGTGTCCACAAATTGTGAAATTTGAACCACAGGTACTAGACACCCTCAGGAAGGTCTCCCAAAAATTGCAGCTCAAAAGTCCAAGGTCTCAATACCGGACATGTCCAGGTTGCCTACCGGACATGTCTGGTATGCACTGCCCAGACCAGTTTTGGGAGAAAAATCCAAAACCCTATCAAACGGTGTCCAAAAATTATGAGATTTTAACCAGATCTAGTAGACACCTAAGGGAAGATCTCCACAAATTTGCAGATCAAAATTCTAAGGTATCAATACCAGACATCTCCGGGTTGCCTACCGGACATGTCCGGGTTGCACGATGCAGCTTCAGAAAATTCTGATTTCGAAGACAAAACTCAACCAAATCAACTCCGAAAAATCTGAAATTTTGCAGAGGAGTTCACAACAAGGTTAGAGATCTATCTCTAAAATATCATGACTCAAATCTAACTATAGATCAGTGAATCAAAGAAAATCAAAGAAGAACGGGCAAAGGGGGAAGAATGAAGAACGAACGCGATTTCATCCCGATCTATATGCTCGTGAGGCTAGAGGGGAAATCCTTCGGTGGAAAGAAGGAGCTCACGACATAGAACAATCTGATTCAAACAGAATCACAAATCGTCGCTCGGAGAGGGAGAACGAAGCAAATCTCCGGGAAGGGAAAAACTGAAACGCGAAGAACAAAAACGCGAATTCGATCCAAAATCGACACAGCCTAGAGGAGTAAGAAATTGATCCTTGGATTGCTACTAGATGATGAATTGTGTAGCACATGGTATCGGGTTACAAGCCACTCCTCGCAACTCAAAGTGCGGATGGCGAAAAGCTCAAGAAGAAGAGCCACTCCTCTCCTCTAACCCTAGCCTCCTCTCACATGAACAAAATGAGAGTGACACCTCCAAGGATGCGGCTGCCCTAACCAGCCCCCTCATATATATAGGCGCACGTCCGAAGACCAAAATGCCCTCACATGAAGCACTCCACCCAAATACCCCCCAGGGGTAAAACTGTCCAACCCTAGCAGTTTGTGACACCTTGAAAATCGCTTTTGAGGAAATAGATTTTAATATGGCTTTGTTTATTTATTTTATCATGAAACATATAGGCCAAATAATAATTTTTGGAGAATTAATAAATTAAGTTGGGGCTTAGAAACATTTTTGTCGCATTCATGCTGGAGCATATTATTTTTTTGGGTGTAGGAATAGTGTTGAGTGGTTCGAATTCAAATTTAATTTGAATTTGGGAAAGTTTCAAAAGATTTTAAAAAAGAAAAGCCTTTCTTTTCCCCTAACCCCTCTCCTCACCTTTTGGCCCGGCCGGCAATGCGGCCCAGCCCGCTCCTCACTTTCCCTCTCCCTTTCCCGCACCGCTCTGGCCCAGCGCGACCCAGCTTCCGGCCTGCTCCCGCGCTCGCGCCTCTTTCCCCCTCCTGCGTCTGCGCCAGCCCTCGTCGGCCCGCTTGGCCGTTTCCCCGCGGCCCAACTCGTGCGACCCCCGCGGCCCACTCGCCTGCACGCAGCGCGCGCACCCGCAACCCCGCCCCCGCTCGCTGTCACCCTGGCCCCGCTCGACAGCCGCATGCCCCCGCCTGCCGCTAGGGCCCGCCTGACAGCGACTCAGCACCCTTTCCCCTACCTCCCGCACTCGCCCGTCCGCCGCCGCGCCCCCTCCCCTCCGGAAACGGTCGCGAGTGGCCATCAAGGTCACTACGTCGTCCTCTCGGCTCGGTGGAGCACTCCCGACTCCTGGCCGCCCCTCCCCGAACCCTATAAAGCTAGGACGAGGCCCCCTCGTCCTCCCCCCACTCGCCGCTCGCACCCTTCCCCTCTGCCGCCGCTGCAGAGCCACGTTGGTCCGTCCTAGCCGCCGACGAGCACCTTCAAGTGACGTCGCGGCCACCGAAGAAGCCCCGTGCCCTTTCCTTTGTTCGTTTGCGCGAATCCGAGCCTCACCAGAGTTTTCTCTCTCTGCAGATCCGCTCCGCCGTTGTTCGTCATCGTGGTAAGCCCCTCTGCCGAAGCCGAGCCCACCAGTGTGTTCGCCGACGTCCCTGCTCCGCTCCGGTGCCATCCGCACGGCAAGACGAGCCAGGGAGCGCTCTCCAGGCGTGTTCCCGAGAGCCCTCACATGGCGCCGCCGTGCTCCGGCGTTTCCGCCGCCGTCTCCGCCGCCACCGCGCCACCGCAACCCGCCCAGCGCCGTCTGATCCGCAACGGACGGCCCCGATTAGATCCATCCCGAAGGGGTATGGACCGGGTTCGTGGACCCGTGGACCAACCGTCGCGCGCGCGGTCCACCGCCAGCGTGGTAGACCCAGCCAACCCGCTCGCGACGCATGGCGCTGAGTCAGCGCCTGCGCAGCAGACGATGGCGCTTTTGCAGAAAAACCCACCGATCTTTTTGAAAATCAATCCGCAGTCCACCTCACTTCAAAAGAGTATCTTTTAGGTCCTGTTATCTTATAGTTTAGCCCCTGAGCTTTTCAAAAATAGAACCCGCCCTCCAGGCCTTGCAGAATCACGTGCTAGCCCCCACCGTCTACCATTAATTACGTATAGGTCCTCGGTTTTCGTGAGTTAGCCCGCAGAAAAAGGTTTTTATTTACAAAAGTATCCCTGAAACTTGTTTTCTTTATAACTTTCTCGTTTTTAGTCCGATTAGAGTGATCTTTACGTTCATGTGATCGTATCGATGAGTAGAATAGTTTTATATATGTTTCTCTACATGTTTTTGATGCTTGGTGTACTGTTCTAATAGAAGTATATTTTATCTGCATGTGATGATTGGAATGGATGTTTGTGTGGTGCTTTTGACCCCGTTTAGAGTTCAAGCTGGTCAAAGTTATCGAGAAGAAGATCTCTGAAGAAGTGATACCATCAACACATGTTATTGGAAGGCAAGTATAACCTACAGTTTCCTTGTTACCTATTAACTGCAAGACTAAATATCATCATGCATGTGTCATAATTTGATAAACCATAGGACAAACCTAGTTTCACTTGATCTTATTACCTTGTACCTATGGAAGGGTTTTTGCATAATATGTTTAGTAATGCTATGCGCTATTAATTGCTAAATGTTTAATATTGACTAATGACTATGGAACAAATGTTAAAAGAGGCTTTTTAACCATATTTAGGGCACTGGAGCATGTTGTTCGCTCAGTGACCCACCCCAGGGAGTATCTTTTAAAGCGGCAACCCGGGAGATCCCGTGCAGCCTTGGGAATCATATGGCTCTGATCTTAGTCATATAACTAGACTTTCTTTAGCTTGTAGTAGTTACTGAAAGGCGCTAGAGGGGAGCCTAGGCTTTAGAATGGCTTCCTTGCCTGTCAAGATGTGTACTGGTCGGCTGTCAGGTGTGCCATCTTGAATGGGGCCTCCATTTGCCTAGATGCTGAAACCTTGCGGCTACTACATGTTAGGGTAGCTAGTGAAAGGCTTCGTAGTGAAACCCTGCCATACTTCCATAGAGGAGGTGATGTGGGCCTTGCAAACCCCGGCATATGGGAATCACGGCCTAAGGTGAAAGTGTACAACCTCTGCAGAGTGTAAACCTGATATATCTGTCGTGCTCACCGATACGAGTGGCTCGGATCCTTTTTAAGCAGTCCATGGTGGGGTATGTTGGTGGTTGGTGGCCTACCTCTTTTTTACATAATGATTATCACTTACCTTGGGACAACAGGGTTTATACATCTAGTAATATAAGGTGAATATAAAATATGATCAACTTAAAATGTTGACCGCAGTCAACCGAGTCAAACCTCTTGAGCCTTGCATCCCCATAGTTGTACATGCTGAGCATGGTGAGCTGACGCTTGTCGTTGGTTCACGAAAATCCTAGATGGGTACTAGATGGTGGATTCAAGTGAAGAATTACAGAAGATGTTCCAAGAGTTCTAGGCGGGTGTTCCCCCAGTCAACCGTCTCTATGGAGTTTGGAGTCCCGAAGAGTAGTTTCCGCTCTGCTTTGTTTTAGATGTAAGTCTTGTTGTAACTATGTTTCGATATGTAATAAAGCATTGTCTTTGAGAAAATTCCATATTTGGTGCTATATGTGTCTTGTGGACTTCCTGGGCACACATATAGTGAGCACTTGGTATTCTTCGGAAAACCGGGTGTTACAAATTAGTATCAAAGCAATGTTGACTGCAGGACGCAAGCCTAGTTAGAACTGGACGTTGTAGCATGCTCTCATCCTTGCTTAGTTCTTGCTTTCTCTCCAACCTTGTTATTTGATAAAAGAAATGTTACTTCTATTCTATTGTAAAACTTTGCCTCTATTCTAAATCTTATCTCTCTATCCTTTAGATGGACCATAACAAGGATGTCACCAACACCAAAGGTCAGGAGGACCAAGCTATGTTGCCCAAGAATGCTTTCGACAAAAAGAAGCTTTTAGCCATGCAAGGAAAAGTATTGGAAGATATGGCTCAACATGGGAATTCTATCAAAGGTCCAGTGAAGAGACAAGTCGCAGAAGCCTGGAAGAATCTGAAGTCCAATGAAGATGTAGATAGTAAGATGTTTGGAAGTCAAGATCAATGTCGTTGTTGCAAGCATTATGGATTTCCCTGTCTGCAAAACAAGTCAGCTAAAAAGCAAATCCAGATTGACCCAAATGGTAAGACCAATGTGGATAAGAAGAGAAAGGCAATCTTAATGGAGAGCAACCAACAGTCAGCTGGAACAACTTCGCAAGAGGTGTACATAGATGGGTGGACCATCACCTATAAGGAGTTCCAACCGCGAAAGACCAAGCAAGCCAAGAAGCAAACTAATCAGATAAAGGTGAACCCTCCGAGTCAGCAAGATAACAATACACCGAGTGACAACCTGAACACGAAAGATCCAGCCAAAAGAAGGTGTTATCTTTGCCAAGAAGAAGGGCACTTTATTAAGTTTTGCCCACAGAGGAATCAACAACTGTACCATGGGAGTAACCAGAGTCAAGTCACTGCAGAACAACCTCTAACAAGTGTTGCCAACACATCATATGAAGAAATCCCCTGATGAGTCTGAGAAAAGATTGGATGTGTCACTCTCTCGAACTCATGCAAGAGATGCCACCAAGATATCCCTGTAACCATGTCGTCTATAAGAATTAGGAGCCTATACCCTTTATGTAATAAAACCGCTAGTCGCGAAGTCGAGTCTTTGCGTGATATGTGAACCTTTTTTGTGCAAGTTGATTTATCATTATGCATATGCTTGTTTTGGATCTTTGTCATATATGGTTTGTTACCAGTAAACTCAGTTAATGCTATGGTTTTGTTTGATCCCAAAGCTTTGCATTCGTTCATCTCTAGCGAATTTGCTGAAAGTCATAGTATACCTATGTTTCCAATGAGGAAGACCATGATAGTTAATTCTTCAAGAGGAGAAATGAAAGCAAACCAAATGTGTCCGAAGGTCAGACTGGATATAAAGGGAGTAAACTTCGAGGCAAACCTTATAATTTTGAAGATAACTGAGATCGATGTTATCCTTGGAATGAGATGGCTATCTGCTTGTGATGGAGTAATTAACTATGCTCAATGTTCGGTATTTCTAACAACCCCGCCAAGAGAAAGAATTGAATATCAAGGTATTCAACCTCTACCCCAAGAATATGAAGTTGACCTAATAGAAGGTGTGAACCCAGAGGATGATAACGTAAACTGTGAGACTTCAGATGTTCTTAAAGAGGAACAAGCACCCTTGAAGAGAGCCAAATACAACAGATGACTTCACATGTGATGAGTATCCAGTCAGGATCTTAGAATCAGTTCAAGAGGACCCTTAATTGAAAAGTGTTTAAAATATGCAAAGTTCAATGGAGTAACCAATCAGAGGAAGATTCAACTTGGGGGAAATGAGGATCAAATGAAGATAAAGTTTACTTACCTTTTTGAGGTGTAACAAATCATGTTGAGGTCAAGACATATTTTAGTCAGTCAAGAAGGACAATATCCAAGGTGTCATATGAAGTTCAGTTATGTTTTGAGTTCAGTGTTTTGTTGACAAGTCAGTTGTAACCTTTCTTTTAAGGGGGGTAGCCCATTCAGTCGGACTTTCTTGTTATCAGGATACAAGAACTGTCATGAGTCTCTTGTCAAGTTGGTTTAAATGTGAAGATGATGGAATGTCTAAATCAAGTTCTCTTTTCCGTTTTTCCCAAGATCCTTTGTTGTTCTCTTCATGCCAAGTCTCTTCGAATCTCGAGGACGAGATTCTTTTTAAGGGGGGTAGGTTTGTGACACCCTGAAAATCGCTTTTGAGAAAATAGATTTTAATATGGCTTTGTTTATTTATTTTATCATGAAACATATAGGCCAAATAATAATTTTTGGAGAATTAATAAATTAAGTTGGGGCTTAGAAACATTTCTGTCGCATTCATGCTGGAGCATATTATTTTGTTTGGGTGTAGGAATAGTGTTGAGTGGTTCGAATTCAAATTTAATTTGAATTTGGGCAAGTTTCAAAAGATTTTAAAAAAGAAAAGACTTTCTTTTCCCCTAACCCCTCTCCTCACCTTTCTGCCCGGCCGGCAATGCAGCCCAGCCCGCTCCTCACTTTCCCTCTCCCTTTCCCGCACCGGTCTGGCCCAGCGCGACCCAGCTACCGGCCTGCTCCCGCGCTCGCGCCTCTTTCCCTCTCCTGCGTCTGCGCCAGCCCACATCGGCCCGCTTGGCCGTTTCCCCGCGGCCCAACTCGCGTGACCCCCGCGGCCCGCTCGCCTGCACGCAGCGCGCACACCCGCAACCCCGCCCCCGCTCGCTGTCACCCGGGCCCCGCTCGACAGCCGCATGCCCCCGCCTGCCGCTCGGGCCTGCCTGACAGCGACTCAGCACCCTTTCCCCTACCTCCCGCACTCGCCCGTCCGCCACCGCACCCCCTCCCCTCCGGAAACGGTCGCGAGTGGCCATCAAGGCCACTACGCCGTCCTCTCGGCTCGGTGGAGCACTCCCAACTCCTCGCTGCCCCTCCCCGAACCCTATAAAGTCAGGGCGAGGCCCCCTCGTCCTCCCCCCGCTCGCCGTTCGCACCCTTCCCCTCTGCCGCCACTGCAGAGCCACGCTGGTCCGTCCTAGCCGTCGACGAGCACCTTCAAGTGACGTCGCGGCCACCCAAGAAGCCTCGTGCCCTTTCCTTTGTTCGTTTGCGCGAATCCGAGCCTCACCGATCTTCAAGTGACGATGGCGCTTTTGCAGAAAAACCCACCGATCTTTTTGAAAATCAATCCGCAGTCCACCTCACTTCAAAAGAGTATCTTTTAGGTCCTGTTATCTTATAGTTTAGCCCCTGAGCTTTTCAAAAATAGAACCCGCCCTCCAGGCCTTGCAGAATCACGTGCTAGCCCCCACCGTCTACCATTAATTACGTATAGGTCCTCGGTTTTCGCGAGTTAGCCCCCAGAAAAAGGTTTTTATTTACAAAAGTAACCCTGAAACTTGTTTTCTTTATAACTTTCTCGTTTTTAGTCCGATTAGAGTGATCTTTACATTCATGTGATTGTATCGACGAGTAGAATAGTTTTATATATGTTTCTCTACATGTTTTTGATCCTTGGTGTACTGTTCTAATAGAAGTATATTTTATCTGCATGTGATGATTGGAATGGATGTTTGTGTGGTGCCTTTGACCCCGTTTAGAGTTCAAGCTGGTAAAAGTTATCGAGAAGAAGATCTCTGAAGAAGTGATACCATCAACACAAGTTATTGGAAGGCATGTATAACCTACGGTTTCCTTGTTACCTATTAACTGCAAGACTAAATATCATCATGCATGTGTCATAATTTGATAAACCATAGGACAAACCTAGTTTCACTTGATCTTATTACCTTGTACGTATGGAAGGGTTTTTGTATAATATGTTTAGTAATGTTATGCGCTATTAATTGCTAAATGTTTAATATTGACTAATGACTATGGAACAAATGTTAAAAGAGGCTTTTTAACCACATTTAGGGCACTGGAGCATGTTGTTTGCTCAGTGACCCACCCCAGGGAGTATCTTTTAAAGCGGCAACCCGGGAGATCCCGTGCAGCCTTGGGAATCATATGGCTCTGATCTTAGTCATATAACTAGACTTTCTCTAGCTTGTAGTAGTTACCGAAAGGCACTAAAGGGGAGCCTAGGCTTTAGACTGGCTTCCTTGCCTGTCAAGATGTGTACTAGTCGGTTGTCAGGTGTGCCATCTTGAAGGGGGCCTCCATTCGCCTAGATGCTGAAACCTTGCGGCTACTACTTGTTAGGGTAGCTAGTGAAAGGCTTCGTAGTGAAACCTTGCCATACTTCCATAGAGGAGGTGATGTGGGCCTTGCAAACCCCGGCATATGGGACTCACGGCCTAAGGTGAAAGTGTACAACCTCTACAGAGTGTAAACCTGATATATCTGTCGTGCTCACGGATATGAGCGGCTCGGATCCTTTTTAAGCAGTCCATGGTGGGGTATGTTGGTGGTTGGTGGCCTACCTCTTTTTAACATAATGATTATCACTTACCTTGGGACAACAGGGTTTATACATCTAGTAATATAAGGTGAATATAAAATATGATCAACTTAAAATGCTGACCGCAGTCAACCGAGTCAAACCTCTTGAGCCTTGCATCCCCGTAGTTGTACTTGCTGAGCATGGTGAGCTGACGCTAGTCGTTGGTTCACAAAAATCCCGGATGGGTACCAGATGGTGGATTCAAGTGAAGAATTACAAAAGATGTTCCAAGAGTTCTAGGCGGGTGTTCCCCCAGTCAACCGTCCCTATGGAGTTTGGAGTCCCGAAGAGTAGTTTCCGCTCTGCTTTGTTTTAGATGTAAGTCTTGTTGTAACTATGTTTCGATATGTAATAAAGCATTGTCTTTGAGAAAATTCCATATTTGGTGCTATATGTGTCTTGTGGACTTCGTGGGCACACATATAGTGAGCACTTGGTATTCTTTGGAAAACTGGGTGTTACACAGTTTTCATCCGACGGCCACGCGCCTTCTCATCCTTCGCTTTGCCTCGACGCAAGCTCCAGGATGCCGCCACGTGCCATCACCGTTGACCACCGCGCCTTCCTCACCGATAGCTTCGCTGCAACGCAAGCCTCTCGGTGCCGCCACGTGTCGACCGTTCCACATAGGAACTTCCGCCCGGTTTTGAGGCCCAAACCGGTAAACCCACCAGCCCAGGTTTTGAGGCCCAAACCTGGAAACCGTCTACCCTGAGTTTTTAGGCACAAATTCGGAAACCCGTGAGCCCAGGTTTTGAGGCCCGAACCTGGAAACCGTCAACCCCGAGTTTTGAGGCCCAAACTCAGAAACCGACCACCCTGAGTTTTGAGGCCCAAACTCAGAAACCGTCGAGGGCAGCTTTTTGAGGCTCAGCTACTGAATCTGCACCGTAGATGGGATGTGGTTTGCACACCCCAACCACCGGCACCGATGCCGATGCATGTCCAGCCTCCACGCTGGGCACAACGCCTTTGCCTTCCTTCTTGACTCGGTCGACGGCACTTGCGCCGCACGCAAGCCCGTGTCCGACCTCCCGCCAAGTGCCACGACGCCATCGTCTCCCTCCCGACTCGGCCGATGTATCGCACATCCCCATGTGCTCTTGCTTGCCGATGCCACGTGCCAGCTACCACAGCTGGTCCTCCGGCCCTCCGGTCCGTTGGTCCAAGCCTCACATCCGCCCTTCACCGCTCTGGGTACATTGGCATGGCACGTCTGCCGCACGGCGCGCCCATCCTTCACCGCTCTCGGTCCGTCAGCACGACACGTCTATACTTGACCTTCACCTCGCCATTGACCACTGTCTCCGAGCTCAACACCTGCACATCAACACAGCCAAGAGACACATGTTGCACACACACACCAACACAGAAACACCACAACTCAACGCCACCGGTTAGTCATAAACATTAAGCATATAGAGAGATATGGACTAAACCGGGAAAAGCCTCAAACCTTTCTCACAAATGTCAATCATTCATCACATGTATTCTCAACCACTGTATCGAACTACCCAGGAGACAAATTTATGATAGAACATAAACTTATTGCTCTAATCAGCTAGACACAAGAATCCATAAAAAACTGTAATACGCAACCTGCATATTTATAAGCATGAATCACAGATCTGCAAAAATTATTGTGCAATATCACAAATAAAATCAAGCAAGATTGCAAGGCCATGAGCTACCAGATATCCCCATTCGTCTCAAAAATCCCCATTCTTTTCACAGCCACAAAACAAAGAATGATTTGGGTGCATGCTCACCAGTCACCGGCCGAGGAGAATCGAGGCGCCGGCGGAAAGTTAGCGCTTGCTCGTACGACGTAGATCCGGCTTCTCTGAGTTGATCCCAGGTCAGCTCTGGCGTCGACGCCTCTGATCCAGCACGACGCGGTGGTGGCCGATGGGTGGAGGACTGGAGCCTGGAGGTGGGGCACGGCGCAGTGGAGGCCTGGTGGCTGTCGGTGCCACCTACTGGAGTACTGGAGCACTGGAGGGGCATGGCAGGCAGGCAGCATCGGCGCCCAGCATGGATCCTCGGACGGGGAAGCAGAGGGGCGGTGCGGCGTCGGGTGCTCGGGGACGGGGAGTCGGGGTCGAGGACTCGAGGGAGTAGGGACCAGGGACGGCCGGACGGGTGTCGCGCCGTCGTCGTCGCGTCCTCGGGGTCGGGGGCCTCGGGGTCGGGCACCGTCGCCGTCGCGTCCTCGGAGAGAGGTCGGGAGTGGCCGAGTGGGAGAGCCGGAGGGATATGTTCTAGGGTTTACGTATATGGGCTATTGGGCCTGTGTGCGAAGGCCCACAGACATGCACCTATAGCGACCGAAGGTTTGTCCTCTTTTCTTATGTATCACGACTGACTGTTCGATTGTATAGGTAAATATCTATACCGACCGATAGTACATCGTAAAAAACACATTTACCATCACTTGATCTGTCGGCCAGCTATACCGACCAATATTTCAACGGTATTAGTGAACTTATAACAACACACGTGTGATGCTATATCAGTGTTGTGGTGTAGTGACGCCTTTCCTCTTCACGAGACCTTCTATACTCTTCCAATTCAAGCCACTCTTGATATTCTTGCTCATCTCTTTCTCTTTGCATTTGGCTCCTCTCTCTGACGTTGCCATTTGTTCAATAAGATCCTGACAGTCGAACGCCTTCTTGCTTCACCAGCCATTGAAGTTTCAGGTTGATCATGTTGATCGCTATTTTTCTTTCCTTTCATTTCCTGATACTCCCTGGTTGTTAGTTGTTTCTTTGGATCAACCGTCCCAGCTGCCTTGGCTTTGTCAGAAGTTAACACTTTGATCTCACACCGAGGTGCAGGAGCCACCATGTTCTATGGAAAAGGATGGTCATTGATGCTCATACCTTTGGCCTTTTCTAGGCCAATCCTTCCTTTGACGATAGCCCTCTGGATCATATCTCTGAAAACTCACCAATCGTTAGTAGTATGAGTACCAGAGTTATGAAATTTGTAGTACCTTTTATTTTTGAGCTCTTCAGCCGATGGGATATTATGATTCCCAGTTAACTTGATTTGACCCTTCTCTAGCAAGTAGTCAAATATCTTGTCGGCTTTAGTAATGTCAAAGCTATATTTTACATCTTTCTCGGTACTCTTAGCTTTTGCCCAGGGCATGTACTCGTTGTTCTTCCAAGCCCAGTCCACAGCAGCCACTTCATCTTCACTTTCATCACTTGAATTATTGTCTTCCTCTTGTAAGAAGAAATGACTCTCCGCATTATAGGCTTTCTTGGGCTTGAAAACTTGATTATATCGATTCTGAGCATCAATATTTGCCACCTTCTTAGCTAAATTGGCTATATTGTTACAACCAAAGCCATTTTTTCTCTGATGGCAGGTATCAGCCCCCGAATTGCAACGCTGACAATTTCTGAATCTGACAATGATAAGGTATAGCACTAATTTTTAATCTCTCTGAATCTCTGAAGATACTGGCATCCAGATTCATTATTTCCTTGCCTCGTATCGACTAAGTCTACAAGGCCTTTTTTCCAATACCCCAGAGTCAAAGTATTTATGGAACTTGTCTTCCAAATCCTCCCAGCTTTGAATGGAATTGGGTGGCAGAGATGAAAACCATGAGAAAACTGAACCAGACAGGGATAAAGGAAATAATCTGACTTTAAGTGTTGATTCATCACCAACTTCCCCGAGCTGGACTAAAAACTGAGTAATATGTTCTATGGTCGTCACTGAGCCGGTTCCTGTGAATTTGGTAAAATCAGGGATCCTATATCTTGGAGGAAGAACAACCTGATCAAACCACTCCGGATATGGTTTCTTGTAACTAGTCATCGTAGATTTTGGCATTAAGCCAAATTGCTTTTGAACCAAGTCAGTGACCTGACTCATCAGCTGATCAATTTGATTCACCAGCCCTTCATAGCCGATGTTCTGCCCCCCCCCCCCCCCCCCCGAAGGCATTGCCACGATATCCCGGGTTCTCCTGAGCGTCCAAGGTATAAAAATCTGAAACATAATGATATCCAGGAGGAATATCACCAGGTGCCACACTCCCTTGATACAGTGGTGTATTGAAATCTCTAGTAATGCGCCTTGCATGGGGAGCTATTTTTGTAGCTGATGAGTATATGTTATTACTCATATTCGGCTGTTGCATTGGCTGCGGCGTCACGCCCCCAGTGCTGACAATCATTTGGTTTCCATTCCCATTAGGGCCATTGATCTGTGGTCCACCAGAAGTTCCAGCTCCTTGATTATTTCTAATGGTATATGCTGGACCTCTCCTATCATCGCCTAAGTTGAAGGCCTCTTTAATGGCATTTGTGAGACTATTGAGGAACACTTCATTGTGATTCATCAGAGTGGCAGACATTGCTTTGCTGATCACTTCTTGCATGGCATTGTGCTGGACCTGAACCATTGGATCAACATGGCCATCTAGAACCACCCTTGGTAGATGAGACTTTTGGATAATCTTCTTATCCCTGCTTTTACAGAAGCTCAACAGACACATGTAACGATATTGTTCAACAGTTTCTTCTATCAGGCGTCGAAGCTCATCTGGAAGTTCCTCCATTGTCACGTTCAACACATCTTCATTATTGATTGTCATGATCAGACGATTGTGTCCCACCAGGCGTGCCAAAAGAATGTGTTGACACGAAAATTCGGTCGGTCACGCTAACACACTCGAGCGCACGGTCCTCAGAGGGCGTATAGAGCAAGGTCCTGACCTCCTGAACCTTCAACGGGTGACGGTGCCGAATCTCAGTGAGATCGACTTTGGGCGTGCTAGTCCATTTGACCTGTAATTGACAAGGAGAAGGAAAAGTTGTCAAATTGTGGAACCTGCCGGTTTGGTGCCAGACAGTTTCAAATTGTACGGCTCTGATATAGCCACTTGTTATTAGGATATTGACTACCAAGTCAACTCCCAAGAGATTGCATGAAGGCATTGAAAAAGATATAAAGCAAAATGGCTATGATATATGTAAAGAAGCCTTCGGAACAGACAAATAGCCGATGAGCTTAGACATATTAGCAGAATAAAGATCTATGTGTACGTCCAAATAGCGTGAAAACAACGTATCGACTAATTGTACAAGCAATTCTATCAGTTAACAGTGGGATGTTTCCATGCAGCCATAATAACAAATAGATCGATAAAATAGTTTAAACATCAACAGTGGGGTGTCTCCATGCAGCCATGATAATGATCAAACTAGATCACGTCCAGTGCAACAAGCAGATACATTGATTCAAAGTAGCTTAAAAGCACACATTATGAAGAAAGCATGACTGGATCGGCTATTTTAGCCGATACAGGGTCCATGAGGCACGAACAAGATCTATCTGTTAGAACCATGATTCGACTTAAGATCAAGCAAATCTAATCTACCATATATGTCAGTGGGGTTCGGAAATACAGCCATAACAGATATGCAAGATCAAAATCTACTTGTTCTTAGATCAAAATCATAGTTTTATCGGATATCTCGAACGCACAACATGTAACCATCAAGATTGACAAAATAGTCTATAAAAAGCTTGAATCGGCTATTTCCATCATTGTGGGCGTGTAGAACCTTAGAATAGCCAAAACTAAGCATATTTTAAGCTTAAGACACTTTGTCAATCTTAATTGGGCAAGATGTTGTTTAAAACATAAAGAAATAAATTAAAACACAAAACAACATCGATAACTTAATGAATCTATTAGCTTGCCAAACCAATAGAGCCGATAACTAGTCAAGATCGACTAAAGTAAGAGATTGATCAGATTCAAGACAGTCTTACAAAAGATGAATTTAGACCGATAACTAGCCATGTCATAGCTTAACAAGAGTTTGGTCGATGCCAAATACAGCCTCATTGTACAATGACACGAACCATTGGTAAAACAGCAAACCGAAGGTCGGCAAAGCCGATGCAGCCCTGTCTAATTGAAGGTCTCGCCGAGATCTACGTTACTCCTACTCCTAGGGTTTTGGCCGGTGGCCGGTATGTTGATTGATTGGATGATGATACAAAAACAATCGGGTTTCTAGCTATATATAACTCGGTTGAGTCCTGTCTTAACACGACTAGGTTACATGAAAACAAAAACAAAAGACGACCCGGACTCGAACTCCTCGGATGAACCCCATATGTCTTTGAAGCTTGTTACGTCTGCTCCACATAAACTTTGGTTGCGTCCGGGTCAAAATAGGCCTCTTTTATTTTTCTAGCCGATTCTTTTATGAATAAATTAGCTGTTTGTGCTTATAAACAAATAACCCTTTTAGTCCAAAATCTGGTGTAAACAATACCTATGCTAACAAGTAGCAAAGATACCTAGAGAGGTTCCTAGGTGAACTCTAGGGCCAAACGAGAAGTCCGGAAATGAAGCGGAGGAGCCGGGAGAGCAAACACACTAAAACACAAGCTTCAGCAGGAGCTCGAACTGTTCGGGGTCCCGACCGCGGACTGTCTGCCTAACGGTGGACTGTCCGGGCTTCAGTGGCAGACTGTCCGCCGGCCAAATATGCAGAAACACAACGCTGCTAAAAGCTCCCTGGACAGTCCCGGACTGTCCACGAGTTGCAACGGCGGACTGTCCGCCGGTCACTCTAGACCAAAACAGCCGAGCCACGCAGCCACTGATATGGCTCGAGCCCGACGCGTGGACTGTCCGTGGACAAGGTGGCGGACTGTCCGCGACCACCCAGAGAAGGCGATTTTGATCGTCCTTCTCTCCAATCTCCCCAAAACCGATCCAAATTAAAATCTCTTGATCCCAAACTTGGAGGAAATGATCCTTAGGTAGTTGGAAGACTATCCCTAAGAAATCATCCGCTCAAATCAACTCAAACTCTAGGAAATCGAAAGGGAAGGTGTAGGAACAAAAAAGTCGCCACGAAACTTGAATCGACACAATCTACTTGTTCGTGAGGATAGAGATGAATTCCTTCGGTGGAAATGTTCTCCTCACATCAAAGAACAAGTGGATTTGAAAAAGATGCAGCGAGGAGGGAGATCGAGTGACGGGAAAACCATGGAGAAAAGAAGAACGCGAAGAACAAGTTTAAAATGCGAATCACAACCACGATTGCCAGCCAAAATTCATCCCCACGAGGAGACAACGGGAATCCGGTCCCGTTTCCGCAAAATCCAAATACACAGAGGTATGATTCACCGTCTCTGTGGATCTCAGTAGCTACAGCAGGGAATGGGAAGCAAGAAACCCTAGAATGAAAATAGCAATGGCTGAGATAGTCTGGAGGGAGGGGTGGCCTCTCCTTATATAGCCTAAAACAATTATTCCCCTTCTACCCTTACAGCTAATGAGCGAGCAGGCTAACCCTAAGGATATTGCTGACCAACTCGAGGTAGATGTCGATCCGACGGCCACACCCACACATCAGGTAGCTTCGCCTCGACGCGACCTCACTGGATGTCGCCACGTGCCGCCCCGCACCAATCGTCCTTTTCACGGACCTCCCTCTGGTTTTGAGGCTAAAACCGAGAAACCTGGGTCTTCCCCCGATTTTGAGGCCGAAACCGGGAAACTTGTCGTCCATCGGCTCAGTTTTGTGGCCCAAACTCAGAAATCCACCAGCGCCCAGGTTTTGAGGCCCAAACCTGGAAACCGTCCTCAGCCCGAGTTTTGTGGCCCAAACTCAGAAACCGACCGCACCCAGGTTTTGAGGCCCAAACCTGGAAATCGTCCACTCGATGGTTTTTCTGTGGCTCAACCACCAAACTGATGTCGTAGAGGGATGCACTGCCCATGCACCCCGTCCACACGCAAGTCTTCACTTGTCGCTGTCCCAGGCTGTCAGCCACCACAGCTGATCCTCAGGCCACCGGTCCGTCAGTCCAAGCCTCACGTCCGCCCTTCACCGCTCCAGGTCCATCGGCACGGCACGTCTCTACTTGACCTTCACCTTGCTAAGAACATATATGATGAATGATTGACATTGATGAGGAAGGTTTGAGGCTTTTTTCGGTTGAGTCATTATCTCGCTATGCGCTTAATGTTTATGACTAACTGGTGGCGTTGAGTTGTGGTGTTTCTGTATTGGTGTGCGTGTGCAACATGTGTCTCTTGGCTGTGTTGATGTGCAGGTGTTGAGCTCGGATACAGTGGTCGATGGCGAGGTGAAGGTCAAGTAGAGACGTGCCATGCCGACGGACCAGGATCGGTGAAGGATGGGCGTGCCGTGCGGCGGACGTGCCATGTCGATGTACCTAGAGCGGTGAAGGGCGGACGTGAGGCTTGGACCGACGGACCAGAGGGCCAGAGGACCAGCTGTGGTAGCTGGCACGTGGCATCGGCGAGCAGGAGCACATGGGGATGTGCGATGCATCGGCCGAGTCGGGAGGAAGACGATGGCGTCGTGCCACTTGGCGGGAGGTCGGACACGGGCTTGCGTGCGGCGCAAGTGCCGTTGGCCAAGTCAAGAAGGAAGGCGAAGGCGTTGTGCCCGGTGTGGAGGCTGGACATGCATCGGCATCGATGCCGGTGGTCGGGGTGTGCGAACCACATCTCGTCTACGGTGCAGGTTTGGTAGTTGAGCCTCAAAAAGCTACCATCGACGGTTTCCGAGTTTGGGCCTCAAAACTTGGGTGGCCGGTTTCCGAGTTTGGGCCTCAAAACTCGGGATGGACCGTTTCCAGGTTTGGGCCTCAAAACCTGGGCTCACGGGTTTCCGAGTTTGGGCCTCAAAACTCGGGGTGGACGGTTTCCAGGTTTGGGCCTCAAAACCTGGGCTGGCAGGTTTCCCGGTTTGGGCCTCAGAACCGGGGGAAGGTCCAAAATGACGGTCGACATGTGGCGGCATGGAGAGACTGGTGCGGCGGCGAAGCTATCCACGAGGAAGGCGCGGTGGTCGACATGACGACACGTGGCGGCATCAGGGAGGTCCCGTCGAGGCGAAGCTACCGGATGTGCGGGCTTGGCCGTCGGATGGAAACTGCCAGAGTTGGATGGTTTTACCCCTAGGGGGTATTTGGGTTAGTACTTCATGTTAGGGCGTTTGTGTCATTTGGACGTGCGCCTATATATAGATGAAGGGGCTGTGTTGGACAGCAATCCTTGGTGGTGTCACTCTCATTTTGTTTAGGTGAGAGGAGGCTAGGGCTATAGGAGAGACCGGCTCTTGTTCTTGAGCTTTTCGCCATCCGCGTTTTGTACTGCGAGGAGTGGCTTGTAACCCGACACAAAGTGCTACACAATTCATCATCTAGTAGCAATCCAAGGATCAATTTCGCCCCTTTCTTTGTTGGCTGCAATTTGGATTGAATCACGTTTTTGTTCTTCACGTTTTCGTTTTTCCCTTCTCAGAGATTTGCCTCGTTCTCCCTCTCTGAGCAACGATTTGCGATTCCATTTGAATCAGATTGTTTGTTGCCGTGAGCTCCTACTTTCCACCGAAGGATTTTCCCCTCTAACCTCACGAGCACATATATCGGGTCGAAATCGCATTCATTCTCCGTTTCTTCCCCTTTTCTAGTGTTCTTCAGATTTCTCATGGATTAGTTGGTTTGGAGCGATGATATCCTAGGATTAGCTTTCCAACACGTAGAAGAACACTTGGGAGGAGTTTGGTTGCAGCCCCATTCGATTTGGTGAGGTTCCAATCGATTTTGGTTTTATCCCGTGGCGTTTTGGGGCGTTCTGGGCAGTGGCGGACTGTCCGCCCCTTTGGTCACGGACTGTCCAACCATCGGGCTTTGGCCAGACCAGAACAGCGCAGCGCGCACTGCCCACGATCATTTTGACCGGCAGACAGTCCGCCGCATAAGGCACGGACAGTCCGCGAGTCGCGCAGGGACTTTGCAGCAAGGTTGCTGTTTTTGCTACTTGGCCGGCGGACAGTCCGCCAGGGCTTTGCGGACAGTCCGCCCCTAGCACGGATAGTCCGGCACCTGCAGCCCGGACAATCCGGGAATTGGCTGTAGGTTGCGTTTAGTGCGTTTGCTCTCCCGGCTTTTCTGCTTCGTTTCCGGACTTCTCATTTGCTCCTAGATTTCACCTAGGAACCTCTCTAGGTATCTTTGCTACTTGTTAGCATCGGTATTTAGAAATTTCCCGACGTTGCCCTCCATCTACATTTGGGAGTGGGTCTTTTGGATATGAACTTGACTTGGAGTTTTGGGAGTTTTGGTTTGCTCTCTTGTGTAGTGCCTCGTTGTGATCCTAGGGATCATCCACCCTCTTTCCGAGGGTCATGGGCATCACGTTTGAGTCCAAAGCTTTTGGGGTTGATTTTGTTGGGACAGAGGCCGTAATTTCGAAAGAAATTTTTTTAGGCTCCCATTCACCCCCCTCTGGTCGCCTTGCTTTAGCATTTTCGGTCCTTCACTTGCCTTCAATCACCGTCTCTGAGCTCGACACCTGCACAACACAAGCCAAAGAACATGCGCATCATACCAGTGGACAATCACTCATCATCTCGAGATCCGGCATACACCCATGTATCCGCATCTGCAAGCTAAATGTCAAGGGTGTGCCCATCACAATTGAAGATTTCCTCTTCACCAATCAAAGAAGAGAGCAAAGGAAAAATGGATGCTATGGATGTGGCAAGAGAGGGCACTTTGTGGAGGATTGTCCAAAACAAAAGCCCACACCCAAGGATAAGAAAAAGAAAGGATGCAAGGTCAAAGCCCTCACCACCATCAAGACTTGGGATAATTCATCAAGTGATGATGAAGCCCAACACAAGAGGCGTGACCACAAGCACTCATCATCAAGCTGCTCACGTGTGTGCCTTATGGCACGAGGTAACACAAGCTCTATCTCTAGTGATAGTGATAGTGATAGTGACGATGTGCTCCCTTCTTATGATCAACTTGTGCATGATAATCTTAACTATGCTAAAGTTTGCACTAGTCAACAAAAGAAAATAAATGCTTTAAAAGAAAAGTTAGATAGTTCTCAACATGCCTATAATGAAATGATTGAACAATATGAAACTTTCTCAAACCTAAATGTTGAGCTATCTAATAAAATTGAGAAACTTGAGGCTAGTGCAAACGCAAGTGATAGCACAAGTAATGATGAGCAACTTGTTAAGAAAAATGAAAAATTAAAAGCAAAGTTAGCTAGCACACAAGATGCATACAAAAGTTTGCTTGCTAAAATGGAAATGATGTGCAAACTTTGTGATGAGCTAACAAATAAAGTTGCTAATCTAGAAGCCATTGGAGCAAACCCCACCGAGGCATCCAAAATTGAAAAATCAATCTTTGACATGCCTAAAAAGGATGTCTCTACTTCTTGCATTGATTTACTTGATTTAGACTCACCCATGTGCAAACAAGCTTGTGTTGAGAATGTGATTGTAGATACTTGCACACAAGAAGTTGCAATGGAGAATGAGCTTCTAAGGCAAGAAGTGGCTCGCCTCACCAAGGACTTGACACAAGCAAAAGGCAAGACAAAGCAAACCCGAACTCATCAAAATAACATCTTCAAGGGAGTGAAGAAGCTTGATGAGGAGCAAACCGTGGTTTGTTATGTTTGCTACAAGGAAGGCCACAAGTCCTATGAGTGCAAGGTGAAGCATGGGGGAGAGAAAAAGAAGAAAGAGAAAAACAAAAAGCAAACAAGCAAGCTGAGAACATATATGATGAATGATTGACATTGATGAGGAAGGTTTGAGGCTTTTCCCGGTTGAGTCATTATCTCGCTATGTGCTTAATGCTTATGACTATCCGGTGGCGTTGAGTTGTGGTGTTTCTGTGTTGGTGTGCGTGTGCAACATGTGTCTCTTGGCTGTGTTGATGTGCAGGTGTTGAGCTCGGATACAGTGGTCGATGGCGAGGTGAAGGTCAAGTAGAGACGTGTCGTGCCGACGGACCAGGAGCGGTGAAGGATGGGCGTGCCGTGCGGCGGACGTGCCATGCCGATGTACCCAGAGCGGTGAAGGGCGGATGTGAGGCTTGGATCGACGAACCGAGAGGCCGGAGACCAGCTGTGGTAGCTGGCACGTGGCATCGGCGAGCGAGAGCACATGGGGATGTGTGATGCATCGGCCGAGTCAGGAGGAAGACGATGGCGACGTGGCACTTGGCGGGAAGTCGGACATGGGCTTGCGTACGGCGCAAGTGCCGTCGGCCGAGTCAAGAAGGAAGGCGAAGGCGTTGTGCCCGGCGTGGAGGCCGGACATGCATCGGCATCGGTGCCGGTGGTCGGGGTGTGCGAACCACATCCCGTCTACGGTGGGGGTTTGGTAGTTGAGCCTCGAAAAACTACCCTCAACGGTTTCCGAGTTTGGGCCTCAAAACTCGGGGTGCACGGTTTCCAGTTTCGGCCTCAAAACCTGGGCTCGTCGGTTTCCGAGTTTGGGCCTCAAAACTCGGGGTGGACGGTTTGCCAGGTTTGGGCCTCAAAACCTGGGCTGGCGGGTTTACCGGTTTGGGCCTCAAAACTGGGCGGAGGTTCCTATACGGAACGGTCGACACGTGGCGGCACCGAGAGGCTTGCGTTGCGGCGAAGCTATCGGTGAGGAAGGTGCGGTGGTCGACGGTGACGGCACGTGGCGGCATCCTGGAGCTTGCGTCGAGGCAAAGCGAAGGATGAGAAGGCGCATGGCCGTCTGATGGAAAATGACCGAGTTGGACAGTTTTACCCTCAAGGGGGGTATTTGGGTCAGTGCTTCATGAGAGGGCATTTTGGTCTTCGGACGTGCGCCTATATATATGAAGGGGGCTGGTTAGGGCAGCCCATCCTTGGATGGTGTCTCTCTCATTTTGTGTTTGTGAGAGAAGGCTAGGGTTAGAGGAGAGTTGGCTCTTGTTCTTGAGCTTTTTGTCATCCAAGCTTTGTGTTGCTAGGAGTGGCTTGTAGCCCGACACCGAGTGCTTAATCAATCATCCATTCCTCTGAATCCAAGGATCAAATTCGTGGTTGAATTCGCGTTTTGAATTAGTTCTTCGCGTTCTTCTTTTCTCCATGATTTTCCTTTCACTCGATCTCCCTCTATGCTGCGTCTTTTGCGATTCTGTTTGAATCAACTTGTTCTTTGAAGTGAGGAGAACATTTCCACCGAAGGAATTTCATCTCTACCCTCACGAACAAGTAGATCGGGTCGAAATCGTTTTTGTTCTTTGTTCTTCCCCTTTTATAGTGTTCTTCGGATTTCTCATGGATTAGTTGGTTTGGAGCGATGATATCCTAGGATTAGCTTCCCAACACATAGAAGAACACTTGGGAGAAGTTTGATTGCAGCCCCGTTCGATTTGGTGAAGATCCAATCGATTTTGGTTTTGTCCCGAGCGTTTTTTTCCTGCTTTATGCTCATCCGCGGACAGTCCGCGCCCAGCGGCGGACAGTCCGGGACTCGGGCTCGGCCAGACCAGAACAGCACAGCGTGCACTGCTCACGGTCATTTTGACCGGCGGACAGTCCGCCGTATAAGGCACGGACAGTCCGCGAGTCGCACAGGGACGTTGCAACAGTGTTGCTGTTTTTGCTACTTGGCCGGCGGACAGTCCGCCAGGGCTTCGCGGACAGTTCGCCCCTGGTGCGGACAGTCCGGGACCAAGAGTCCAGACAGTCCGGGAATCGGCTGTAGGTTGAGTTTTAGTGCGTTTACTCTTCCGGCATTTCTGCTTCGTTTCCGGCCTTCTCGTTTGCTCCTAGAGTTCACCTAGGAACCTCTCTACATATCTTTGCTACGCGTTAGCATCGGTATTTGGAGGAATCCCAACGTAGCCCTCTATCTACGTTTGGGAGTGGGCCTTTTAGGACGAACTTGGCTTGGAGTTTTGAGAGTTTTGGTTTGCTCTCTTGTGTGGTGCCTCGTTGTGATCTTAGGGATCATCCACCCTCTTTCCGAGGGTCGTGGGCATCACGTTTGGGTCCGAAGCTTTTGGGGTTGATTTTGTTGGGACAGAAGCCAGAATTTCGAAAGAAATTTTTAGGCTCCCATTCACCACCACCCCCCCTCTGGTCGCCTTGCTTTAGCATTTTCGGTCCTTCAATTGGTACCAGAGCCAGTTAAGGATCTCTCTACCTTAACCGGTTCCGGATCCGCGAAGGCGACCCTTTGAGAGCGATTTTGCTTCCGACTTTGTTTGTCGAGGTGTTGAGCTTTTGATTAGCTAACACTAACCGTGCTTTTGGAAATGGCATCAAGTTCTTCTTCCAGTGTGTCTTTGTCCTCATGTTTGAGTCTTGGACGTGTGATCGAGGACGACATTTTGGCAAGATGGAGGAGTGCGGCTCTTGTGGCGGAACGTGAGATGGATGCTTTGCTGGATTTCCTGGGAGATGATGAGCATTCGACTGAGGATCGTATACGTAAACTTGGCAAGGCCAAGAAAGGTACATTGTTGCTAGTCTTGGGATTTTGTCCCAACGATTTGAAGCTTGCTGTGATGATAACATTAGATATGATGAGCTTTGTGATACCTTGTGTAGAAAGATCAAGAAATTGAATTGCTCCATCTCTAGGCTAAAAAATGGTCTTTTTCATTGGAAGTCTAGTGCATCTTTACCTTGCACCTCTTGTAGTGACATAGTTAGGAAGAATGATGAGCTATGCTTTTCGCTTGCTAGCTTAGAATCTGAAAATGAAATATTGAAATCAAATGCTTCCATACCATGTCTTGTTTCTAATGACTTGCGCAAGGACCTTGTTTATGCTAAATCTGAAATAGCCTTGCTTAGGTCAAAAGCTTCATTACCATGTGGTTCTTGTGAGTTTTTGCATGCTGAAATTGATAAATTAAAATTGACTCACACCACATGTGTAGATGAACTTGAGCATGCTAGGGCTGAAATTATTGAGATAAATGCTAGGCCTTGTAGCTTGTGCTCTTTGGATAAAAACGCTTGCCTTACTTCTTGTGCTAATCATGATTCATTGCTTGATGTGAATGGTGATGTTTCTTCCACCGATTTCATTTGCACATCACGCATTGATTTAGAAAAAGAAGTTTTGGTTTTGAAACAAGCGCGCGATGATATGAGCGCCAAGTTGGTTGAGCACAATGATATGAGTGCCAACCTTGTAAAAGAAAATGAACTCTTGCGTACCACATATGCCGAGTGCATTAGGGAGGAGATGGAAAATGTGAAAAACACTCCTTGTGCTACTTGTGATCGCCTCATGTTTGAAAATGAGGTTTTATAGCTAAAAGATGCAAGAGTCTTTGTGCTAAGTCTTTTGAGTCACGCATTTCTTGCAACTCCGATGTTGATATTTCTAAGTCTGCATCTTTGCAACCGGAGTTGAGTTCTTGTGTTGCGCGTGAGTCTTTTGACGGTAGCACGTGTGTCAAGGTTTCGGATAGCTCTTTCATAGCTACTCCTAACCTTGCTGATTCTTCGAGTGATGTCCAAGGGACTTCTCTTGGCAAGGGTGCTTCTCATATTTTTGGGACTCGTGTTCCCAATCTGATTTTTCATTGCACCTTTTGCAAGAAGGATGGACATTCATTCGATTTTTGTTTTCGCCATGTCAAGCATGAGCGGCGTATTCGAGCTAAGGCTTTTAGGAAGCCACGTAGCCTTTCCCATGGCACGTGTGCTCCTAGTATTGGCACCAAGTTGGTTGTTGATGCTTCTTGTTCTAAGTCCCAAGGGACTTCTCACTTGTCGGAGAATGGTGTGCCTTCCAATAGGCCTTTGTACCATTGCTCTTTTTGTGAGAAAGATGGGCATCAAGAAAGCTTTTGCTATCGGCGTGCCAAACGCTTGTGCCAAGCTCGTTCTTCTAGGAAGATGGTGGTTCATAGCCCTTCCCATGGCATGAACGCTTGTGCTCCTAGTAAGAAGCCCCTCTTTGTTGATGGGTTTTATGACTCCTTTTCTAGTGGGATAGGTCATGGTCGTGGACATGCTTCTAGTGCTTCTTCTCTTGGTCCACGTCATGCTTTTCATGGTGCTTCTATTTGTTCTTCTACAAAAACCTTGGAAGATGTTTGCCTATTTTCCCGTGGTACGACTCGTTCTTCTCCTCGAGCTGTCCTTTTGAGGAATGCTTTCAAGGGTGTTTCACAATTGCATTTGAACCAACATTTGCATCATGCTAACCCACAAGATAAGTTGAGATTTGTGACCAAGTCTTGGGTTCCCAAGTACATGCTTGCTAACCCTTTGGGATCCAAGACTCGGGTTACTTTGTCCTCTTGTGTGTAGATATGAGGACGCGGGGTGGAGAACATGCGCCAAATGGAACTTGGTCTTTTAGATGTGATCAAGTTTTGATGGTTCTCTGCATCCCGCTCAGAATTGCCTCCAAAGAGGCTTTTGTAGCTTGGTGAGCTTTCTTATACCCTCTTACCTTGTATATCCATGATCTATGTCTTGTGGTATGAGATGGTCTTTCATGTGCTCACTTGTATAGTTCTTGCATGTACATTTTCCTGTGTATCATGTTTTGTTTAGTCTAGCATGTGCTATCTTGTATATCATGTCATGCTAGCCTTGTGTACAGCTTTGGTGGTTATTCCACTTTTCATGGTAGTTTGTGACCTTCATGAACATTGTGTCATGTCTTACCATACTTATCCATGAGCTTGACTTGTAGTGGTATGATGTTCATTAGGCGTCACTTTTCAGGTGCTAGTTTTTGTGTAGCTACATGTATTCTGTTGATATGATTAGTTTGAGCACTAGCCTTTCCACAATTTTATCATGTTACATGCTTTTTGATCTATTGCTATCATTATCTTGCATTGTAGCATGTGTTGAGGTTTAGGCTGTGTTTGGGTTGATCATGTCTTTAGGCTGCATTTTGCTATATAGTGCTTTATCCTGTTGCATGGTAGTTTTGACTAGTTTGAGTTCAGATCTCCTTGCGGTATCATTCATAGGTAGATCTCTTTTTGTTGAGAGTTCACCTTATGCTTATTATGTGACTAACCGCTTTATGGAGACCTTGAGGTCACACTAGACGAGACAATGCCTTGTGTTTTCTTCTGCTTTTGAGTGTGCAGGAGAACAGGAGCCTGGAGAGAGCATTTCGGCTCACAGACCCGATCCACTTCTTTCACGACCTTGGAGTTATGTTCAAGCAGCATCTCCAGCGAGCACTAGCTGCACCTGTGGGAGCGACAGCATCAGGCGAGAGGGAGACGACTTCGGCGAGGCAGGCGCCTCGGAGTTCAGTAGATTCAGGCGTCCCCTCGGGTATCACACAAGCAGGCAGTCAAGCGCATCATGAGGTACCTCCGACACACTTCTGAGTTCGGGTTTGGTACTCTTCTTCAACGACCCCTTTGCTTTGTGGTTTTTCCGATGAGGATTTTACTGGCTGTTCGTTTGACCGATTCTTGGCTCTTTATTTGTGAGTTTGATGTGTGTTTCCCTTTTAGTTGGGGAAGCATTTTGCTTGTTGTATCTTAGTTGGAGTTCTCTGATACCCTTTTGTTTTGGGTTTTCCTTTTTAGGCTAGTTTTGCTTTGTCTTTGATAGACTAGCTTTTGCATGCATCTCATCATGTATTTTAGTGCTTCTTAGAGCTTCATGTTTAGAGCAATGAGAATGAGATTATGCTCTTTTTGGTATGTCCTGTTTATTCATGATGATGCTTGTAGCTTAGGATCTTTTTGATCACTTGATACAAGTTATGAGCTAAGCTATTTTTGCAAATGGTGAACTTGATTAATCAACTATGAAACCTTTAATTTATTCACCATTGAGAGTGGCAACTAGCATGGGTAGGATGTGTTGAGATCACTTGTGCTATCTTTTGTATGCTAGGTTGCTATGTCTCTTGCACTGAGTCATTCACTTGCTTGGATTGTTCATAGTTATCTTGTGCTTAAAATTTGATCCAAGTATTAGTGAATTGAAAAGATCGAGATGGGATTGCATGTGTCAGCACATCACGGTATCGAGACTGTTTCTCATTGCACATTTGAGTTAAACTTGAGCCATGCAGTGTAAGACCGAAACCGGTGCTTTAAGCTTCTGATTGCTTTTCTTGCATAGGCTTAGCCCGGTTGAAAAGTTAGGCAATGACCATGCTTTCAACCTCTCGCAATCACATGCTTTAATATGAACTTGTGTTAATACTGCTGCAATCTCCGATAAAATTTGAAAAATAACACAAGTATATGCTTCATTCCATGGCATGATGATTGAACTTTGCTAGGGGTAGTTCACCTTTTATACTTGAGTTAGCACTTGGTTGATTTCCTGTCTATTCATGCTAAGTGCTATTTTAGTGCTGAACTGCTTTTGAATGGCTTAAAACTGCGCATATGCTTAATTGTTCATATTTCGTATTCATTTGATCAGTTTGAGCCTTTGCTAGCATTTGTATTGATTGCTAAAGTTTCAGGGCAGCACCTTTTTGAGCATCTTTTCATTCTGATTGCTATACACTTGAAGCTGTTGCATTGTGCATATCATGCATTTTTAGCTTAGTGTACATACCCCCAGCTCTGATACACCTTGTGATCACCCCCATATGCTTTTGGTTGATGACATGTCTTGTGTTTGTGTCAACTTTGTGGAGAAATGTCAAAACCCCTCAGCATGTTCCCTTTTGTCAAGGGGGAAAAGCTGTTTGCAAGGGGGAGCTTGTGTGTTGGCACAAAGGGGAGAGCCGTGCATTTTGGGGAGAGCTTTGAGCTAGGGGGAGTTTAGCTCTTTTATGTCCTTCTTCAATTGGTGTCATGAGCTTTGTTGCATAGCTTTTGTATATAGGCTTTCTTTCAGGGGGAGTTGTTTTGTTTTGCAACTTCTCCGCGTGCTGCATTTAGTCTTGAGCTTCTTTTTGTGTTTTTCTCAGTTGGTATCGAGCCTGCTAGTCGTATTGAACCATTTTGCCTTTGTCTTGAGGGACTAGCAGTTTTTGCTTGGTATTTTCAATTTGTATGGAGCCTTCAGCTAGTTGTGTCGAGCCACTTTTGCCTCTATCTTGAGGAACTAGCTGTCTTCACCAATTTTTTGGCTGTTTGTGATTGATATTGAGTCTGCTAGTTGTGTTGAGCCTCTGTGCCTCTATCTTGAGGGACTAGCAGTTTTGCATTCTAATGCGTTGTTTCAGCCTTAATTGGTATCGAGCCTTGAGCTAGTGGTGTTGAGCCTTTTCTGCCTCTTCTTGAGGGCTAGCTCATTTTTGACTTGGTTGCGTCGAGTCGTTGCCCATGTCTTTGGGAACCAAGTCTTTTGCTCCTTGACTGAGTTCTCGCTCTTTTGTGGAGTTTTGCTCAGATTTTGCTTGGTTGCGTTGAGTCGTTGCCCATGTCTTTGGGGACCAAGCGTTGTTCATTTCAAATTGCCCTTTCTTTGGCTTTTCTTTGGCTTTTTGGGCATTTTGATGAGTAATCTTCTCATGTCAAGTGACTTTGTTCTTTGCCCTCCTATGGCTTTTGATCACTTGCATGACATTTTCGGTTTTGGTATCTCAAACTATCTCTTGTACCTAGTTTTTGTCAATTCAATCATCAAGGGGGGGAATTTTGAACCCAAGTGGATAAAAACCTTCCAAGTGGATAAGAACCTTGGATTCTTTTGTGATGATTGTTTGACAATTTATTTGAGATTGGTTTTTGAGTACCTTTTGGGATTCATGAAACTCTTGTTTCTCTTGACTCTTCGGTTGTGTGGAGGCTTTGCCCGCTTTTCCCATTTCTTTCGGGACCGAGAGCTTTTAGTTGGAGTTTTCGTGATTCTTCCTCATATCAAGTGGCCTTGTGTTTGCTTTTGCTTGGCTTTTGGGCACTTGAATGAGGCTTGCCTTCAACTCTTACTTTGTGGTTTTATTTTTAGTCAATGCATTCATCAAGGGGGAGATTGAGAACATATATGATGAATGATTGACATTGATGAGGAAGGTTTGAGGCTTTTCCCGATTGAGTCATTATCTCGCTATGTGCTTAATGCTTATGACTAACCGATGGCGTTGAGTTGTGGTGTTTCTATGTTGGTGTGCGTGTGCAACATGTGTCTCTTGGCTGTGTTGATGTGCAGGTGTTGAGCTCGGATATAGTGGTCGATGGCGAGCTGAAGGTCAAGTAGAGACGTGTCGTGCCGACGAACCGGGAGCGGTGAAGGTTGGTCGTGCCGTGCGGCGGACGTGCCATGCCGATGTACCCAGAGCGGTGAAGGGCGGACGTGAGGCTTGGACCGACGTACCGAGAGGCCGGAGGACCAGCTGTGGTAGCTGGCACGTGGCATCGGCAAGCGAGAGCACATGGGGATGTGTGATGCATCGGTCGACTCAGGAGGAAGACGATGGCGTCGTGGCACTTGGCGGGAGGTCGGACACGGGCTTGCGTGCGGCGCAAGTGCCGCCGACCGAGTCAAGAAGGAAGGCGAAGGCGTTGTGCCCGGCGTGGAGGCTGGACATGCATTGGCATCGGTGCCGGTGGTCGGGGTGTGCGAACCACATCCCGTCTACGGTGCGGGTTTGGTAGTTGAGCCTCGAAAAAATACCCTCGACGGTTTCCGAGTTTGGGCCTCAAAACTCGGGGTGGACGGTTTCAAGGTTTGGGCCTCAAAACCTGGGCTCGTCGGTTTCCGAGTTTGGGCCTCAAAACTTGGGGTGGACGGTTTGCCAGGTTTGGGCCTCAAAACCTGGGCTGGCGGGTTTACCGGTTTGGGCCTCAAAACCGGGCGGAGGTTTCTATACGGAACGGTCGACACGTGGTGGCACCGAGAGGCTTGCGTTGCGGCGAAGCTATCGGTGAGGAAGGCGCGGTGGTCGACGGTGACGGCACGTGGCGGCATCCTGGAGCTTGCGTCGAGGCAAAGCGAAGGATGAGAAGGCGCGTGGCCGTCGGATGGAAAATGACCGAGTTGGACAGTTTTACCCTCAAGGGGGCTATTTGGGTCAGTGCTTCATGAGAGGGCGTTTTGGTCTTCGGACGTGCGCCTATATATATGAAGGGGGCTGGTTAGGGCAGCCCATCCTTGGACGGTGTCTCTCTCATTTTGTGTTTGTGAGAGAAGGCTAGGGTTAGAGGAGAGTTGGCTCTTGTTCTTGAGCTTTTCGCCATCCAAGCTTTGTGTTGCTAGGAGTGGCTTGTAGCCCGACACCGAGTGCTTAATCAATTATCCATTCCTCTGAATCCAAGGATCAAATTCGTGGTTGAATTAGCGTTTTGAATTTGTTCTTCGCGTTCTTCTTTTCTCCACGATTTTCCTTTCACTCAATCTCCCTCTACGCTGCGTCTTTTGCGATTCCGTTTGAATCAACTTGTTCTTTGAAGTGAGGAGAACATTTCCACCGAAGGAATTCATCTCTACCCTCATGAACAAGTAGATCGGGTCAAAATTGTTTTTGTTCTTCGTTCTTCCCCTTTTATAGTGTTCTTCGAATTTCTCATGGATTAGTTGGTTTGGAGCGATGATATCCTAGGATTAGCTTCCCAACACATAGAAGAACACTTGGGAGAAGTTTGATTGCAGCCCCGTTCGATTTGGTGAAGATCCAATCGATTTTGGTTTTGTCCCGAGCGTTTTTCCTGCTTTCTGTTCATCTGCGGACAGTCCGCGCCCCCAGCGGCGGACAGTGCGGGACTCGGGCTCGGCCAGACCAGAACAGCGCTGCGCGCACTGCTCACGGTCATTTTGACCGGCAGACAGTCTGCCGTATAAGGCGCGGACAGTCCGCGAGTCGCGCAGGGACGTTGCAGCAGTGTTGCTGTTTTTGCTACTTGGCCGGCGAACAGTCCACCAGGGCTTCGCGAACAGTCCGCCCCTGACGCGGATAGTCCGGGACCAAGAGTCTGGACTGTCCGGGAATCGGCTGTAGGTTGAGTTTTAGTGTGTTTACTCTTCCGGCTTTTCCGCTTCGTTTCCGAGCTTCTTGTTTGCTCCTAGAGTTCACCTAGGAACCTCTCTACATATCTTTGCTACGCGTTAGCATCGATATTTGGAGGAATCCCAACGTAGCCCTGTATCTACGTTTGGGAGTGGGTCTTTTAGGATGAACTTGGCTCGGAGTTTTGAGAGTTTTGGTTTGCTCTCTTGTGTGGTGCCTCGCTATGATCTTAGGGATCATCCACCCTCTTTCCGAGGGTCGTGGGCATCACGTTTGGGTCCGAAGCTTTTGGGGTTGATTTTGTTGGGACAGAGACCAGAATTTCGAAAGAAATTTTTAGGCTCCCATTCACCCCCCCCCCCTCTGGTCGCCTTGCTTTAGCATTTTCGGTCCTTCACAAGCTCTCCAACACCTACACCAACAAGGTGAACAAGAAGGCCTCCACACCTTTCCTTTTGAAGAAGAAAAAGAATGACAAGGTGGTGGCCATCAAGGTGAACAAGCAAGCCAACAATGGGGCCAATCGTATTTGGGTGCCTAAGGATATTATCTCAACCATGAAGAGCACCAAAAAGGTTTGGGTCCTGAAAGGGAAGTGAGCAGTCAGTGGAATACGGGGAATTTGGAGACTTAGCAAAGTTTTGGGTGCATATCATGGGGTGCATCACATTGGATCATGTCATTGCCAAGTATGTTAGCGGTTATTATGGACCCAAATTCCCCTACCCATGTGAGGTAACTAGATTTAAAATTCTTGCAATTCTTTTTGCATCTAGTTCCTTCCATTGCCTATGTTTGCATTTACATATTTAAATCTTTTGTCATGCATACACTAGGATTATTATATGGTAGTTTTGCTCAATATCATGTCTTATCTTTGGAGCAAACCTACATGGTTTAACTTGCTTAGGAGCACGGCACATAGCTTCTTTTACTTTGTATTTATCTTATATGTGCCAAAGTTCAAATAGTAGATAAACTACCCCGATTACCATCTTCAATTTGTATCACATTTCTTGTGATGTCAACTTGCAAAGTGGTAGTTTAACCTTACAAGTCTATGTGCATGTCTCCTACAAGTATTTCAAACTTGTATGCACACTTTTAGGGGGAGTTTATTCTACAATTTGGAAGCTTTGAGACTAACACTATCTTCAAGTTTATCATGTGTGTAGTAGTCTCAATGCAAGGAAAATGGAGTTCCCGGAGAAAAGCATCATGTGTGGCAATAATTCATTTGGTATCTACATATGGTATTCCTAATTGATATCATTATGTTTATTTCATTTTGATACTTTTATATGCGTTCTCCGTGCATTATATAAATTAAACTCCTTTGTGCATTAATTTGCCGATTATGCATATGCTTTGCCTTACATCATATGTATGCATACACTTAGGGGGAGTTTAGTTTATATAATGTGAGAGTCGAGTTTTTTGATCAATTCCACTCCACATAAAAAGGATCACAAAATTTGACCCTCCCTTGTGCTTCTAATGTCTTCCTTTTCGGTGTTTGATTCCAAAGGGGGAGAATTTGAAGGACCAAAAGCAAGCCCAAACTAAAACAAACAAAATAACCAAAATAAAAAAAATCAAAATCTTTCTATGGTTACTTATGGGATGGTCCGATAAAGGGAGGAAGTGGATTATGGATTTAGGAGGAGGCTTAAATCCATAATACCACAAAGGGACTCTATGGCAAGGACAAGATATGTTATTAAGTGTTATTTCAATTTGATATCTTTTTAGCATCATATGATCTTGTCCTTGCATTGCATCCTAGCAAGTAGATTGCATTTTAAATTTTGTATCTTTTATTTGCTTGCTTTGGTCGTGTTGTCATCGATCACCAAAAAGGGGGAGATTGTAAGGAAAATGGACCTCAGCCCATTTGACTTTGGATTTTGGTGTTTGATGATCAACACAACCATATTGGACTAATGTGATTGCGAGTATTTATTTTGTAGTTCAATAGGGTGCAAATGTGACTTGGACAAAGTCTACGTGGTGAGCCGATGATCAACACCTCAAGCAAGACACTGAAAGCTCAGTAGAAGACTCACAAAGATCAAGCAAAGTCCAAGGCACAAGAATGGAACCAAGACAGCGCAAGAAATCACAAAGAAACGAAGAAACAGGGACATTGGACGCTACATCGGACGCTGGCTCAGAAGCGTCATACGCACCGATGGCAAACCCTAGCTTGACTCAGCGCCAGCAGAAGCATCGGACGCTCCGATGGGGACACATTGGACGCTGCGATGACACTGTGCAAACCTGCACAGCGTACATCGGACGCTACAGGACCCTGCGTTCGATGGCTGTGAAGACATCGGACGCGTCAGGTGTCGCCACATCGGACGCTGCCCAGAGTCTGATGTGACTCGGTGCCAGGCTAGCGACTAGCCGTTAATGGAGCATCGGACGCGCGTCCGATGGTCACGACTTCAGCGTCCGATGCTACACTTTGAAATCCAATGTGCTTCTCCAATGACTCTATTTGGTTGGGGCTCTATATATACCCCCATGGCCGTCTAAAAATAGATGGTTGGAACTCAAGGAAGAGTACCAAGTGTATAGACACATTTAGTTGCTCTAGCCACCAAAGTGCTTAAGTGATATACTAGGTGATTAGTGTAGGTGTTTTGCGAAGTGCTTAGGCTAGTTAGACCACCGCTTTACGCTTGCTATAGGTGTTAGGCCTAGTGTTTAGTGAGGTTTGCATACCTCTTATCTACCGGTGCTTGCGCGCACCGTTGTTGTACTTGGAGGGGCTTGTAGTCTTGCGAGACCACACCAACTGCGTTTGTGGTGTGGCCGCCACCGTGTACCGAAGGGAACAAGGCCCGCGGCGGTTCGGCCGGAAGCTTGATAGTGAATACGGCGGGGAGCATCCGGGAGAGGCCGTGCCTTGCGAGGCTTAACCGAAGACCCACTTGTGCGTGGGAAAGGCCCAGGGCTATCCACAGAGTTACCTGACCGGGAGCTTGGCCCTTGCGAGGGGCTCCAACGAGGACTAGGGGGAAGCTTCACGCTTCTCGATACCTCGGTAAAAATACTAGAGTCGTCGATGGGAGTTTGCATCTCTACCACACTCTTTAGCTTCCGCAATTACTTGCTACCTTTGTTGTGTGCTTTACCTTTCCTAGCTTAGTTAATAGGCTAGTTGATAGGTTTGGATCATAGGTTGCAAAACTCTCTTGCGGTAGAGATAACAACACACCTAGCAAAACCTTAGTTGCACATTAGATAGTTTACTTTGTTGCATAGGTTTTGTCTAGGTGCAAAATAGAGGTCATAGTTTAGAGTAGAAGTTTTAAGTTGCCTAATTCACCCCCCTCCAACTTAGGCATCACGATCCTTTCAGGCATGACACATCTCTACTTGACCTTCACCTCGCCATCGACCATTGCCTCCGAGCTCCACACCTGCACAACAACACAGCCAAGAGACATGTTGCCCACTCACGCCTACTCGTGAGTCTGTTGATCAATCACTCATCACAACGGGCCGAACCACAAGGGCACATATCAACTTTGTGTTCGCAAAATTATGGCTCCCAAATTTAATGTAATAGTCAATGACATATAGAGCCCACATGTCATCCTCCTCTTCTCCTTGTAGCTACCATCGATGAACTTGGCCATACCAATATCATCCGGGAGGGGAACGAGGGTGCTGGCAGCGAGGGTTGTCCATGAGGGTGCTCGACAAGGGTGACGTGGACCCATCACTGGGAGGAGCTCCACGCAGGCAAGTGTCGAGCGCAAGGATCAGCATGACAGTGAGGGCCACCCATGGGACGAGCTTCCCTGACACCGAAGAGCGCGTGACGAGGACCGTGGTGGGATCCACATCCATGCCTAGAGCCTGTCGGTGAGAAGGCGTGCGACCAATGTCAGGGGGAATGTTGTGTGGGCACCGACGAGTAGTGAGACATGCTGGGGAGGGCGAGAGTGCTGCACGGGTAGAGCCGGGAGCAGCGCAGGCCGGCAAGCAGGGCCGTCATGCTAGGGAGCATACAAGCAGCGCCGATGAGAAATGCAAACAGGGCGCGTGTGTGCGAGAGTGGAGAGAGAGGCACGTGGGAGAGAGAGAGAAAAAAAAATAGGTAGACAGATTTGTTGGACCAACAAAAGTAGATAGTAAGAGGAAGAATTTGTTCGACTAACAAATATAGGTACATGCGGAAGTGCGTTTTTTGGCCACCGCTATCTAAATGTTGGATATTTTAGACTGCTAGAGATACTCTTTCAACATGGTATTATACTTATATCTTTGCAATGCTTAATTGTGATCAAGTTGTTGAGTTAATTAAAGCATGTGGCTTTGATTGACAGTAACCGTGGTGGACATCTTGGTCTTAGCGATGCAACTAATAGTGCACGTTTTGTTTGTTCATCGATTAGGTCGTGTTTGGTTGACTTAGTCACTGAAGTTTAGTCCTCATTTAGTCACCGTACTAAATATTGTTTGGTTTGGGTGACTAAAAAAGGTCATTTAGTCTCATTTAGTGAGTGTTTGTCTCCAAAGGAACTAAAAAAAATTAAGTCTACTCTCATTTAGCTTCTCACATGTAATTAGATAACTAAAGCCCTTTTAGTTCTATTTATTCTATTTAGTTGTGGTGTTTGGATGAAAAGGAACGAGACTAAATTTAAATAACTAAACTTTTGTTGCGGGTAACCAAACAGGATCTTAGTCTCTTAACCGTACATGGCAAAAGAAGAGAGGGGCAGGAATGACTTCTTATTAATGTACTCACATTAATTATTTTGTAAACCATGTCTAATTATGACCGGAGATACTATTATTAGTGAAAATTTTTATGAGTACTCTCTCAGACCTTAATTAAATAAATAGATTTTTAGAGTTATTTTAAGTCAAATTTTTTAAACTTTGACTGAATTTTTCGAATAAAATATCAAGATTGATGATATTAATTTTTTATCATTACATATATTATAGTATATATGTTTTCATAATATATTTATTTTATATTATAAATGTTATTGTTTTTTTTTCTATAAAGTTAGTTGACATAGATTTTAGGAATTGATTCTTTGAGTGATAACACGTTGTCCAAACTGGGAGCGAACATTGTTTACTGTTCGAGTTCGTTTACAGCCACACGTGTGCCGCTTACCAACAACCCAGATGGCGTCTAGACAAAACCAAAGAAGGCTACTACTAGAATAGTCGCACTCGCACGCCCAGGCGCAATCACGGGGGAGCGAACCGGGAAGCGTACAAAATCTTGGATCTGACGAGGGCGGGGACAAAGAAGAACGGATTCGCGTGTCCAAAGCCTCAAAGGCAGAACAAAACATGCCAGGTGCCAGCACCTTTGCTGATTAGCACTAATGTCTCGCTACATGTTCCTCCTAAGTCCTAACTACTGTGTGCGATTCAATCCACAAGACATCGAATTCAAGTAAACGGTGACAAGGTAAACAAACGTTCTCGAACAATTCTAAGTTCAGACTGTTCAAAGTTCAGACTTAAGGCAAGAGTTCAAACTTGAAACTATAATAAACAAGAAAATATTGCAGCAATTTGGTGAGCAAATAAAAGATGAGATTCGCCACACCCACACTCCTCTGTCACTCCCCCAGGTGGTATATAATAATAAAGAAAAGAAGCTGCTGCTGGCTGCATTTATGCAGGCACACTGCTGCAGGCAGCCACGGCTGGTTGGAAGGAGGAGAGGTAGGTGTTGCTCGTGCAGTGGCGGCAGGCGGCACGGAGGGAGGGAGACTGGAGAGACCGAGGGAGAGCGATGAGCGCATCGGCGGCGAGCTCGGTTACCAAGTTCATCAAGTGCGTCACGGTCGGCGATGGGGCCGTCGGGAAGACCTGCATGCTCATCTGCTACACCTGCAACAAGTTCCCCACGGTGCAGTGCTCGCATCCATTCACTAGCTCCTTACCATCTATGAGTTCGATTCTCTGCCCCCTTTCTCGTTACCAATGGCTGGATACTCTCTGCATTTCTTATAAGGCTGGGCACACGATTGGGTTTCAGTTCCTGCTATCTATCTAGCTCGGTTTTGAAGAAAATGGAGACAGATTCAGTACCAATCTTAATTAGAGAGCAGTGTGGTTGTTCTATTATGGTATTTGAACCTCTTTTTTCTCTTGATCTACGTGTGTCTACTTTGGCAGGATTATATCCCCACCGTGTTTGATAACTTCAGCGCCAATGTCTCTGTGGATGGGAGCATTGTCAACTTGGGCCTCTGGGACACGGCAGGTGGGGTGGGGCAGATCATATTACGGCAGATTGAGGAGGATTTCAGCAATGCCTCTCTAGTGTTTCCATCTTTCGTTCTGCTGGAAATGATTGATTTGTCTCTTACCTTGGATGCAGGTCAGGAGGATTACAGCAGACTGAGGCCTCTCAGCTACAGGGGGGCTGATGTGTTCATCCTCTCCTTCTCCTTGGTCAGTAGGGCGAGCTATGAGAACGTCTTGAAGAAGGTACTGAGAATAGTTCAAATTAAACTCAAATCTAGGTAGACAGTTGGGGATCGGTACAACCGCAATTGAGAGTTCTTCGACTCCTTTAGGGGTGATGATTTGTTGCATTTGAGTATGGTATATTTCAACACAAATCAGTTACTTTTATTTTGCACTTGCAGTTTGCGCTCTGGAAGTAATGTTAATGCCTTAAACCCATAGCTGATGACTGAACTTTGTAGAAAGGAAATGGCACATTGGACTCATGAGATAGGCTTTGGATTCAATTGTTACTGCTTGAATTTATCTTTATCTCTCAAGGTAGCATTTCAACAACAGACGACCGACCATAGTTCAGAACCCTAGAACTTGTTTACATGGATTTATCAGTTTTGATTGTCATACTATAGTAATTCAGTACTGAGAATCAGCGTCCTTTTGTACAGTGGATGCCAGAGCTTCGCCGATTTTCACCTAGTGTTCCGGTAGTCCTTGTTGGAACCAAACTAGGTAAGGTTGATACCATTATATATGGCCTAAATAATCCAAACATGATACTTATGTATTTATCCAGGCATGTCTTCACGATTCAAACTTTCTGCCACTGCAGATCTCCGTGAAGACAGATCTTACCTTGCTGACCATTCTGCTGCTTCCATCATCTCTACCGAACAGGCAATATGACCACAGAATGGAATCATCATTCATTCAATACTAGATCAATTTAGGCATTTTTTTCTTAAGAACTGAAGGGGAACCTGCACAGAAATCGCTGCAACTGATAACATTATTCTCTTCTAACGCTAGGGAGAAGAGCTCAGAAAGCAGATAGGTGCTGTGGCGTACATAGAATGCAGCTCAAAGACACAGAGGGTATGTTTTTCTGCTCATTACAGTTTACAGCCTGACAATATCTGATTCTCCCTTGTGACATCCTCTCCAAATAAACATACGTTGTCAAGAACTTCAGAAAAGATTAACAATGAGTTTTAATCATCTGAAAACAGAACATAAAGGCTGTGTTCGACACTGCAATTAAAGTGACACTGCAATTAAAGTGGTGCTGCAACCACCAAGGCGAAGAGAAGTTACCAGAAAGAAAATGAAGACAAGTTCAAATCAGTCTGTGAGGTAAGCTGTGATCATGGACTCATCTCTGTAAAAGTATTATCTTTCACTGTACATAGAAATTTGCACGGTATGAATTAAATTTTGATCGATCCGTTGTGCTAACAACGTGGAGGATCTATCATGAATATTCTATTGCTGGGTTGGTCAAGGACAGAATATTTAAAACGAAACCCATGTGACTTCAGAATTTTAAATTAGGGCATAGTACATCTCATGTTTACAGTTTTGAATATAGCATCACTGAGTCTCAAATTTACACCTAGACAATTGGGCATTCAATTATTTTTAGGCATTTTGTCCTTCACTGCATATAAAAATGTGGGAAAATTTGTAAGACAATCTACATCAGGATTCAGACACCTTTGTGTTGTGATATGGACACTACAGGTTTTGTTTAAGAACCTGCACCAGACACTGTGTGGCACAGTGAATTGTACTATTTAACTTACATGAGAAATCCCTGCGTTATCTTCAAACCAAATCGACGACGATTATTCAAATATGTTTTTAGAGAACAAGAATACT
The DNA here is from genome assembly GCA_009763385.1 of Coix lacryma-jobi var. lacryma-jobi. Lineage (NCBI taxonomy): Eukaryota > Viridiplantae > Streptophyta > Magnoliopsida > Poales > Poaceae > Coix > Coix lacryma-jobi. The sequence continues at coordinate 127,004,362 of CM019826.1, read as the reverse complement.
TGACATGTTTTCAAGTACCTTATCATGTTATGATTGCAAGTTTCTTCACTCACTCACTCTAGAAGTTCCTTCACTAAGTCTTATATTTTCCTTTTCCGCTCTATGGCATTCACTCTAGAAGTTGATTTAAGTATATTAAAATAGTTTGACAGAGTGAGTTATACCCTGCATTTCTCTTAATACTATGAATCAAAAAAGGAAAATATTAAGGTTTGACTCAAGTAAATGGCTATGTTATAGGAGCTCATTTGTAAATCATGCTGTCATCACAAGGTATTTCAATGTTTTAACACTTCTCGGATGATTGTGCAGAAGATACCTATGTGGAAGTGCATGTTTCACATGATAAAGCACAGACTCTTCTGCAATTGTTGTACTGGATTTGCTAGATGGTGCCAGCTCTATGAATGAATAGTTCCCTTGGCAGCCACTGGGAACTTCTGGTTCTCTTCTACCTTCCAATAGAGAGCTCTTTTGCGTTCTCCAGCTGTGAAAAATGAAGGAAGGTTCTAGTTTCTACATTCCGTACGAGTTGTACCTCCATTACTATGAATGGTGGGCTATTTAGTGGTTTCAGCAAAGTGTGAAGTGACCCTTCTATGCATGTTTTGTTTCCAAAAACTGCTGTTGCTAAATGCCCATTGAATCGTTGAAGAAAAGAAGTTAATGTAGACTATCAATTCCAGTTTTCAATGTTCATCATCAGAGATGCATGTCCTCATTTTACATTTACAAGATGTGGAACCAGCAGGCATTATTGTCACTGCTGAAGAATCTGAAAAATAGATGAAAAATTTGAAATGCAGCACGGACTGCTTTTGCCAAAGATGTTATATCTGGTCCGTTTCAATCAGGTTGGAAATGGATGGCTTTTATGTAACAGCACAAAGTTACTAAAGAATTATTTTTCTTATGTCCTTGACATAATTGGTGTTAAGTTAATAGCATTTTTGGAACGTAGTTCTGCAACCATGTATTTGTATGCTGCAAATGGGCCCTGATAGGGTTTTTTTTGGAGGGAAATAGGAGGCTCTATTGAAAATTTTATTGAAAGTGAAAACTTGAAAACGAAACATTATAGTCCTTCAAGAGCCAAAAAAAAAGGAAAGGAAAAAAAATAGAAAAGATTACACAAAGGCTTCTAGCCATAAATCTATTTGAGGATGGTACTTTACTTTTGCCTGTAGTATAATTAGAGCAAACTCCTTTTTAAGACCAATTAGCACCTCTAACCAATTATCCCCTAAAACAAGCACCTCCAACGAATGGGGGATATTATTGAAAATGACGTCATTTCACATAGTCCAGATAGTCGAACACATTGTGATGATCACCTCCATGAAAAAGGGGGAGATGCAATTGATCTTTGAAGCTTTCTAGGATCTCCATGTTGGAATATCTAGTATTCCCGTCCAGATCGGTCCAGGTCGGTGTCCAGAGTCTCCTGGTGTTACGTATGCATACGGACGTGTTTAACTCAAGGTTGTTGACGTTGGTTTGTTTCCCAAGCTTCAAGGTTACGGCTCCTTAGAGATAGATTAGGATATACTCCAAGTTGTTGTAATCTGCATTGTATACGAGTCGTTAATAGTTCTTGTTGTACAAGTTGTAAGCGCCACGCTAGGGGCTGTTCCTAGCTATATAACACGGAGCCATGTACCTGAGAGGGTAACACGTTACAACCAATTTTACATGGTATCAAAGCTAGGTTAGTCCACAATCTTCTTGATGGCGTCTTCCTCCGTGCCTCCTGCCTCGCTCTCGCTGATCGGTTGTCCGGTCACGGAGAAGCTCGGGAAGAACAACTTCGTCCTATGGAGCGCACAAGTCTTGTCTGCCCTCTGCGGTGCACAGGTCGCCCACTTCCTCGACCCCGATATGGTGGCGCCGCTGAAGCAGATCCCCAAGACAGCCGAGAAGCCTGATGAGTTCATCCCCAATCCCGAGTATGAGCTCTGGGTTGCGAAGGACCAACAGATCTTCAACTATCTGTTGTCATCCGTCTCCAGGAATATTCGGGTGCAAGTCTCAAATTGCACCACCGCCGTCGAGATCTGGAAATCCATCCAAAGCATGACTGCCTCCCAGTCGCGCGGTCAGGTGATCAACACCCATATGGCCCTTGCCACAGCGCAGAAGGGCGCGTCGTCTGTTGCTGATTTCTTCAACAAGATGAAAATCTTGGCTGACGACATGACGGCTGCTGGCAAGAAGCTAGAAGATGAAGAAGTCGCCTCATACATCCTTGCTGGTCTTGACACGGACTTCAATCCGGTCGTATCAGCCATGGCGGCACGCGTGGAACCGCTCACCCTTGGTGAGCTCTACACCCAACTAGTGAGTTGGGAACAAAGGATTGATCTCCTTCATGGTGGCTCTGGTTCTTCTGCGAACACGGCCACACGTGGTGGTCGCGGCGGATTCAATCGCGGCGGCGGCCGTGGACGCGGTGGTCGTGGTCGCGGATGTGGCAACTATGGTGGCCGCGCCCAACAAAACCTGAACGGCGACCGTCCCACGTGCCAGCTATGCGGCAAGGACGGCCACACGGTCATACGCTGCTTCAAGCGTTTTGACACGTCGTTCACTAGACCACCTGAACAACGCTCGGCTTCATCAGCAACTGTCTCCTATGGTGTGAACACGAACTGGTACACTGATACTGATGCCATGGATCACATGACCGGGGAACTTGAGAAGCTCACCGTCAGGGACAAGTATCATGGCACCGATGAGGTGCACACTGCCAACGGCGTAGGTATGAGAATCAGTCAAATTGGTCAAAGTCATGTTCGTACCCCAAAACACAATCTTATTCTCAATAATGTTCTTTATGTTCCTGAAGCTAGCAAGAATTTAGCCTCTGTTCATCGTCTTACATCTGATAACAATGTCTTTATTGAGTATCATCCCGATTATTTTTTTGATTAAGGATCGGGCCACGAAGAAAACTCTTCTTAGAGGGGCATGCACGGGAGGCCTATATCCATTGAAGCCATCTAGGTCTCCATCATCCAATAAAGTGACGTACGGTGCTGCCAAATCATCCATATCCAGGTGGCACAGTCGTCTCGGTCATCCGTCATGCTCAGTAGTTCATAAAATCCGTAGTCAAAATAAATTTTCGTTTGTTCTAGATTCCAATAATGAACAGGTGTGTGATGCCTGTCAAAAAGGCAAAAGTCATCCGTTGCCTTATCCCGTGTCCACAAGTGTATCATCGAGTCCCCTTGAACTTATATTCTCTGGTGTATGCGGACCAGCACACACTTCTGTTGGCCGGAATAATTATGATGTTAGTTTCATTGATGATTTTAGTAAGTTCACTAGGATCTATCTGTTGAAACATAAATCTGAAGTTTTTCAAAAATTTCATGATTTTCAGTCTATGGTAGAAAGGCAGTTTGATAAAAAAAAATCTTGCTATCCAAACGGATTGGGATGGTGAATATCAAAAGCTGAATTCTTTTTTTCAACGTATATAAGAATATCTCATCATGTGTCCTATCCACATGCCCATCAGCAAAACCGCTCTGCCAAACGAAAACATCGCCATATAGTCGAAGTAGGCCTTTCTCTTCTTGCGCATGCATCGCTACCTCTAAAATTTTGGGATGAAGCTTTTGTTACTGCCACCTACTTAATTAATAGGCTCCCGAGCAAAGTCATTCAGCATCAGACCCCTCTTTACCGTCTCTTTCTTCAAACACCTGACTACTCTTTTCTTCGAACTTTTGGTTGTGCTTGCTGGCCAAATCTTCGTCCTTATAATTCTAGAAAGCTGCAGTTTCGGTCCAAACAATGTGTGTTTCTGGGCTATAGCATTATGCACAAGGGCTTCAAGTGCCTTGATGTTTCTGAAGGACGAATCTATATTTCTTGCAATGTCGTGTTTGATGAGACAATATATCTTTTTGCTCAGCTTCATCCTAATGTCGGTGCTCGTATTCGCTCTGAGATTCTTTTACTTCCTTCAAACTTGCTTAATCCTTCTCACTGTTCTGGGGACTGACATTTCTTCTGATCAGTTTGGTAATGGTTCCCTGCGCACTAACCCTACTGTTGAGCATGCAGGTCCTGGTGAAAGTTCTGCTGTTTTTGCTCCTGCAGATTCTCCTCACAGGCGTCATTTTTTGCTCCAGCCAAACCTTCCTGATTTGGCAAGGGCCGGACCTGGCTCCAATGAAGATTCAGCTGTCATCACAGACTCGTCCAGCGTATCAGCCCCTAGAGTGGTGCCGGGCGACCATGCAGGTGCATCTCCTGCTCCAGCTGTTCAGCAGTCCTCTCCGGTCTTGGCACCAGGGGGCATGGGTCTGCGCCATCGTCTGCACCGGAGTCGCCTAGACCGTCTGCTCCTGCCGGGCCACCTCCGGGATTTTCTGCGACACCTACACCGCCTGCTGTTTTGCGACCCCAGACGCGTATTCAAAGAGGTATTCGAAAACTGAAGACTTACACTGATGGCACGATTCGTTACGGAAATCTAGCTGCTAGTTCAGAAGAACCTTGCTCCCTGCAACATGCCTTGGATAATGAAAACTGGAAAAATGCTATGGATACTGAATTTTTGGCATTAAAAAAAATAAAACTTAGTACCACCTCAGAAAGGTAAAAATATAATTGACTGCAAGTGGGTGTATAAGGTCAAGAGAAGGTCTGATGGTAAAATAGAAAGATACAAGGCACGTTTAGATGCAAAAGGTTTTAAGCAAAGGTATGACATTAACTATGAGAATACTTTTAGCCTAGTAGTCAAGGCAGCTACAATTTGACTTGTGTTAGCTCTTGCTGTGTCTAATAATTGGTGCTTGAGACAGCTTGATGTGCAGAATGCCTTTTTGCATGGTTTCTTAGAAGAAGAAGTCTATATGCGCCAGCCTCCTGGGTATGAGGACAAGAGTAAGCCAAATTATTTATGTAAGCTTGACAAGGCTTTGTATGGTCTGAAACAAGCGCCTCGTGCTTGGTACTCTCGGTTGTGTCAGAAGCTACAGAGTCTTGGGTTCGTTCCTTCTAAGGCAGATACTTCTCTTTTTATTTATCGCAAGGGAGGACATGTTATTTTCATGCTTGTGTATGTGGATGATATTATTGTGGCAAGTTCGTCCTCTGAAGCTGTGGAGGCTTTGTTAAGTGATCTTCATGCAAAATTCACTATCAAAGATCTTGGGGAACTTCACTATTTTTTAGGCATCCAAGTTCAGAGGGGGAAAGATGCGCTGTTAATGAGTCAAGAGAGGTATGTCGTTGATATTCTTAAGAGAGTCAACATGCAACTTTGCAAGCCAGTCTCTACGCCGTTGTCTACAACAGAAAAGCTTTCAATTACTAGTGGTACTAAATTAGGAAGTGAAGATTCTACCAGATATAGAAGTATTGTGGGAGCGTTACAATATCTGACTTTGACCAGACCGGATATATCTTTTTCAGTTAATAAGGTTTGTCAGTTCTTGCATTCACCAACGACTGTTCACTGGGAAGCTGTTAAGAGGATTTTAAGGTATGTCAAGGGAACGGTCGGCTATGGCTTGAAGATTAAAAGATCTGACTCTATGCTTGTGAGTGCTTTCTCAGATGCAGATTGGGCTTGTTGTCCTGATGACCAGAGGTCAACTGGAGGTTTTGCTGTGTTCTTGGGATGTAACCTTGTATCTTGGTGTGCCAGAAAACAAGCTACGGTCTCAAGATCAAGTACTGAAGCTAAATACAAAGCTTTGGCCAATGCTACAGCTGAAATGATGTGGATACGGAAATTGCTTGATGAGCTGGGTGTCTCGTATCCTAAAGTAGCTCGGTATGGTGTGATAATATTGGTGCAAAGTATTTGTCAGCGAATCCAGTTTTTCATGCTTGGACAAAGCATATTGAGATCCATTTTCATTTTGTAAGAGAACAAGTTGCATCCAAATGTCTTGATGTTCGATTCATCAGCACGTCCGATCAAGTTGCAGATGGTTTCACCAAAGCACTCCCAATTCGACAGACAATATTGTTTAGGAACAATCTCAATCTCACAGATGAGTTGTGATTGTGTGTGTGTGTGGGGGGGGGGGGGGGGGGGGTTGGAATATATGGTATTCCCGTCCAGATCGGTCCAGGTCGGTGTCCAGAGTCTCCTGGTGTTACCTATGCATACGAACGTGTTTAACTCAGGGCTGTTGACGTTGGTTTGTTTCCCAAGCTTCAAGGTTACAGCTCCTTATAGATAGATTAGGATATACTCCAAGTTGTTGTAATCTGCTTTGTATATGAGTCGTTAATAGTTCTTGTTGTACAAGTTGTAAGCGCCACGCTAGGGGCTGCTCCTAGCTATATAATACGGAGCCGTGTACCTGAGAGGGTAACACGTTACAACCAATTTTACACTCCACCGCCTCACTGTTATTTGGTACAAACAGGTTTAAACTGTACCAGGTGCTTAACCAAAAAGGAGATGATAGAGGTCTTCCTCAACACCCAGGGAGCAGAGAACACAGTTGTAGACTTGTAGTCATCGAGATGCATATTCTTTCACTTAAGGAGGGCTCTGGTACTTAACTGATCCTTCAAAAAGAGCCAGAAGAAGAATTTCCTTTTTATTTTGGCATGCTGATCTCCATAACCAATTGAAAATTCTATGTGTTGGTCACTGGACCAGCAACTAAGGTGAGCAGACCCTGCTCTCCTTCCCTCTCCCTCTCCCCTGACCCAAGGTTGAAGAAGAGCTGAGCTCTCTCTACCCTCTCCCTCACACAGCACACGGTTCAACAATGGCTGAAACCTGAACACAGGAAGATTGTGGCAAAGAAGTTGCCTTTTTTCCATTGCATATGGGTATATATATATATATAGACATGCATAGTCGGTTACTTGCTACTCCTAGCAGCTATGTAACAACACAAGCAAAATCTAATTTGACTACTACTACTGGTTGTCCTTGTCTTACATGCCAAGAAAACTTAAGGACTAAGCTATATTACTTGTTGTACAAGGAAACAGCAGCAGATTACTCAACAATTCTTCCCCTAATCCTACTGCTAACCCTGGACCAGCACCATGTCGATCATGCCCCTGAGCTCCATGAACCTTAGGCGTCCGAGCGACTTGGTGAGGATGTCAGCGAGCTGCCGACCCGTGTCGATAAACTCGATGACGAGCTGCCCTCCATCTACGCAATCACGAAGGAAGTGAAACTTCACGTCGATGTGCTTGCTTCGGTCATGGAGGAAGGGGTTCTTTTCCAGCGCGATCGTCGGCTGGTTGTCCACCTTGAGCGCCGGCGACCGAGCCTCAACTCCGGTGAGCTCGCTCAGCAACCGGCACAGTGAAAGCCCTAGTTTGGTTTTGGTTAATTGATGAAACCTATTTGGTCTAATCCTTTTGCTAAGCATGTGTGTAGCTTATGATAAAAGGATTGGTACCAAGCCAAGTGGTGGAGCTAGCAAGGTGGCAACCATGGAGGATGGTGATGGCCATATGAAACTAAGTGATCAAGTGCTCTACCATTGATGAAATATGAGAAGAAGAGAAGAGATGGAGCAAAGAGGCCTAAAGGCAAAGGTATAACCTATAGGGCTATTTGTTTTAGTGATGAAGACACTTAGCGAGTGTGATCACATTTAGGATACATAGCCGTACTATTAAGAGGAGTTAATTCATGGCTTATGTGGTGTTCAAGTGCCACTAGGAGTTCTCTATCATATTGATGTTTTAGACCTAGTGAGAGACTAACTAAACCCTTGAAAAATGGTTTATAAAATGCTAACACACGTGCACAAGTGTTGAAACTCTTTGGTGTTGGCGCATGGGAGCAAGGGTAGAAGTTAGAAAGCGAAAGGTGCTGAGTTAGCAGCATCGAACGCTGGAGGCGGCAGCATCAGACGCTGGGCCGAGCGTCCGATGGCTAACCCTAGCTATAGACTAATGTTGAGGGAGCATCAGATGCTGGCAACGGACGCTGAGGAAACACTGTTGCAGAGTCTGATGGTAATGACGTGGCGCGAGCGTGCTTTCCAGGGAGCATCGGACGTTGGCTTGCGTCCGATGCCAAACCATCTGACGCGTCCGATGTGTTTGGGTGCGTTCTGGAACCTCTCTGCATGGTCATCGGACGCAGGGGGTTCAGCGTCCGATGTGAGGGTGTCGGCGCGTCCGATGCCTAGCATCAGAGCGTCCAAGGTCACATTAACCGTGGCGCGAAGGAAAATGACCGTTGGGATCTGACGGACTGTATTCATATCAGGGGAACGCGTGGCTACATCTGGAGCATCAGACGCTGGGGTAGCGTCCGATGGTCGCGCATCGGAGCGTCCGATGGTCGCGATTTCAGCCCAACGGCTAGGCCGTTTGGAGGGGGCTATATAAGTGGCTTGGCCGGCTCACTTGGGTTGTCTCTTGCACATTTTGATCCCTAAGAATTCTTGTGAGCATAGCCAAGCCTCCCAACTCATCTCTAGTGTTGATTTGATCAAACTAAGTGAGATTGAGTGGTTAGTGCTAAGATTTGAAAGAGTTCATTCTACTAGAACTAGTTCTTCGCATCGGCTTTGAGCTGCTTGTTACTCTTGGCATTTGTCAGTGCCTAGACGGCTTGGAGGAGTTGAGGTGGTTGATTGGCAAGATTGGTGATTGTTCTTGGCCACCACCGTTCGTGATTGTGAGAGGTTTTGGAGCCTCACCTCGTCGGAGCGGCAAGAGGCATCCTTAGTGGATTGCTCGTGTCATTGAGCTACCTCACTAGCGGTAGATTCTTGTGGCGCTCTTTGTGAGCTTGGCTTTGTGCCGATTAGCCATCGGGTCACCTAGTGTTGGTCGACACAACGGGGAGTAGCGTGCCGGCAAGCACGTGAACCTCGGGATAAATATTGGTGTCCCGTGTGCTTATTTGTGATTGTGCATCCATCTTGGTGATTGGCATCACGAGTGGATTTCACCGGTGATTGGTTCTCTACAAGGCGATCCCGAAGGCTCGGTGAAACCAACTCTATCTAGCTCATTTACTTTGTGCATTGACTTTGAGCTATTTCTTTTGTGTAGTTACCTTCACTTGTTGTACATCTTTCTTACTATATACCTTGTGTAGCTAGTTGTGATTAGCTCACTAGAATTGTCTTTTATTCACAATTGCCTTTCATACCTTCACTTGATCATAATAGATACTAGCTCTAGATTGATTGTGTGACTTAGTTTTATTAGGTAGAATTGTTGGATAGGTGGCTTGCAATACACTATTAGGCTAGCGCAAAAAGCTTTGGCATTTGTTATACTAATAGTGTTTGCCTAAGTTATTTTGTAGATTTTTAATTAGGCTATTCACCCCCCTCTAGCCAATTCAGACCTTTCACACAACCAGACTACCTGGCATGCTGGAGTGGCCGCCGCGACGTACTCCACCTCACACGTCAATAGCGCCACCATCTTCTGCTTCAACGACTGCCAGGCGATTGGCACCGCACCGAGGAAGACGAGCACGTCGGAGGTGCTTCGTCATCCATCGACATCGCTTGCCATGTCCGCATCGCTGAATGCCGTGAGCCATGGCTCACCATCCTTGGCCTTGGGCAGCGCCTCACTGAACGCCGTCAGCTGAAACCTGCCACGCTTGGGGAAGACAATGCCCAGCTCCACTAAGCCCTGGATGTAGCGCAGCAGCCGCTTGACCGCCATCCAGTGGTCCTCCCTGGGGTCCTCCATGAATCGGCTCACGTAGCCTACCGCGAAAGCAATGTCCGGCCACCTGTGTGTGAGCCAGCGCAGCCTGCCGACGATGCTCCGGTAGAGTGTAGCGTCCACCATCGTCGCGGTGCTCTCCTTCGAGAGCTTGATGCGCTCGTCCATCGGCGTGGCCACTGCCTTGCAGCCCGTCATGCCCGCCTGCTCCAGCAGCTTTTGTGCGTAGGCCCGCTGCCCGAGCTTGATGGAGTCCGGCCCCTGCTTTACCTCGATGCCGAGGTAGTAAGACAAGGCGCCAAGGTCACTCATCTGGAACCGCGCGGCCATCTCCTCCTTGAATGCAGCAATGTCCGCTACCCGCGCTCCGGTGACGATGAGGTCATCCACGTACACCCTGACGATGAGATGCTCCTTCCCCCGTCGGCGGGTGTACAGGGCGTGCTCCGTGGCACACCATGCGAACTGAAGCTCTGCCATGGTGGTGTCGAGCTTGGTGTTCCAGGCCCACGGTGATTGGCGTAGGCCATAAAGCACCATCCTCAGCCGCAGCACCTTGTGCTCTGCTCCTTTGACGACGAAGCCCGATGCTTGCTTAACGAAGACCATTTCCGCTAGGTCCCCGTTCAAGAATGCCGACTTGACGTCGAGGTGGTGGACCGGCCAATCCTTGGCCACTGCAAGCGCGAGCAAAAGCCGCACCGACTCCATACGCGCCACCGGTGCGAATACCTCCTCGAAGTCCACCCCTTCACGCAAGACGAAGCCACGGGCGACGAGGCATGCTTTGTGCTTAACCACAGCGCCGCGCTCATCCCGCTTCACCTTGAACACCCATTTGAGCCCGATCGGCCAGCATCCTGTCGGTGGATCGACCAGCTCCTAGGTGTGGTTCTCCTCGATTGACTTCATCTCCTCTAGCATCGCCTTCCGCCACGCCGCGTCGTGCTCCGCAACTACGAACGTAGCTGGCTCTTCTGCACTCAGCAATAGCAGAGTAGGGTCATCGTCAAGCAACCTCGCCGCCAGCCCTGGTATTGCCACTTTGCCGACGACGTTGTCCATGCGCCAGAATCGGACCTCCTCTCCTTCGTGGAAGGAGTCCATGAAATCTGAGACGTTTAATGGCGGTGATGCATACTCCATCGTGGTTGCTGCCACCATCCCTTGTTCTGGCCAAACAGGGGATTGCCCCTCCATTGACAGGGAGTGGCCTGCTCCGCCTGGGCTAGGTGGCTCCACCTCTGCAACAGCTGGCTGTTCCGCTTCCGCCGCCGCAGGTTCCGGTGCCTGCGCTTCCCCGGCCACCGTTGCCTCCACAGCCTCGCTGTGGCTATGGATCACCAACTGCTCGACGATGAATGAGTCGCAGAGCCCATCGCTGCCTTGTTCTTTCCCTGCCGACCTATCCCACTTCCACGACACGACCTCGTCGAAGACCACATCCCAGTACACCACCACCTTGCTGCCGACCGGATCATACAGGCGATATGCCTTTGATCCCTCCTCGTAGCCGAGGAACACCATGTGTGTGCTCCTGCCCTCTAGCTTGTCAAGGCCCGGCTTGGTGGCCTTCACATGGCCGATGTAGCCGAACGTGCGTAGGTATGACACATTGGGCTTGCGTCGATGCCATGCCTCATACGGCGTCACCCCCTTCAAGGCCTTGCCATGCCGTCGATGGTCTTGTTCCGGCGCTCCACGACGTCGTTCTGTTGTGGTGTGTATGCGTCGTGAGGTGGCGGCCCACACCCTCCTCGGCGCAGTATGTGGCGAACTCCACTGTCGTGAACTCGCCACCGCGGTCGGTCCGGAGCACCCACAGCCACTTGCTGCACTCCGCCTCCGCGCGCGCCTTGAAGTGCTTGATGGCATCTGCAGCCTCGCTCTTCCTCGTCAAGAGCTGCAACCACATGTACCAGCTGTAGTCGTGCACGACTAGGAGGAAGTACCATCGGCCGCCGTGTGTCCTCAACATGATTGGCCCGCAAAGGTCCCCATTGCGGATACATGGGTGTATGCCGAGTCTTGAGTGATGAGTGATTGTCAACGGGTTTGATCGCAGGTTCTTTGGCTTGTGTTGTGCAGGTGTCGAGCACAGAGACAGTGATTAGAGGCAAGGTGAAGGTCAAGTAGAGACGTGCCGTGCCGATGGACCGAGAGTGGCGAAGGGCGGACGTGAGGCTTGGACTGAGGGACCGGTGGCCAGAGGATCAGCTGTGGTGGCTGGCAGCCTGGGACAGCGACGAGCGGAGACTTGCAGGCACGGTGTTGCTTGGGTCGAGGACCTGGGGACACGTGTCGGTGGACGGGGTGCACGGGCGGTGCATCCCCTCTACAACTTCGGTTTGGTGGTAGAGCCACAGAAAAACCATCGGGTGGACGGTTTCCAGGTTTGGGCCTCAAAACCTGGGTGCGGACGGTTTCCGAGTTTGGCCACAAAACTCGGGCTGAGGACGGTTTCCAGGTTTGGGCCTCAAAACCTGGGCGCTGCGGGTTTGCTGAGTTTGGGCCTCAAAACTCAGATGCTGGTGGGCTGGTTTCCCGGTTTGGGCCTCAAAACCGGGGGTTGGCTGTGAAGGATAGTTTCCCGGTTTGGGCCACAAAACCGGGGGTGTGACGTCCAGGAAAAGGACGCAGAGCGATGACGGCACGTGGCGGCAATCGGGAGGTTGCGTCGAGGCAACGCTACGAGTTGTGCGGGCGTGGCCGTCGGATCCACCTACCATCGAGTTGGTCCAGAATAACCTTAGGGTTTAGCTGGTTCGCTCTGTAAGTAGTTAGGGGTAGAGTGGGAATTAGGAATAGTTAGAATTAGGATAAGTAGGGGGAGACACCCACCTCCCCATCTATCTCAGTTCACTTGCTCTTTGCACTTAGGGTTTCCTGCTCTCCCAATCCCCTGCTGTAGCTAGCTGAGATCCGCAGAGAACCATACCTCTGTGTACTGAAGATTTTGAGGAAGTGAGGTCGTATCCTCACTGTTGTAGCGTGTGCTAGCCACACGGTTGCAGATCGATGTGTTGATTCGTGTTTTGGTTCGTGTTCTTCGTTTGCTCGCGATTTTCCCGTCACTCGATCTCTCTCCTCACTGCGTCTTTGCGAAATCCGTTTGAATCAACTTGTTCGTATTTGAAAGGAGATCATTTCCACCGAAGGAATTTATCTAACTCCTTACGAACAAGTAGATCGGGTTGATTTCATTTTCGTGGCGCTTTTTCGTTCTTGATCTTCCCCTTTCGATTTCCCGGAGATTGAATCATTTTGAGCGGATGATTTCTTGGGGATAGTCTCCTAACTACCCCGTGATCATCTTCTCCAAGTTTGGGAACGTGGGATCTTGATTTGGATCGGATTTGGAGAGATTCGTGAGAGGGGCGATCAAAATCGCCCTCTCTGTTCATCCGCGGACAGTCCGCCATAGGACCCGCGGACACTCCGGGAGTCGGGGTCCAGCCTGATCAGTGGCTGCGCAGCCCGTTCGGACAAGTCCTTTCTTGACCGGCGGACAGTCCGCAGGTGTAGGTCGCGGACAGTCCGGGATCGTCCAAGGGACTTGCAGCAGCACTGTTGTTTTGCGTTTTCTGCCGGCGGACAGTCCGCCAGTGGACCGCGGACAGTCCGGCCTGGGGCGGACAGTCTGGGACTCCAGGTCCGGACAGTCCGGGACTTGGCTGTAGCTTCCAGTTTTGTGCGTTTGCCCTCCCGGCTTCCTCGCTTGATTTCCAGACTTCTCGTTTGGCCTTGTAGTTGACCAAGGAACCTCTCTAGGTATCTTTGCTATTTGTTAGCATCGGTATTTGGGGATTTCTCGACGTAGCCGTCTATCTACGTTCAAGACTTGGTTTTTGAGGGTCGAACTTGTCTCGGTGCTTTCGGCGTTTTGGTTTGCTATCTCTGTGTGGTGCCTCGCTGTGATCCTAGGGATCATCCACCCTCTTCCAAGAGTCGTGGGCATCACGGTTTCGGTCGTAGCTTTTGGGGGTTGATTTTGGGACGTTTGGCCAAAGTTTCGAGAGAAATTTTTGAGCTCCCATTCACCCCCCCCCCCTCTGGTCGCCTTGCTAGTGCTTTCTCGGTCCTTCACCCATGGACCAGCACGAGCGGATCCGTCGCCCGGTTGAAAGCCCTAGTTTTGTTTTGGTTAATTGATGAAACCTATTTGGTCTAATCCTATTGCTAAGCATGTGTGTAGCTTATAAGAAAGGATTGTGACCAAGCCAAGTGGTGGAGCTAGCAAGGTGGCAACCATGGAGGATGGTGATGGCCACAAGCACTCAAGAGATCAAGTGCTCTACCATTGGCGAAACATGAGAAGAAGGGAAGAGATGAGCAAAGAGGTCCGAAGGCAAAGGTATAACCTATAGGGCTCTTTGTTTTTGGTGATCAAGACACTAAGTGAGTGTGATCACATTTAGGATACATAGCCGTACGATTAAGAGGAGATAATTCACGGCTTATGCGATGTTCAAGTGCCACTAGGAGTTCTCCAACATATTGGTGCTATAGACCTAGTGAGTGACTAACAAAACCCCTTGGAAAATGCTTTGCAAAATGCTAACACACTTGCATATAATGATGTACACTTGGTGGTGTTGGCACTTTTGGGATAAGGGGGTGTTAAGGAGTTGCGGAGAAGTGGGAGAAACTAGTGTATAGTTCTTCTCCCTCCTGCCGAGCTTGCAAGGCAGGATTCAGCGGGTTTCAGAAATGAAGTGTTGTGCTCGGGGAGCATCGGACGCTGGGCCGAGCGTTCGAGACTTGGTTTTTGAGGGTCGAACTTGTCTCGGTGCTTTCGGCGTTTTGGTTTGCTATCTCTGTGTGGTGCCTCGCTGTGATCCTAGGGATCATCCACCCTCTTCCAAGGGTCGTGGGCATCACAGTTTTGGTTGTAGCTTTTGGGGGTTGATTTTGGGACGTTTGGCCAAAGTTTCGAGAGAAATTTTTGAGCTCCCATTCACCCCCCCCCCCTCTGGTCGCCTTGCTAGTGCTTTCTCGGTCCTTCAATTGGTACCAGAGCGGGTTAAGGATCTTCCACCTTAGCCGGTTCCAGATCCACAGAAGGCGACATGGATCGCGGCGTGGGCAAACCGCCGTTCTTTGATGGGACGAACTATGCGTATTGGAAGATACGCATGTCGGCCTATCTCCAGAGCATAGGCTCTTCTGTCCGGGAGATTTGCAACAAGGACGATTACGTTGTTCTAGCTGCTCGTGTCTCTCAGCTTCAGATCGATGAGCACGAAGCAAATAGCCGGGCACGTAACGCCTTGTTCTCCTGTTTGAGCATGTCTAAGTTTGATCGCGTTTCTCACCTCCCCACGGCTCGTGAGATTTGGGCGACCCTCATGCGCTTTCATGAGGGAACCACTCAAGTCAAATCCCGTCTCAACGAGTCGCACAAGTGGGGGTATGAGAACTTTCGACACATGCCTGGCGAGAGCATAGAAAGTTTATTCGCTCGCTTTCAGGTCATTGTCAACAAGATGCGAGCTAACAAGGAGCTGTTGCCTTTTGACGATCATGAGAGGGCTTTCAAGCTTTTGCACACTCTCGATCGGTCGGTGTGGGACTCAAAGGTCCAGGCGATCATTGAATCGTCTAACTATGAGACCCTCACTTGCGACGAGCTCTTTAGTAAGCTCAAGTCTAGTGAGATTGATGCCATGTCGAGGGCTTCTTATGAAAATCCTTCCGGCCCGACTATGGCTTTGGTTTCTGGCTCTTCTGCTAACCCCTCTGGAGGATTTGCACTCTCTTCACTCTTTTCTGTCACAGAGGACCAGCTGGAGTCCATGGGGGATGACGAGTTGGCGATGCTCGCCAACCGGTTCTCGCGGTTCCACAACAACCGCATGAACCATCGCTGCGGAGGAGGACGCTCAGGATGCTACGAGTGCGGCGACCCCGACCACTTCATCGCTAACTGTCCCAAGAAGAAGAACACATCTGGGAAGGGCGATCATGGGCACAAGTACGACTCCGACAAGCGCAAGGAGAAGTACGTCCCCGCGAGGCACAAGCGGAGGGGCGGCTTCGACAAGGAGTACATCAAGAAGAAGTACTTGGAGAAGGCCCAGGCTGAGCAGCGTGCGTTCTTCGCCACGCTCAGCAACGTCGACGGCTCAGATGACGACTCCGCTTGCTCAAGCGATGACGAGTCCGAGAAGAAGAAGAAGATCGAGGACAAGCTGAACAGTCTCTACTTCTTCACCGACGATGACGGCTTCTGCACCATGGCCCTTGGTGATGAGGTCGATGGCAAGCTGGAGGACTCCCCTCGGAACGACGACGACGACGACGACACCTCCCAGGTATCTCTCACCCATGACGAGCTTTCTGCTGAGGTCGAGAAGCTTACTGCCATGCTCCTTAGTCAAGATAAGCTGCTCAGGCGTGCCGCTAGAGAGCGCAAGGAGTTTAGGCAGAAGTGGGAGGACACGGTGAGGGAGCTTGAGTTTGCCAAGTCCACCGTGGTCGTTTCTGAGGAGGTGGAGTGTGAGATGTGCACCACGCACATGACTGACCTTCTCACTTTGAGAAGTAAGTATGCTGCGTTGGTAGGAGAGGTGGATGAGCGGAAGGCTAGACCCTCTCTGTTAGGTGCATGCAAGACTTGTCCTATTTTGCAATCTGAGTTGGCAGAGAAGAATGCCAAGATAGTGTCTCTTGAAGAGGCCAACTCAGGTAGCACATGTGTGGCTAGGTGTGCTCTTTGTGAGGGTTTGGAGATGGAGATAGCCAATGTGAAGCATGACAAGATGCAAACCGAGGAGGAAAACACATACCTTCGGACCATCTTGTCATGGGTGTCTTGTGGTGAGCCGCAGCTCGGGATGATGATCTCCCAATTTAAGCGAGCTGCTGGAGGTTCTGGTGTAGGTTTTGCTCCGGGTGTTGATCTTTCTGCTTTTGGGAAGATTGGAGAGTCAAGTGGTTTGAACCCATGTGAGAAGCCTAACTCCACCGCTACTCCCAAACTTACCAAGATTCCACCCAAAGAGCCTCTCAAGCCTAACACCAAGGATGAGGTCTTTGTTGAGCCTCCAAGAGCTCCACCCAAGAACCAAGTGTGGCATCCCAAACCCAACCACCTGAAGAACAAGCTTGATATGATGCCACCCATCCAGGAGGAGTGTTTGCCACAGAAGGGCAAAGTGATCCAAACCCACAACCATGAGTACCAACAACCCCCTTTGAGAGCGGTGAGGTACCATTGTGAGCATTATGGGAGAGATGGACACTTGAGTGAGTTTTGCTTTCGGCGCAAGAGAGAGGCGCGTCGTGCTAAGGAGATGAACAATGCGGACATGTACCATCCTCTCCATGATGTACATGTGCCAAATGTTCAGAGACGTGCTGCTAGGCCCAGAGGTCCAGAACCTCAAGTTCCTAGGCCTAGGCAGAGGAGAGCTCCAAGGAGAGATGCTAGGCCTAGAGGTGCAGTGCCTCAAGTTCCCAGGCCTAGGCCTCGTAGAGAGCGTGCCCGGCGGGAGCCTGCTGTTGTAGGCTACGGACCCCGTGGCGGTGGCTTTGTAGTTGAGCGTTTTCCCCCACCGCGTTTTGAGTATCGCGGTGAGTGCTCTTTCCCTAGCGGACCACGTCTTTCTAAACGTGGTGATCGCTTCCTCCGTAGGTGTGCTAGGAATGGTTTTTCTGCTAACCGTTCTTTTGAGCAGTCGGCCCAACACTGGTATTCCCCCTACTTCACTAACCCCAGTGTTGGCCCGTATGCTCACCCTATGTCTTTTTATTGATGGAGGTAAAACGATTGGAGAACGTTTGGTTGGTGGATTCTGGGTGTTCGAGGCACATGACCGGAAACGCCAAGTGGTTCTCCAGTCTTAGTCCGGTCGCCAGAAAGGAGTATATCACCTTCGGCGACAACAGCAAAGGTAAGGTGCTGTCTCGTGGGTCTGTGCGAGTTAATGAGCACTTTGTGTTGCGCGATGTTGCTCTTGTTTCTAACTTGCATTTTAACCTTCTTTCTGTTTCGCAACTTTTCGATGATGACTATGAGATTCGTTTTAAATCGAATCTCAGTCGCATTTTGGATCCTCAGGGCAATCTTGTATGTGTGATTTCGCCCTTTGGAAAAGTCTTTCGTGCGGATTTCTCGGAGTCGTTTGGAATTTCTCGTTGTCTTTTGGCTGGACCTTCCTCCTCTGATCTTTGGAAGTGGCATAGGAGACTTGGTCACCTGAGCTTCGACTTGCTTGCAAGACTTAATTCACTTGGCTTAATCCGAGGATTGCCCAAGTTGTCCATGGAGAAGGATCTTGTTTGCCATTCCTGTAGACATGGGAAGATGGTTGCCGCTCCCCACCATCCAGTGACTCAGGTCACGACTAAGCGCCCTAGAGAGCTTTTACATATGGACCTTGTTGGTCCGGCTCGGGTGAGCTCGGTTGGGGGGAAGTGGTATGTGCTTGTTGTTGTCGACGATTTTTTGAGATATTCGTGGGTCTTCTTTTTAGATGAGAAGACCGAGACTTTCTCCTTTGCTCGCAATCTAATTTTGCGTCTTCAGAATGAGTTCCCTTTGAACTCAATGCGAGCAATTCAGAGTGATAATGGTTCCGAATTTAAGAATTCGGATTTTGAGAAGTTTTGTAACTCTTTGGGTTTAGAGCATCAGTTTTCTTCCCCCTACACACCGCCACAGAATGGTGTTGTAGAGAGGAAGAATCAGACCCTTGTAGAGATGGCCAGGACGATGCTCGATGAGCATAGGACTCCTAGGCGATATTGGGCCGAAGCCATGAGCACTGCATGCTACATTTCCAATCGCATTTTTCTCCGAGCTTTCTTGAAAAAGACTTCTTAGGAGTTGCGTTTTGGAAAACTGCCCAAGGTGAGTTATTTTCGAGTTTTTGGTTGCAACTGTTTTATACTTAAGAAAGGCAACTTGGACAAATTTGAGTCTCGTTCTTCTGACGATGTGTTTTTGGGTTATGGCACTCACACTCGAGCTTATCGTGTACTTAACCTTGACACTAACCGAGTCATGGAGACATCTGATGTCACCTTCGATGAGACCATGGTTTGTCCCTCTTCTCGTTTTGAGCGTGCAGGTGATCATGAGGTTGGCGAGCCTCTTTTTG
Source organism: Coix lacryma-jobi var. lacryma-jobi (assembly GCA_009763385.1). Classification (NCBI taxonomy): domain Eukaryota; kingdom Viridiplantae; phylum Streptophyta; class Magnoliopsida; order Poales; family Poaceae; genus Coix; species Coix lacryma-jobi. The sequence goes on along the minus strand of CM019826.1, from coordinate 126,985,607 downwards.
ATGATGAAGAAGAAGGTGTTGAAGGCATGGATGACCCAGCACCTCCTCCTCCACCTGCTGTGCTGCAAGGAGCGGCCTCGACGATGACTCACGGCCCCGACACGTCTTCTTCGTGGGGGCTGTGGGAAGCGCCACCTCGAGCGGTACCCTTTGTACCCGAGGAGGCACCAGCTGCTGTTGAGGGGGAGGCCACTTCGGCAAGGGAGGCGCCACGACATATTCAGCGCCAGCACCCGCCTCAGCAGATGATTGGCAGCATCGACGAACGCGTCACCCGGTCAAGGCAAATCTCTCATTTTGCTCATTCTGCATTTGTTGCTGATTTTAAGCCCCGGGATGTTGGACACGCTTTGACGGATCCGGATTGGGTCAATGCCATGCATGAGGAGTTGGAAAACTTTGAGAGAAATCGGGTTTGGGTTCTAGTGTCTCCACCTCCTGAGTGTCATCCTATTGGGACAAAATGGGTTTTCAAAAACAAACAGGGAGAAGATGGCCATGTTGTGAGAAACAAGGCCAGACTCGTAGCCCAGGGATATAGTCAGAAGGAGGGGATAGACTATGAGGAGACGTTTGCTCCTGTAGCTCGTTTGGAGGCTATTAGGATACTCTTGGCTTTTGCTGCATCCAAAGATTTTAAACTTTTTCAAATGGATGTCAAGAGTGCCTTCTTAAACGGCTACATAGAAGAGGAGGTGTATGTTAGACAACCCCCCGGTTTTGAAAATCCCAAGTTTCCAAACCATGTCTTTAAACTCCACAAAGCTTTGTATGGTTTGAAACAAGCCCTAGAGCCTGGTATGATAGGTTGAAAACCTTTTTGCTTGCTAAGGGTTTTAAAATGGAATGTGTGGATAAAACGCTCTTTCTCCTCAAGCAAGGCAAAGACACTCTCTTGGTCCAGATTTACGTGGATGATATCATTTTCGGTGGTTCTTCTCACGCTTTGGTTGCCAAGTTTGCAGATACAATGAGCAGGGAATTCGAGATGAGCATGATGGGCGAGCTGACTTTCTTTCTCGGATTGCAAATTAAGCAATCCCGAGAAGGGACGTTTGTGCACCAGGGCAAGTATACCAAGGACTTGCTGAAGAGGTTCGATATGAGTGAGGCCAAGCCTCTTCCAACACCCATGTCGACCACGACGGCCCTGGATGCGGACAAGGATGGAGAAGCTGTGGGCCAGAAGGAGTACCGAAGCATGATCGGGTCGTTGCTCTACCTGACGGCGACACGCCCGGACATCCAGTTCGCGGTGTGTCTGTGCGCGCGCTTTCAGGCGTTGCCGCGCACTTCTCACCGTCAGGCGGTGAAGCGCATTTTCAGGTACCTTCATTTCACACCTGAGTTCGGGATTTGGTATTCAGCTTCCTCCACCCTCTCCCTTTGCGGTTATTCCGATGCCGATTTTGCTGGTTGTCGCATTGAGCGCAAGTCCACTTCTGGGACTTGCCAATTTATTGGTTCTTCTCTTGTATCATGGTCTTCTCGCAAACAGTCTAGTGTCGCCCAGTCTACCACAGAGGCTGAGTATGTTGCTGCGGCTAGCTGCTGTTCCCAGTTGCTTTGGATGATGGCCACTTTGCGTGATTTTGGTCTGAGCTTTTCTCATGTTCCTTTGCTTTGTGACAGCACGAGTGCGATTAGCGTTGCTAAGAACCCCGTGCTTCACTCGAAGACCAAACACATTGATGTGCGCTTTCATTTTTTGCGAGAGCACCAGGAGAAGGGTGATATCGACCTTCGCCATGTGGATACTCATCATCAACTGGCTGATATTTTCACCAAGCCTTTGGACGAATCAACCTTTAATCGGTTGAGGGGTGAGCTTGGTGTGTGTTTCCCCTTTTAGATGGGGGAAACATTTTGATTTGTAAACTGACTTTTTCGTTTCTCTTTGTTTCTTCTTTTGATATCTTCTTGCATCTTTTTGCATACGCTTTTACATTCTGAGCTTCATTGATATAATCATTAGAATGTAATCATGCTCTTTGTAGTATATGCTCTGATGTTTATGTTGATACTTGTAGCTTATGCTCCTTCTGATCACTGATACATGCTATGAGCTGAGCTATTTTGAAATGGTGAACTTGTTAATGAACTTAAAATCTAAAAATGTTCACCATCGAGATGTGCAACTAGCTTGTGTAGAATATGTTGAAATCGCACTTGTGCTTTTCATATATGCTAGGTTGCTATGTCTCTAGTTCTGAGTCTGTCACTTGCTTGGTCTGTTCATATATTGCCTTTAATTTGAACCAAGTTAAGTAAATCAGAAAGATCGAGATGGGATTGCTTGTCAACACATCACAGCTTCGAGACTGTTTCTCATTGCACTTTGAGTTAAACTTGAGCTGTGTAGTGTATGATCGAAACTGTTGCTTTAAGCTTCTGATTGCTTCTGCATAGGCTTCGCACAGTTGAAAAGTTAGGCAAGACAGGCTTTCAACCTCTCGCACTCACATGTTGAAATTTAAACTTGTGAAATTCAACCGCTGCCAACTCCGATTATAATTTGAAATCACAAGTATTTGCTTCAATTGGTATCAGCATGATGATTGAACTTTGCTAGGGGTAGTTCACCTTGTATACATGCTTAGCACTTGTATGACTTCCTGTCTATACTTGTTTAGTGCTATTTTGATGGTGAATACTTTTTGGCTAAAAACTGCTCTCTTTGCTCATATGTTCATATTTCATATTTAGTGATCAGTTTGGGCCTTTGCTAGCATGTGTGCTTCAGTTGCGTCATTGGACTTATACTATGTAGAGCATCTCTGCATTCTCTTGTCTATATTTCTGAAGCTGCTAACTTGCATCTTGACACATGCATTTTTGAAGTGGGAGAACCTCTCTTGCTGGCATTTTTGATGGTGCATTTTCTGAGGGGGAGAAAATTGCTTTCGATTCCTTTTTGCTTGATGGTGCATTTTCAACTAAGGGGGAGAATTTGGACAAATCATGCCTCCCATGTGCAACTAAGGGGAGAGGAATTGGTTGTGTGCACCATGCAAGGGGGAGTTTGCTCGTGCTAAATTTTTTGAGACTTCCAATTGGTTCGGAGCGCTTTGCTAGTGGTGTTGAGCCTTTGCCTCTATCTTGAGGGACTAGCAGTCGCAACTTTGTTTCAGTTGGATTCAGTTGGTATCGAGCTTTTCAGTCGATGTTGAGCTTTCTTGCTAGTTGTGTTGAGCCTCTGTGCCTCTGTCTTGAGGGACTAGCATTTGCTTCGATTTCACATTTGGTGTCGAGCTCTCTTTCTGGAGTTTTCGATTCGTACTTGCTAGCGGTGTTGAGCCTGTTCTACCTCTTCTTGAGGGCTAGCTTTGCTTTCCTTGGTTGCGTCGAGCTGTTGCCCATGTCTTTGGGAACCAAGTTGTTTTGCTCCTTCCACTTGACCTTCTTCGGCTTTGCTATGCTTTTGGGTCATTTGGTCGAGTTATCTCTTCTCCTTCTTCCTCCTTCTTATTTCTATTATGATTTGTGTGTGTAGTTGACAATGCACTCATCAAGGGGGAGATTGCGGATACATGGGTGTATGCCGAGTCTGGAGTGATGAGTGATTGTCAACGGGTTTGATCGCAGGTTCTTTGGCTTGTGTTGTGCAGGTGTCGAGCACAGAGACAGTGATCAGAGGCAAGGTGAAGGTCAAGTAGAGACGTGCCGTGCCGATGGACCGAGAGTGGCGAAGGGCGGACGTGAGGCCTGGACTGAGGGACCGGTGGCCCGAGGATCAGCTGTGGTGGCTGGCAGCCTGGGACAGCGACGAGCGGAGACTTGCGGGCATGGTGTTGCTTGGGTTGAGGACCTGGGGACACATGTTGGTGGACGGGGTGCATGGGCGGTGCATCCCCTCTATAGCTTCGGTTTGGTGGTAGAGCTAGAGAAAAACCATCGGGTGGACGGTTTCCAGGTTTGGGCCTCAAAACATGGGTGCGGACGGTTTCCGAGTTTGGCCACAAAACTCGGGCTGAGGACGGTTTCCAGGTTTGGGCCTCAAAACCTGGGCACTGCGGGTTTGCTGAGTTTGGGCCTCAAAACTCAGATGCTGGTGGGCTGGTTTCCCGGTTTGGGCCACAAAACCGGGGGTGCGACGTCCAGGAAAAGGACGCGGAGCGATGACGGCACGTGGCAGCAATCGGAAGGTTGCGTCGAGGCAACGCTACGAGTTGTGCGAGCGTGGCCATTGGATCCACCTACCATCGAGTTGGTCCAGAATAACCTTAGGGTTTAGCTGGTTCGCTCTGTAAGTAGTTAGGGGTAGAGTGGGAATTAGGAATAGTTAGAATTAGGATAAGTAGGGGGAGACACACACCTCCCCATCTATCTCAGTTCACTTGCTCTTTGCACTTAGGGTTTCCTGCTCTCCCAATCCCCTGCTGTAGCTAGCTGAGATCCGTAGAGAACCATACCTCTGTGTACTGAAGATTTTGAAGAAGTGAGGCCGTATCCTCACTGTTGTAGCGTGTGCTAGCCACACGGGTTGCAGATCGATGTGTTGATTAGCGTTTTGGTTCGTGTTCTTCGTTTGCTCGCGATTTTCCCGTCACTCGATCTCTCTCCTCACTGCGTCTTTGCGAAATCCGTTTGAATCAACTTGTTCTTATTTGAAAGGAGATCATTTCCACCGAAGGAATTTATCTAACTCCTTACGAACAAGTAGATCGGGTTGATTTCGTTTTCGTGGCGCTTTTTCGTTCTTGATCTTCCCCTTTCGATTTCCCGGAGATTGAATCATTTTGAGCGGATGATTTCTTGGGGATAGTCTCCTAACTACACCGTAATCATCTTCTCCAAGTTTGGGAACGTGGGATCTTGATTTGGATCGGATTTGGAGAGATTCGTGAGAGGGGCGATCAAAATCGCCCTCTCTGTTCATCCGCGGACAGTCCGCCATAGGACCCGTGGACAGTCCGGGAGTCGGGGTCTAGCCTGATCAGTGGCTGCGCAGCCTGTTCGGACAAGTCCTTTCTTGACCGGCGGACAGTCCACAGGTGTAGGTCGCAGACAGTCCGGGATCGTCCAAGGGACTTGCAGCAGCACTGTTGTTTTGCGTTTTCTGCCGGCGGACAGTCCGCCAGTGGACCGCGGACAGTCCGGCCTGGGGCGGACAGTCCGGGACTCCAGGTCCGGACAGTCCGGGACTTGGCTGTAGCTTCCGGTTTTGTGCGTTTGCCCTCCCGGCTTCCTCGCTTGATTTCCAGACTTCTCGTTTGGCCTTGTAGTTGACCAAGGAACCTCTCTAGGTATCTTTGCTATTTGTTAGCATCGGTATTTGGGGATTTCTCGACGTAGCCGTCTATCTACGTTCAAGACTTGGTTTTTGAGGGTCGAACTTGTCTCGGTGCTTTCGGCGTTTTGGTTTGCTATCTCTGTGTGGTGCCTCGCTGTGATCGTAGGGATCATCCACCCTCTTCCAAGGGTCGTGGGCATCACGGTTTCGGTCGTAGCTTTTGGGGGTTGATTTTGGGACGTTTGGCCAAAGTTTCGAGAGAAATTTTTGAGCTCCCATTCACCCCCCCCCCTCTGGTCGCCTTGCTAGTGCTTTCTCGGTCCTTCACCCATGGACCAGCTCGAGCGGATCCGTCGCCCAGTTGAAAGCCCTAGTTTTGTTTTGGTTAATTGATGAAACCTATTTGGTCTAATCCTATTGCTAAGCATGTGTGTAGCTTATAAGAAAGGATTGTGACCAACCCAAGTGGTGGAGCTAGCAAGGTGGCAACCATGGAGGATGGTGATGGCCACAAGCACTCAGGAGATCAAGTGCTCTACCATTGGCGAAACATGAGAAGAAGGGAAGAGATGAGCAAAGAGGCCCGAAGGCAAAGGTATAACCTATAGGGCTCTTTGTTTTTGGTGATCAAGACACTAAGTGAGTGTGATCACATTTAGGATACATAGCCATACGATTAAGAGGAGATAATTCACGGCTTATGCAATGTTCAAGTGCCACTAGGAGTTCTCCAACATATTGGTGCTATAGACCTAGTGAGTGACTAACAAAACCCCTTGGAAAATGCTTTGCAAAATGCTAACACACTTGCATATAATGATGTACACTTGGTGGTGTTGGCACTTTTGGGATAAGGGGGTGTTAAGGAGTTGCGGAGAAGTGGGAGAAACTAGTGTATAGTTCTTCTCCCTCCTGCTGAGCTTGCATGGCAGGATTCAGCGGTTTTCAGAAATGAAGTGTTGTGCTCGGGGAGCATCGGACGCTGGGCCGAGCGTCCGATGGTTAAACCTAGTTTTCGTCAGAGGTTGAAGGAGCATCGGACGCTGGCAATGGACACTGAGGAAACACTGTTGTAGAGTCCGATGATGATGACGTGGCATGAGTTAGTTTTCCAGGGAGCATCAGACGCTGGCCTGCGTCCAATGCGGATCCATCGGACGCGTCCGATGTGTTTTGGCCCTCTTTGGAACCTCTCTGCATAGTCATCGGACGCAGGGGTTGAGCATCCGATGTGAGGGTGCTGAAGCGTCCGATGTGGCGCAGAAATGAGCTGAACCGAGCAGTGGCATCAGAGCGTCCGATGCCTGGCATCGGCGCGTCCGATGTCACTTTAACCATGGTGCGAAGGGATATGACTGTTGGGATCTAACGAACTGAATTTATAGCAGGGGACACGTGGTGCTCATCGGAGCATCGGACGCTGGGGGAGCGTCCGATGGCCCTGACACCGGCGCGTCCGATGCCCCTGATTCTGGCCCAACGGCTAGGCCGACTTGAGTGGCCTATTTAAGGGGCTTGGCCGGCTCTCTTGGATTCTCTCTTGCACATTCTGATTCCTAAGCATACTAGTGAGCTTTGGCAAGGCTCCCAACTCATCTCCCAAGTTGATTTGATCAAACCAAGTGAGATTGAGTGATCTAGTGCCTGATTTGAAAGGGTTCAATCTAGTGGCACTAGTTCTTCGCATCGACTTTGAGTTTCTTGTTACTCTTGGCATTTGCCGGTGCCTAGACGGCTTGGAGGCGTTGTGGTGTTGTTGGCAAGAGAAGGAGATTGTTCTTGGCCACCATCGATCGTGATTGTGAGAGATTTTGGAGCCTCACCTTGCTGGAGCGGCAAGAGGCATCCTTAGTGGATTGCTCGTGTCATTGAGCTACCTCACTAGCGGTAGATTCTTGTGGCGCTCTTTGTGAGCTTGACTTTGTGTCAATTAGCCACTGGGTCACGTAGTGTTGGTCGACACAACGAGGAGTAGCGTGCCGACAAGCACGTGAACCTCAGGATAAATCTTGGTGTCCTGTGTGCTTATTGTGATTGCACATTCATCTTGGTGATTGGTCTTCATATTCACATCTTTGGTGACTGGCTTCACAAGTGGATTTCATAGGTGATTGGCTCTCTACTTGGCGATCCCGAAGGCTCGGTGAAATCATCCTTATCAAGCTCATTTACTTTGTGTATTTACTTTGAGCTATTTCTCTTGTGCAGATACTATCACTTGTTGTATGTGTCTTGTTATATTCCTTGTGTAGCTAGTTGTGATTTGCTTGCTTAGTCTATCTATTGCACACACTTGTCTCATATACATTTTGTATATCATACTTGTACTAAAGCTAGATAGCTTTATTCCGCATTAGATATTAGCTCTAGTTGATTGTGTGACATAGATATATTAGGTAGAATTGTTGGATAGGTGGCTTGCAACACACTATTAGGCTAGCACAAAAAGCTTCGCTATTTGTTATACTAATAGTGTTTGCCTAATTAATTTTGTAGATTTTTAATTAGGCTATTCACCCCCCCTCTAGCCAATTTGGACCTTTCAAGGGGTATCAGAGCCGTGGTCACCGTTTGTTTGAGGCTTAACATCCTCTGGTGTAAAATGGCTCAAATCAACTATATGGGGAAGCCACCACATTTTGATGGCACCAACTTCGATTGTTGGAAGAGGAAGATGTGCGCATTCACAAGAGGAATGAATAGAAAGATTTGGGAAGTAATTGAGCATGACTTTGCGGTAATTGACCCCGCAAGTCCCACTCCAAGAGAAGAAGAGAAGCTTCAATGGAATGATGTGGCAATCAACTTGTTCTATGAAGCTTTTGACACAAAGGTGTTTGAGCAAATCAAAGACCTTGAAAGAGCAAGTGAGATATGGGGGAGATTGGAGGAAACCTATGAGGGCACCAAGGCGGTCAAGAGTGCCAAGCTCTACATTCTCATAGACAAGCTTGCTACCTTCAAGATGCAAGATGATGAGAGTATACCGCAGATGTTTCACCGGTTGCAAGTGATCAAAAATGACTTGAAGGCTTTGGGAGAGAAAGTGGAGGACAAGGACTTTTCTCACAAGTTCTTGAGATGCTCACCACCAAGGTTTGATACTTTGGTGACTATCCTAGTGAGGGAAGGATTGGACACGGTGACCCCAAACCAAGTACTAGGTGATGTGGTCACACAAGACACATACCGTGTGGAACGGGATGGGGGAGCCCAAGAGGAAGAGAAGAAGAAGAAGACCGTAGCATTCAAAGCTTCATCCTCCAAGAACAAGAGCAAGGGCAAAGCAAAGAAAGAGGAAAGTGATGATGAAGCAAGCTCAAGTGGTTGTGAGATAGATGATGAAGAAATGGCTCTCTTTGTGAAAAGGTTTGGCAAGTTCATGAAGAAGAAGGGCTATGGAGCAAGAAAGAGAAGAGATGCAACCAAGAGCACAACTAAGAGGTGCTATAAATGCAAGAGCAAGGATCACTTCATTGCGGATTGTCCATACTCTAGTGATGAAGATGATGATGACCGCAAGAAGAGCAAGAAGAAGGACAAGAAAGAGAAGAAAGAAAAGAAAGGGAAGAAGAAGGAGAAGAGGAAGGGTGGTTCCTATGTTGTGACATGGGATAATGATGCTTCCTCAAGCGATGATGATGAGAAGAAGATCACCAAGAAGAAGGCTATGGCTAGTCTTGCTATCTCAAGCAAGCCTTCTATCTTCAACACTCCATCGACATGCTTCATGGCTAAGGCCACTAAGGTATCATCCGATGAGAGTGAAAGTGAGAGTGAGAGTGATGATGATAAGGAGTACTCAAAGGAGGACCTCATGAGCATGCTACAAGATGCTCACTCTTACATTGAGACTAAGAGGAAGGAGTGCAAAGAATTGCGCAAGGCCAACAAGGCTCTTGAGCAATCCTTTGAGGAGCTCAAGTCTACTCATGAGAGGCTAGAGGAAGCCCATGCGAAGCTTGATCAAGCTCACACTAGGCTTAAGGAAGCCCACTCCTCCCTCCTTGATCAAAGTAAGATTGAAGATGTTGTAGAAACTAGCAATGTAGGAGTTACATGTGATATTCTTTATGAATCATTTTATGCTCCTATTATTGTTGCTCCCACCAATGCATAATCATCTAGCTCAACTAAAATGCCTACTTCTACTACATGTGATTCATCATTAGTGGTAGAAAATGAGAACCTTAAGAACAAGGTGTATGAGCTCACTCATGCTTTAGGCAATGCCTATGGTGGAGATGCCCGCTTGCTTAAGTGCTTGGGTAGCCAAAGATGTCCACTCAACAAGGAGGGACTTGGCTATACCCCCAAGAAGGGCAATGCCGCTTTTGCTCCTCACAAGACTAGTTTTGTGAAGAGCAATGGTCGGTATTGCTATAATTGCAAGCAATTCGGGCACATAGAGCAAAATTGCTTTAACAAGAACAAGAACAAGAACAATGCTCATATTTCATCTATTAGACTTGATTCTTGTTATATTCTTACAAAGGGCACTAATGGTGTGAAGGCTAAGTATATTGGTGCACCCTTGGTTGGCCCAAAGAAGAAGGCAATTTGGGTGCCCATGAGCTTGGTAACTAACCTTGGAGGACCCAAAAAGATTTGGGTACCTAAAAATAATTGATATCTTTGTAGGTGAATTATAAAGCGGGAGGAAGGCATTGGGTGCTTGATAGTGGGTGCACTCAACACATGACCAGAGATGGAAGAATGTTCAAAACAATCAACACTAGTGGCAATAATCATGCGGATGCTATCACATTTGGTGACAACAAGAAAGGCAAGGTCAAAGGCTTGGGCAAGATTGCAATATCCAATGACTTGAGCATCTCCAATGTGCTATTGGTGGAATCTCTCAACTTCAACTTGTTGTCCGTGGCACAATTATGTGATTTGGGATTCAAATGCATATTTGGTGTTGATGATGTGGAGATAGTGAGTGTTGATGGAAGTGATTTGGTCTTCAAAGGATTTAGATATGAGAATCTTTATTTGGTGGACTTTGATGCAAGTGAAGCTCAATTGACAACATGTTTGTTCACCAAATCAAGTATGGGTTGGCTATGGCATAGGCGCTTGGGACATGTTGGAATGAAGCAACTAAAGAGGCTAGTGAAGCATGACATGGTTAGAGGACTAAAAGATGTTCACTTTGAGAAAGATAAGCTGTGTAGTGCATGTCAAATGGGAAAGCAAGTTGGAAACACTCATCCCAACAAAGGAACGATGAGCACTACACATGCACTTGAGTTGTTGCACATGGACTTGTTTGGACCAACTACATATGCAAGTATTGGGGGAAACAAGTATGGCTTTGTGATAGTCGATGACTATACAAGATACACATGGGTCTTATTTCTCATTGACAAGAGTGAAGTGTTTGGCATATTCAAAACCTTTGTCAAGAGAAGCCAAAATGAGTTTGATAGAAGAATCAAGAAAGTGAGAAGTGACAATGGAAGTGAGTTTAGAAACACAAGAGTTGATGAGCTTTGTGATGAGTTTGGAATCAAACATCAATTCTCCGCCAAGTATACACCTCAATCCAATGGGATAGTTGAAAGGAAGAATAGGACACTCATTGATATGTCAAGATCCATGCTTAGTGAATACAATGTGAGTGATTCTTTTTGGGCCGAAGCAATCAACACGACATGCTACTATAGCAACCGGCTCTATTGTCACCCTCTATTGAAGAAGACACCATATGAGCTCCTCAATGATAGAAAGCCCAACATTGCTTATTTTCGGGTCTTTGGGTGCAAGTGCTACATATTGAAGAAGGGCACAAGACTTGGAAAGTTTGAAAAGAAGTGTGATGAAGGGTTCCTACTTGGTTACTCCACTACAAGCAAGGCATATAGAGTGTGGAACAGCACATCAAGAATAGTTTAAGAAGTCCATGATGTTGAGTTTGATGAAACCAATGGCTCACATGAAGAACAAGACAACCTAGATGATGTGAGAGGAACACAATTGGTGGAAGCCATGAAGAACATGGACATTGGTGATATTAGGCCAAAGCAAGTGATTGACATCGAAGATGACAAAGATCAAGTGCTCTCTCCTCCAACCATGCATGACAATGATATTGCAAGCTCTAGTGGTTCTCAAGATCAACAAGATGCTAGTGCAAGTGCTCAACCGGAACAAGTGCTCCAACCAACACACATTGCAAGAAATCATCCTTTAGATCAATTGTTGGTGACATAAGAATAGGTGTGCAAACAAGATCAAGATTAGCATCATTTTGTGAACACTACTCATTTGTATCATCTATTGTGCCAACCAAGATTGATGAAGCTTTGATGGATGTTGATTGGGTGAATGCAATGCATGAAGAGTTAAACAACTTCACCCGCAATGATGTTTGGGAGTTAATAGAAAGTCCAAAGAACACAAATGTTATTGGTACAAGATGGGTCTTCCGGAACAAGCAAGATGAAGATGGCATTGTTGTAAGAAACAAAGCAAGATTGGTTGCACAAGGATACACTCAAATGGAAGGAATTTACTTTGGAGAAACCTATGCACCGGTTGCTAGATTGGAGGCTATTAGAATTCTACTTGCATATGCTTGTTCTCACAACATCAAGCTCTATCAAATGGATGTCAAGAGTGCTTTTCTAAATGGATTCATCAATGAACTAGTGTATGTTGAGCAACCTCCCAGATTTGAAGATTTGAAGAAGCCCAACCATGTGTACAAGCTCAAGAAGGCACTTTATGGGTTGAAACAAGCACCAAGAGCATGGTATGAAAGATTGAGGGATTTCTTCTTAGCCAAAGGATTCAAAATTGGGAAGGTTGACACCACTCTCTTCACCAAGAAAATTGGAAGTGACTTGTTTGTGTTGCAAATCTATGTGGATGACATCATATTTGGATCAACCAACCAAGATTTTTGTGAAGAGTTTGGAGAGATGATGGCTAAGGAGTTTGAGATGTCTATGATTGGAGAGCTTAGTTACTTCCTTGGTCTACAAATCAAGCAAATGAAGAAAGGCACATTTGTTAGTCAAGTCAAGGACATGCTCAAGAAGTTCGGGTTAGATGAAGCAAAAGCAATAACCACTCCAATAGGCACAAATGGACATTTGGATAGTGACTCTAGTGGCGACATGGTGGATCAAAAGCTATATCGGTCAATGATTGGAAGCCTACTCTATGTGACCGCATCAAGGTCGGATGTCATGTTTAGTGTGTGCATGTGTGCAAGGTTCCAAGCTTCACCAAGAGAAAGTCATTTGAAGGCAACCAAAAGAATATTGAGATATTTGAAGCACACTCCTAATGTTGGACTATGGTATCCCAAGGGCTCTCAATTTGAATTGATTGGATACTCGGATTCCGATTATGCGGGATGCAAGGTGGATAGAAAGAGCACATCGGGAACTTGTCAATTGCTTGGAAGATCACTTGTCTCATGGTCATCAAAGAAGCAAAATAGTGTTGCACTCTCTACCGCCGAAGCCGAATACATATCCGCGGGTAGTTGTTGTGCACAATTGCTATGGATGAAAGCAACATTACAAGATTATGGAGTCAAGTTTGGACAAGTCCCATTGCTATGTGATAATGAGAGCGCCGTCAAAATAGCCACCAACCCGGTTCAACACTCAAGGACAAAGCACATCGATATAAGGCATCACTTCATTGGAGACCATCAAGCAAAGAAAGATATATCTATTGAAAGTGTGGGCACCGATGATCAACTTGTAGGTATCTTCACCAAGCCACTAGATGAGAGAAGGTTTTGCAAGCTAAGGAATGAATTGAATATCCTATACTTCTCCAACATGAGTTGAATGCACCCCCACTTATGACATGCCCCTCCTCCAAGAAAGCAAAGGTGAAATTGTTTGGCATGTGCATTCATTCTTATTAGGTTGTGTTTTAGTTCATATAGCCATCACATTGCTTATTTAGGCTCATTCATGGTAAATCAAATGAATTTGAAGTATATATGGTACCACTATTGCTTCTATGTTTGACTTGTTCTAGTGGTAGCATATAACTTGTTTGTGAGCTTGTAACTCTATTATTTGATCTAATAAGTGAGCAATGAGTGTTTAACCAAGGTGAGTAAGATAACCATTGCAAGATGTGTGAAGAAGCTTACTCTAGAGAAAACCGTGTTAAATATCTTATGCTCATGAGCTAGTTTAAGCCACAACTTGACTTAGTTTGATCCCCTCATGCGAATCTCATGAACAATGTTGTCTCCTTTCATTAAGTCTTGCCCCACGTTTATGATAATTGTTGACAAAGGGGGAGAAAATGATGCAACAAGATATGCTTATGAAAGGGGGAGATAACAAAGAGTGTAAGTTTCAAGTGGTTTGGAACATGGAAACAACAACTAAAATTTGAGCTTACAAATAGGGGGAGCAAGCTCATAAACATGATTGTTGCATTTGAAATGTGCATATTCATATGATTGACTGCATTGCATAAGCTATTTGTTCGCTATTCATGCTTATGTGGTGAATGCTAGTATTAGAACATGATTGATGACATGACTTACTAGCATGTATAAGAAGGTAACTAGACATATGTGTTTGTCAAGTGGTTCAAGAGCCATTTTATAATATTGATCTCACAGAGTTCTTGAGTTTTGATGTATGTCTAGTGACAAATGGTGCTAAGGATGGTATAACATGTGCACTCCGATTGGTATCACACTTCAAAGGTCCATTCTTATGCCTTACCAACATCATTGGTAGTATTGCTCACCCACAATCCATATCCATACATATGTGCAAAATTTAGAACCAAACTCTATAGCACATATGTAGGGGGAGCCAATACTATCAATGTGGTTACTCAAATTTAAATCACATATCTTTGTATAGGTTGTCATCAATTACCAAAAAGGGGGAGATTGAAAGCCCTAGTTTTGTTTTGGTTAATTGATGAAACCTATTTGGTCTAATCCTATTGCTAAGCATGTGTGTAGCTTATAAGAAAGGATTGTGACCAAGCCAAGTGGTGGAGCTAGCAAGGTGGCAACCATGGAGGATGGTGATGGCCACAACCACTCAAGAGATCAATTGCTCTACCATTGGTGAAACATGAGAAGAAGGGAAGAGATGAGCAAAGAGGCCCAAAGGCAAAGGTATAACCTATAGGGCTCTTTGTTTTCGGTGATCAAGACACTTAGTGAGTGTGATCACATTTAGGATACATAGCCGTACTATTAAGAGGAGATAATTCACGGCTTATGCGATGTTCAAGTGCCACTAGGAGTTCTCCAACATATTGGTGCTATAGACCTAGTGAGTGACTAACAAAACCCCTTGGAAAATGCTTCACAAAATGCTAACACACTTGCATATAATGATGTACACTTGGTGGTGTTGGCACTTTTGGAATAAGGGGGTGTTAAGGAGTTGTGGAGAAGTTGGAGAAACTAGGAGGCTCAGAAACTAGTGTATAGTTCTTCTCCCTCCTGCCGAGCTTGCAAGGCAGGATTCAGCGGTTTTCAGAAATGAAGTGTTGTGCTCGGGGAGCATCGGACGCTGGGCCGAGCGTCCGATGGTTAAACCTAGTTTTTGTCAGAGGTTGAAGGAGCATCGGACGCTGGCAATGGACACTGAGGAAACACTGTTGTAGAGTCCGATGATGATGACGTGGCGTGAGTTAGTTTTCCAGGGAGCATCAGACGCTGGCCTGCGTCCAATGCGGATCCATCGGACGCGTCCGATGTGTTTTGGCCCTCTCTGGAACCTCTCTGCATAGTCATCGGACGCAGGGGTTGAGCATCCGATGTGAGGGTGCTGAAGCGTCCGATGTGGCGCAGAAATGAGCTGAACCGAGCAGTGGCATCGGAGCGTCCGATGCCTGGCATCGGCGCGTCCGATGTCACTTTAACCATGGTGCGAAGGGATATGACTGTTGGGATCTGACGAACTAAATTTATAGCAGGGGACACGTGGTGCTCATCGGAGCATCAGACGCTGGGGGAGCGTCCGATGGCCCCGACACCGGCGCGTCCGATGCCCCTGATTCTGGCCCAACGGCTAGGCCGACTTGAGTGGCCTATTTAAGGGGCTTGGCCGGCTCTCTTGGATTCTCTCTTGCACATTCTGATTCCTAAGCATACTAGTGAGCTTTGGCAAGCCTCCCAACTCATCTCCCAAGTTGATTTGATCAAACCAAGTGAGATTGAGTGATCTAGTGCGTGATTTGAAAGAGTTCAATCTAGTGGCACTAGTTCTTCGCATCGGCTTTGAGTTTCTTGTTACTCTTGGCATTTGCCGGTGCCTAGACGGCTTGGAGGCGTTGTGGTGTTGTTGGCAAGAGAAGGAGATTGTTCTTGGCCACCATCGATCATGATTGTGAGAGGTTTTGGAGCCTCACCTCGCCGGCGCGGCAAGAGGCATCCTTAGTGGATTGCTCGTGTCATTGAGCTACCTCACTAGCGGTAGATTCTTGTGGCGCTCTTTGTGAGCTTGACTTTGTGTCAATTAGCCACCGGGTCACGTAGTGTTGGTCGACACAACGAGGAGTAGCGTGCCGGCAAGCACGTGAACCTCGAGATAAATCTTGGTGTCCTGTGTGCTTATTGTGATTGCACATTTATCTTGGTGATTGGTCTTCATATTCACATCTTTGGTGACTGGCTTCACAAGTGGATTTCACCGGTGATTGGCTCTCTACTTGGCAATCCCGAAGGCTCGGTGAAATCATCCTTATCAAGCTCATTTACTTTGTGTATTTACTTTGAGCTATTTCTCTTGTGCAGATACTATCACTTGTTGTATGTGTCTTGTTATATTCCTTGTGTAGCTAGTTGTGATTAGCTTGCTTAGTCTATCTATTGCACACACTTGTCTCATATACATTTTGTATATCATACTTGTACTAAAGCTAGATAGCTTTATTCCGCATTAGATATTAGCTCTAGTTGATTGTGTGGCATAGATATATTAGGTAGAATTGTTGGATAGGTGGCTTGCAACACACTATTAGGCTCGCGCAAAAAGCTTCGCCATTTGTTATACTAATAGTGTTTGCCTAAGTAATTTTATAGATTTTTAATTAGGCTATTCACCTCCTCCCCTCTAGCCAATTTGGACCTTTCACCGGTACTTCGACGCCTTAGGAAATGGCAGCATCCTCTGCTTCCCCGCCAGGCAGCTGTCGCAAAGCTCGCCGTCATGCTTGATCTGTGGCAGCCCCATCACCATCTTCCCCAGCTGCCCAAGCGTGTCGAAGCTCAGGTGGCCAAATTGGCCGTGCCACAACCATGGCTCCTCGGTACACGCGGCCGCTAGACACACCGGCTGCTCCACCTTCAGATCAAGAAGATAATGCCAATTATGGGAGCGCGTTACCTTGGTGAGAAGACGCCGCTCCTTGTCCCTGATCCGCAGCACCTCATCGTGGATCAACACTTCCGCACTGTGCTCGTCCAGTTTCCCCAAGCTCACGATGCTCGAGTGCAGCTGCAGGATGTAGTACACATCCGTCAGCGCGTGGTGCTCGTCGTTCCGACACCGAAAGAGGACGGTGCCTTGGCCGCGGATGTCAACCCACGACCCATCGCCGAACTTCACCGAACCAGTCTTGTTCTTGAAGGACCGAGAATGCAAAAAGCAAGGCGACCAGAGGGGGGGGGTGAATGGGAGCCTCAAAAGTTTCTCTCGAAACTTTGGCCTTTGTCCCAAAAATCAACCCCCAAAAGCTTCGACAGAAACTGTGATGCCCACGACCCTTGGAAGAGGGTGGATGATCCCTAGGATCATAGCGAGGCACCACAAAGCAAGAGCGAACCAAACACCAAAAGCACCGGCTCAAGTTCGACCCTAAAAACCAACTCCCGAACGTAGATAGAGAGCTACGTCGAGAAATCTCCAAATACCTATACTAACAAGTAGCAAAGATACCTAGAGAGGTTTCTAGGTTAACCCTAGGGCCAAACGAGAAGTCCGAAGACCAAGCGCAAAAGCCGGGAGACCAAACGCACTGAAACAGGCAAGTCTGCGAGTTCCCAGACTGTCCGCGAGTATGGTCCCGGACTGTCCGGCTCAACTGCGGACTGTCCGCGAGCCTGTGGCGGACTGTCCGCCGGCCAAATGGACAAAACCGCAAGGTTGCTGAAACCTTCTGCTCGACTCCCGGACTGTCCGCGAGTCCCTACGGCGGACTGTCCGCCGGTCAAAGATCAGCAAAGCAGCCGAAGAACACAGCCACTGATCTGGCCTGCCCCCGACGCCCAGACTGTCCGCCGGTCAAGTGGCGGACTGTCAGCGACCTTGCAGAGAGGGCGATTTCGGTCGCCCTTCTCCCAAATCTTCCCAAAATTGATTCAAATCAAAATCCCTTGTTCCCAAACTTGGAGAAGATGATCACGAGGTAGTTAGGAGACTATCCCCAAGAAATCATCCGCTCAAATCAACTCAATCAATGGGAATTCGAAAGGGAAGAAGTATGAACCAAAAAAGCGCCACGAAAATTGAATCGACCCGATCTACTTGTTCGTGAGGAGTTAGATGAATTCCTTCGATTGAAATGATCTCCTCACTATAAAGAACAAGTTGATTCAAGTGGATTTCAAAAAGACGCAGTAGAGAGGGAGATCGAGTGACGGAAAAAACGTGGAGAAACGAAGAACGCGAAGAACAAAATCAAAACGCGAATCACACCATGAATTTGCAACCGTGTGGCTACCACACGCTACAACAGTGAGATTACGGTCTCACTTCCTCAAAATCTCATGAACACAGAGCTATGGTTCTCTGCGGATCTCAGTAGCTACAGCAGGGGATTGGGAGAGTAGGAAAACCCTAAGTGGAGAATAGCAAATGACTGAGATAAAATGGGAGGTGGGTGTCTCCCTCTACTTATCCTAATTCTAGTTCCCACTCTACCCCTAACTAATTACAGAGCGAACCAGCTAAACCCTAGGGTTATTCTGGACCAACTCGAAGTAGATGTTGATCCGATGGCCACGCCCGCACAACTGGTAGCGTTGCCTCGACGCAACCTCACCAATTGCCGCCACGTGCCGCCACTGCTCTGCTCGTCCTTTTCCCGGACCTCGCCCCCGGTTTTGTGGCCGAAACCGGGAAACCTGTCTTCACGACCAACCCCCGGTTTTGAGGCCCAATCCGGGAAACCAGCCATCCATCGCCTGAGTTTTGTGGCCCAAACTCAGAAACCTGCCAGCGCCCAGGTTTTGAGGCCCAAACCTAGAAACCGTCCTCAGCCCGAGTTTTGTGGCCCAAACTCGGAAACCGACCGCACCCAAGTTTTGTGGCCCAAACCTGGAAACCGTCCACCCGGTGGTTTTTCTGTGGCTCAACCACCAAACCGACGCTGTAGAGGGGATGCACCGCCCATGCACCATGTCCACCGACACATGTCCCCAGGTCCTCGACCCGAGCAACATTGTGCCCCGCAAGTCTCCGCTCGTCGCTGTCCCAAGCTGTCAGCCACCACAGCTGATCCTCAGTCCACCGGTCCCTCAGTCCAAGCCTCACGTCCGCTCTTCACCGCTCCCGGTCCATCGGCACAGCACGTCTCTACTTGACCTTCACCTTGCCTTTGATCACTGTCTCCGTGCTCGACACCTGCACAACACAAGCCAAAGAACATGCGCATCAAACCAGTTGACAATCACTCATCACTCAAGATCCGGCATACACCCATGTATCCGCAGTTCTTGTCGAGGTCAGAGAAGGTTGCGCGACATCCCGTCATGTGGTTGCTCGCCCTGGAGTCGAGATACCACCTGTGCTCGAGCTCGTCGCCGACCGCACCCAGATGGACTTGCGCGCGTGGCTCATCAAGGTCGACGTCTTGCGGCGCAATCCTCTGCTCCGCTTCCGCCTCCCCTGCTTCGCCTTCCTGCAGCGCGCAATACTCGCCCATCAACAACGCGTGCTCATCGTCGTCGCTGTTCTCCCGAGCCAGGTGCACCTCCTTCTTTTTTGGCTTCTTTTCCGGGCAGTCCCGCGTCCAATGCCCCACCTTCCCGCAATGTCTGCACGCGTTGGGGTCGGTGAACTTCTTCTTTCCTTGCGGCGGCTTGCTGCGCTGCTTGCCGCAGCCACCACCTCCATCGCCGCTACCGCCACGGCTGCAAGAGCCTTCCCCGGTCCGCCGCTTCTCCTTCATGCGCGTGGTCCACTCCTCCTCGGTGAGTAGCAGCTTGCTACTGTCCTTCTCCTTCTCCAGTGGTGCCGGCATGCGATCCTCCACCGCGCAGAGTCGCCCGGCCACATCCTCTAGAGACAATGTGGCCATGTCCAGTATGGTCTCGATGGAGAAGGCCAGCTGGGTGTACTTGGCTGGCACGACACGAAGAAGCTTGGCCACGACGTCCTCCTCGTCCATCGGCTTCTCGAACGCGGCCAGCTAGCTGGCCACGGGCTGCAGCCGCAGTGAGAAATCCTCCACAAACTCGCCATGACGGAACTTCATGTTGTCGAACTCGCGACGTAGCTGCTGGGCCTTGGCCTTCTTGGCTCGATCTGAGCCGATGCGGAACGATGCAAGCGTCTCCCACGCCTCCTTCACCATGTTCTTTGCGCCGATCGCCTCATGGAACTCGGCTGGAGTGGATGCCAGCAGCGCCTCCATGGCACCTACCTCCGCATCCTCACCAGCACCTCCAGTCTCGACGGCGGCCCAGCAACGGCGGGCGCGCATCTTCCACTTCATGTCGACAACCCACTCGCCATATTTGGTGCGGGTCAGCATTGGCCAGGAAGTGTTGCTGACCTCCCGCACCGTGTGCACCTCCACCATGGGCTGAGTGGCCAGGGGAAGCTCCTTCCCCGAGGTCTCAGTCCCCTTCGGCGCAGCAGTGGCATCGTCAGCCATCGCCGGCGGTCAAGCGCAGCGACGGTGTACGGCTCCGGTACCACTTGTTGGTCACTGGACCAGCAACCAAGGTGAGGAATTTTTTTCAAATAATATTATTTTAATAAATAATTACAAATCTAGGTGTTATTTTTATAAAATTGCAAAATTAGTATCTAGTCGGCTTTGTAGCAGCCGATAGGGTCCCCATCGGCCGTTGAGTTGCCGACAGGCAACATAGCAGACGGAAATCTCTCCTGTCGGTAGTCGGTTAGCCGACTGAAAATCTATCGGCACTCTAGGAGCCGATTGCACCCACAGCCAATGGGCCTATCGGCCATTGGGTGACCGACTACCCACATGGGACCAAATCACTAGTTGACGCGCGTGCGCTGCCCTCAGGTAGCAGCGCACGGACGCGTGACACAAGGAAGAGAGGAAGACAACGGGTAGTAGACGCGTGAACAGGAGAGGACGAATGGAACGCGTGGCGCAAGTGGAGATGGGAACAAAGCACGGAGTGCGGGAGCACGAGAGAGGACACATGCAGTCTGTGTCAGATCTATTTTTTTGAAACATATACAAAACTTTAAAATGTGATAACTTTCTTGTTAAGCATCTATTTTTAATTTTGTTTGCACCATTAGGTTTATTATAACGAGATCTATAAAAGTAGATCCATCTTGAATATGTTTTGAAATAATTTTTATGACCCTAAAGTTTTGCTCTTAACGATATAAGGTTTCATATGTTATAATACAAAGTTTCACTACGAAATTTATAATATGATAGATCAAAGTTTTGCATCTAGTAGTATAAAGATTGTAATGTGATAATAGTTTAAAGTTTATAAATTCTGAGTGTAAAGGTGATGATAGTTCAAAGTTTATAAATTCTGATAGTAAAGTTTTGAACCTTCTAGTAAAAGTTTATAATGTGATAGTTTAAAGATAACTTAAAGTGATGAACCTAGGAGTACAAATTTTGCAATATAATAGTTCAAAAGTTTTGTTAATTCTGAGTGTTAAGTTTTGGAACTAATAGTACAAAGTTTAATGTAATAGTATAAAGTTTTGAACCTAGCAGTAGAAAGTTTATAATGTGATAGTTTAAATTTTATAAATTCTGAGCATAAAGTTTTGAATCTAGCGCTACAAATTTTATAATGTGATAGTTCAAAGTTTTGAACCTAGCGGTAAAAACTTTATAAGGTGATAGTTTAAGTTTATAAATTCTGAGCGTAAAGTTTTAAACCTAGCAGCACAAAGTTTATAATGTGATAGTTTAAAGTTCTATACCTAGCATTCAAAGTTTATAAATTATAAGTGTAAATTTTTTGAACCTAACAGTATGAAGTTTATATCGTGATAGATCAAACTATTGAATATAGAAGTACAAAGTTTGTAATGTGATAGTTTAATTTTTATAAATTTTGAGTGTAACATTTTGAACGTGGCAGTACAAGGTTTGTAATATGGATAGGTTAATTTTTGAAAACCTAGCAGTAAAAATTTTGTAATGTCGTAGTTTAAAGTTTATAAATTCTAAATGTAAGGTTTTGAATCTTACAATACAAAATTTTGTAATACGATAGTTCAAAGTTTGTAACTCTGAGTGTAAAGTTTTGAATCTAACTGTAAGGTTTATAGTGTGATAGTTTAGAGTTTTGAATCTACCAGTATAAAGTTTATAATATGATAGATCAATGTATTAAATTTAGAAGTTCATTGTTTGTAATGTATAGTTTGAAGTTTATAAATATAAAGTTTAAGATAGCTTTATGTATTTTTATCTGCTTACTATGACCTGTTTTTTTATAGTATTAATGACAACTATTTAGCACCGGAAAACAAAAGTTGTATGTGTTTTATATTAGCTATTTGCAAAGTCAAATATATCTTGATAAATAAGATTTACTTTTTTTAGTTTTTTCCTAGTAACCTTGCGTGTATTTTTATGAATTATTTTTTATTTTTCTATATTGATTAAATTATTAATCCCATATAAAGTATTATAAAATATAAGATATTATCAATTTTGAAAATATTACTTCTACATCTATATGGATGTCAAATAATTCCCCGCCCTTTTTATCTTCCACAAATCCGCTATCCCGAAAGAGAGAAAAAAAATGAATCACACTAATAGAACGGTCAAAAAAAACTAGACTTGAGAAGAGAGAACGTATCGTACTAGTACTAACACGTGGTCTGTGTGTCAGGAATAGGTACGTGTCCTGCTCAGGTCTCATAATATGTGCGTCGCTATTGATTTCAGTGGACGCGCGTTGCTACTGCTGCTAGTGCACGTATGCTAATTAAGACCCCGCCACGTGGGATAGATATTTGCCTTTTTCTTTTTTTTCTCCCTCTCTATCTCCCTTTTCTGGTTCGTTGGAGATCTACTCCTTTTCAAGTTGCTCTGCTGCTTTCCTATTAAACAGGGCAGCTCTCTGATTCACCTCCATCTTGATCTCACATGCAAGCAAAACCAAGAATACAAGTCTAGCTCAAAGTTTGAGATTTTTCGGCGAAGCCAACATCTTCACAATTTCCTATACGTGGTTTCCAAATAATAAGTTGTTTAAGATTTTTAGCGTTTAGGGTTGGTTTGATTATTTAAATCATCGGTTGGTCAAGAAAAAAAGAAAACATTGTTTCTAACTAAAATTACGTTAATATCGTACTCCCTCCTTCCCTAAATATCTATCTTTCCTGCTTCCCGAGAAATGACTTTAACTAATTGTATATAAAAAATATTAATATTTAAAATACATAATTGATATCATTAGATAGATCTTTTAATATATTTTTTTATAAATTTATTTGGAGATACAAATATTACACGTATTTTTGTATAAATCTAATTAAATTTGGAATGGAGAAAGTACTTTTACTGGTACCTATCACACTAGTGGAGGAATAGCCTTTGGTCCCGTTTGAGAAGGGGCTTTAGTTCCGGTGTCTCGAGTACACA
This sequence comes from Coix lacryma-jobi var. lacryma-jobi, assembly GCA_009763385.1. NCBI lineage: Eukaryota > Viridiplantae > Streptophyta > Magnoliopsida > Poales > Poaceae > Coix > Coix lacryma-jobi. The sequence continues at coordinate 126,962,581 of CM019826.1, read as the reverse complement.
ACCGAGAGTGAAGCTTATCCCAGGAGAAAAAAATAAATGGAATTTTAGAGAGATCTCTTTTGCAGTGTGTGGAATTGGAACACAGTACCTCTTGCCTCGCGCATAAAGACCTTACTACATGTGACAGAGTCATGTACACTCTCCTTTTGAATTTATCCGTGGGAGACCTTTAGTCCGGGTTGATATTACAAACCGAGACTAAAAGAAAAGCATCATACGTGTAATATATACCAACCAGGAGTAAAAGTCTTTAGTCCCGGACGCAATTTTTTTGTCGAGACTAAAGCTCATTCGCCAGATCAAAAGCATGTCCTGTAGTAGTCACTTCCAACTAAAAAAATCATTTATTTATCTATAACTAAAATTTTTTCATGTCAAATAATTAGAAATACACTCAACAACGTCATACAAAATATTGTGACAAACTTCATAAACAAGGTTAGATTATTGGTTCTACAGGTTTTGAATTAATCATAATGGTATATATGTCCTCAGCATCATACGGGCAATTTTACTCATATAAGAAAAACAGAAAAATAAAAAAAAGAATGGATGACAGATATATAAAAAAAAGAGCGGCAAAAGGGAAGAATGGGTGCAGAACGGACGCGACACGTAGAATAAAAGAACGTATAAAAACAAAACAAATAAACTAATTTACCTAACTAACTAGAGTCTACATCATCTAACTACGTGAATACTAGTATCTGCTCATCTAAATATGTAACCTAAAATATATACTAATTTTTGGATTAAATCGGTAAAAAGTACTATTAGGAGCCTGTCGGCTTCTGGATGGCCGATTGGCTTCTAAATCTACTATTTTACTATTACAGCTGCTTTTAGATCTATAATTAAATATTAAAGTACTATTATTTAAGAAAAAAATTCCCAAGGTGAGCAGACCCCGCTCTCCTTCCCTCTCCATCTCTGTCACACCCTGAAATTTTCATTTCTTGAACTAGAGTTAAAATGATTTATTTATGAATTTTTTTGTGCTCATAAAATGTAGAGAAAGAAAACTTTTATCTAAATTAAAATTTATCCTAGGGTTAGAAACATGTTTGCGCATTTATGTTGGAGCATTTGAGTTTTTGTGATGTTTGGTTTTAGCTAAAATTCAAAACGAATTCCAAATGGTTTAGAAAACAATTTAAAAATGAATTTCTTGGAAAAGAGTTTTGAAAATAAAGACAATTTGTTTTTCAAAAAGTTTGGAAAACGTAAGTTTTCAAAACTATCTTTTTCTCTCAAATATTCAAACCAAAATTCAAAAGGAATTCAAATTGGTTTGAAAATGATTTGAAAAGGTTTTGAAATAAAGGAAAAAGGCAAAACACTCAGCTCACCTCTCCTCTCCTATCTGGCCCGAAGGCCTGTTCCTCCCCTCCTCCTCCGGCCTGTTCTGCTCCCTCCCCTTCTCCTTGCGCCAGACCCGCGCAAGCGCCCGGCCCATGTCGGCGTCGCGGCCCAACCAGGCCGTGCGGGTGCTCCTCCCTTCCCTCTGTTTCACCGACAGATGGACCCCGCTTCCAGTGTCGCTGACGACTGGGGCCTACAAGACAGTCGTCTCCCACCTCCTGCCGACTCCTTTCTCCCTTCTCTCCACAGATCGAATCCCCTCTATCGATCTCCTTCTCCCTTCCTCATCATGGACTCTAGCCTATATGAGCCGAAGCTCCGAGCATGTCGCGTCCGTCTATCCCCATCTCAGTCGCCGCCTTCCCTCGTTCCTGAAACCCCGAGCTCCCATGCCCTAAATTCCCCTAGCCATCTCGGTTGGATCTCACCGAGCCACCTTCGTCATCGTCCTCGGTCTCCACCGATCTGTGGCCATCGTAGCTCTCTCCCGAGCTCCTTTGGGTCTGCAGTAAGCTCCTCGACCCCTCCTTTCTCTATTCTCTTCCTGTTTGGTGTTAACAGTACTCGCCGTCGTTTACAGAAGCATCGCCGCCGCCTCATTGTGCACCACGCCGCTCAGGAACCCGCTCCGACCCCATCTTCACCTTGGGTGAGTCCGCATCGAGCTCCTGAACCCCCTTGTTCTCTTCTTGCGCCAAACCGTGAACCCTAGCCCTAAAGCCGAAGGCGCCGCCTTCGTCCGGCAATGGCGCTGCCGCGAGCCGCCGTTCCTGCCCTGTTCCGGCGAACAACACCGCCCTAATCCTCTCCCATCTAATCGCGTTCGTTCATCTCCGATCCGATGGCCATCAGAGACCGATACCCCTTCGATGGCAATTTTTCAGAAAAACCATTATAAGTTTCTATGTCTCAACCCGCAGTCCAACTGGCACTATTCCTTGAGTCTTGAAAATCTTACTTCCAAGCCCCTGCGCTTCCTCCCAATTGAGGCACAGTCCAGCCGAAATTCAGATTTTGTTTTATTTATTTAAATCTGCAAAATCAAATTCGACTTATTTATAGTTTTGCCACTGATTTCAAAAGCTTATAAAATCTTTGTTTTAACTCCGTTTTAATCCGTTCAACTTGCGTTAGATTCGTTTCGAAAAGATCTTTCAAACTATATAAGTCTCAGTACTGTTTTCTGTAATTAAAATTTGAGTTAAATCTAATCTAGTAATTAGTGTCTTTAATCTTGTTTAGTTTATATCTTTTCCGTTAAAACTCCGATTAGCATGATCTTCGCGTCTGTGTGCCCGTAGTGAATCGTAGGTCTGTTTTCAAAATTTTTCATATTATTTATTTATTGATTGTTGTAATGTTCTAATCATAGGCTATGTTTGCTTTGCATGATTACTATTAGATGCTTGTGTGGTGTTCTGTGATCGTACGTCCAGTCGGTGAGTTTTATGTTGGTGATCAAGAAGAAGAAGTCTGTGATCAAGAGATCGTGATCAAGCGTCAACCTTTGGAAGTATACAAGTCATCAGAAGAAGGATTTTGAGTTAAGGCAAGTATAGCAATCGGGTTTTCTTTTCGCAATCATGATCATGTTACTTAATCAATGTATGCATCGAATGATAAAAATGACTTATTAGCAACTTAAGAAATTATCTGTACGAGCACCTTCGGGATTTACAGTGCAACTGATGGGGGTTATATGGCTTTGGCTTTAGCTCAGTATGAGGACCTTTTCTACCTTGTTAGTGGACACCTGTACAGGCGCGTTGGGACTTGCCGAGACAGGTATAGTGCGGCTTCTGTCCACGTGTATATAGGCTGCGTGTTATTGTGCCACCTGGAAGGAGGGCTCTACATCCCCTTGCCTTAAGACCTAGCGGCCCTAACTTGTTAGACGAACCTTTGAAAGGCTTCATCGTGAAACCTATCGGCCTTCCTTGGAAGTGGGTTAAGAGGCGGATCACCTCGGGCAAAAGGGCAATTCACGTCTCACAGGGAAAGTGTACACCTTTGCGCAAAGTTTATTAAACTGATATATCAGCCTTGCTCAAGGACACGAGCGGCCTTGAAGACGTAAAGATTATGACTTTTGTTGGTTAACATGTTCATTATTTACCTTTTTTGTTATTCATTATTTATGTTACATTGATCATGAAACTTGGGATCTGTATGACTTGTTGCTATACTTGTGGAGTTCAACATGGACTCACTCTTACTTTTCCCCACACCTCAGAGAGTTAAGCTTTGGAGAAGCTTAGGCTTGTGGTCAAGCAGTCAGTTGTTCCCTGTGAAGTTGGTGCCTTCGAGTGAAGATCAGAGAGTCTTTCCGTTGTCTGCTCTTTAAGGTTATGTTCTATGTTTTAAATACGTTATATATGTGCATTGTCTTTCGATATTACCCTTTATTTGTAGCTATATGTGAGATTTGACTTCCTGGGCTCACATATGGTGTATACCTGGTTTTGTTTTTAAAACCGGGTGTGACAATCTCCCTTGACCCAAGGTTGAAGAAGAGTTGAGCTCTCTCTGCCCTCTCCCTCACACAGCACACAGTTCAGCAGTGGCTGAAACCTGAACACAGAAAGATTATGGCAAAGAAGCTGACTTTTTCCATTGCATATGAGTATATATATATATATATATATATATATATATATATATAGATAGACATGCATAGTCGGTTACTTGCTACTCCTAGTAGCTGTGTAACAGCACAAGCAAAATCTAATTTGACTACTACTACTAGCTGTCATTGTCTTATATGCCAAGAAAACTTAAGGACTAAGCTATGCTACTTGTTGTACAAGGAAACAGCAACAGATTACTCAACACTATAAACGTGCTGACGACTAATGAGTTGTCTGTAGGCCATACTTGAAGAAAATACCGTAGATCCCCAAATGTATACATCCAAATGTCATTAGTCATCTGTAGCTGAAGTCCTTGTAAAGTCATAGAGAGCTCTAAGAACCGGTCATAAGCTTCAGTCGACATTGGTAGGTGAAACAAAGTTTGTAACGACAGAGGAGAAGCTACTGACCTTCCCAAAAGTATGCCATAAGGTGGCACCATTATTTAGTGAAATTGTAGCTATGTCCTTTGTACTGGAGCTTGAGGATATCACGGCAGAAGACCCTCTCGAACGAAACAGGAAAGCGGCTACTAAAAGCACCGAAGAAACATCCACTCGGTTGTAGACCTATGTAGGTGTTTCAACAACAAACACTCATTTTAAACTCTAAGAACACCCAGACCACCTTCTTGCTTGGGGGTGGCTTCTTGTTTTTCACATCAAAGCCTCTCCATAAGGAGTGCTTTCTAAATTTGTCTATTTGCTTGACCACAGTTTCGGAAGTAGGAAGCTGCACATTGCAACAGTAGGTAGGGCAGAGAAGAGTGCATTACCTGCTTCACTAAAGAAAGAGGAAATGGATGCAAGTCTTCTTTCACATTTAGAGACCAATGGCCAAAAATTAGCCACTGCAGGCCTAGTTATACTTAGAGGTAGGCTTTCTTAAAGTCAAGCTTCAAAATGATAAGCACGGTCCTTCTTAGATTGATGCACGTATGAAGATATTCCATGGCTCATGTAATGAAGTCCTGAATGGCTGAATGGATCTTGATAAAGCCATATTGATTTTTCTAATTATCTTGCTGATAGAATAATTGATCAAAGTGATAGCGAGTAGAATACGCAATGCATTACTAGGATGAATAGTTGTGTACATATAGACTCAATGGGGAGCCGGATACGGCAGGCCCATGGGCCGTCACACGTTTACAATCTAACACTCCCCCGCAGTCGGAACTGGGAGCACTGCGAACATTAAGACTGGACCTAAACTCAACGAAAACGGATGTCGGAAGCCCCTTGGTGAAGATATCGGCATACTGTGAAGTAGTCGGGACATGTAGAACTCGAACTTCTCCAAGGGCGATGCGATCACGAACGAAGTGTAGATCAATCTCAATATGTTTGGTCCGCTGGTGCTGAACGGGGTTGGTGGATAAATAAACGGCACTGACATTGTCACAATACACAACTGTAGCTCTGCGAAGGGTGCAATGGAGCTCAAAGAGGAGTTGCCGTAACCAGCACGCCTCCGCAACCCCATTGGCCACAGCGCGGTACTCAGCCTCTGCACTAGATCTGGAGATAGTAGCCTGACGCTTCGAGGACCAGGACACCAAGTTGTCACCCAAAAATACGCCGTACCCAGAGGTGGAGCGACGAGTCTCAAGACAACCGACCCAATCAGCATCGGAATACACCGTGAGATCAGCAGGCGAGGTACGATGGAGGTGAAAGCCAAGCTCCAACGTGCCCTGTAGATAGCGCAGGATGCGCTTCATGGCGGCGAGATGAGGCTCTCTCGGATCATGCATATATTAACAAATCTGCTGGACAGCATAAGCAATATCAGGACGGGTGAAAGTGAGGTACTGAAGAGCACCAGCAATACTGCGATAGTGGGTTGGATCAGCCACCGGACTACCATCGGCAGAGAGCTTGGCATGAGTATCAACAGGCGTGCTGCACGGCTTGCAGGCACGCATACCAGCACGGTCCAAAATATCCAGCATGTACTGCTTCTGAGAGAGGAACAACTCATCAGCTCGACGATCAACTAAAACACCCAGAAAATGATGGAGAGCGCCCATATCAGTCATGGAGAATTCTCGCTGCAAGGCGGCAATGATGCGCTGAAGAAAACCCGGCGACGAGGCAGTGAGAACAATATCATCCACATAGAGAAGCAAAAAGGCTGTGTCTGCACCACGATGATACGTGAATAACGAGGAATCAGCTCGTGCCTGTACGAAGCCAAGAGAGGTGATGTGACTGGCAAAGCGACTGTTCCACGCTCGGGGGGCTTGCTTCAATCCATAGAGTGACTTGTTCAATCGACAAACATGCTCGGGTCGCGATGAGTCAACAAACCCAGACGGCTGCTAGCAGTATACTGTCTCGGTCAAAGTTCCATGGAGGAAAGCGTTCTTCACGTCCAGCTGATGAATAGGCCAAGACCGAGACAGAGCAAGTGTGAGCACAACACGAACTGTGGCGGGCTTGACAACCGGACTGAAAGTCTCCTCATAATCAATGCCGGGACGCTGAGTGAAGCCGCGAAGCACCCATCTGGCCTTATAGCGATCAAGAGAGCCGTCAGACAAAAATTTGTGACGAAATACCCATTTACCGGTGACGACGTTTACACCAGGTGGACGGGGAACGAGAGTCCATGTGTCGTTGGCCAGGAGCGCGTCAAACTCCGCTTGCATCGCCGAGCGCCAGTTGGGATCAGCGAGGGCGGAGCAGAATGTCTTGGGCAATGGCGAGAGCGCCGCAGCGTGCAGGTTGAGGCGATCGACAGGCTGAGTAAACCCGGATTTGCCTCGAGTGCGCATGCCATGATCATTGACCACGGGCTCGATGACTTGTTGGCGCGTGGAGGCGGTGCGGCCGCCTCTGCTGGCAACAGCCTGCGACGATGCGTCAACAGGGGCAGCAGAGGGAGCCGAGGCAGGTGGTGGCGAGCTGCCACCAGCAGGCGTCGAGGTGGCCGACTGGCGCGGGCCAGCGGCCGGCTGGGGAAAGCCAGCGGCCGGCTGTGAGGAGCTTCCAGCGCCTGGCCCTGGCAGGCCGCCCTGGCTGGAGCCGTGCTCAACAGGGGGTGGCTGGTTGGTCGGTGTTGATGAACCAGCGGAACGGGACGCACCAGGAGAAGTACCTGCAACCACAACGCTAGGCCCGAAGGGCATAGCAGCAGAGTCATCATCGTTCAAAAAATCAAGAGTGGCAGGATCCGAAGGAGAGGTCGACATCTTAGAGAAAGGAAACAAGGATTCATCAAACACAACGTGGCGAGAGATGATAACCCTGTTAGAGTGTAAGTCGAGACATCGATAACCCTTGTGATCGGAAGAGTAGCCAAGGAAGACACAAAGAGTTGAACGGGGAGACAATTTGTGGGGAGCAGTGGAGGACAAATTCGGATAGCAGGCACAACCAAAAACACGAAGGTGAGTGTAGGTGGGATGGGTGCCATAAAGAGCAAAAAATGGTGTTAAGCCGCCGAGGGTCTTAGTGGGGTGACGAATAAGAAGATATGTGGCAGTATGGAGGGAGTCAACCCAATAGACCGGAGGAATGCTAGCCTGGAAGAGCAGGGAGCGCACAATATTATTAATGGTGCGAAGAGCGCGCTCGGCTTTACCATTTTGCTGGGAAGTGTAGGGACATGACATGCGAAGAATGACCCATGAGAGAGGAAGAACGTGCGGGCTGAAGAGTGATCAAACTCTCGACCGTTGTCGCACTGGACGGCCTTCACGGGAGTGCCAAACTGTGTACGCACGTAGGCAAAAAAATTAGAGATGGTGGCAAAAGTGTCGGATTTAAGCCGAAGCGGAAATGTCCAAGCAAAATGTGAAAAATCATCAATAATCACGAGATAATATTTGTAACCGGACACACTAACAATGGGAGATGTCCAAAGATCACAGTGTATTAAATCGAATCTGTTGACAGCACGAGAACTAGACGACCCAAAAGGAAGGCGAATATGACGCCCCAACTGACAGGCATGACACACGTGTTCATGTTTGGGTTTATTACATGCAATAGCCTGGGTGCTAATGAGCTTAGACAAAGCTTCAGTGCCAAGATGACCAAGACGACGATGCCACAATGTGGACGTGGGAAGGGCGGTGAGGAGTGGGGCGCTGGTGCTGGTGGGCGGGAAGAACGGGTAAAGATCACCCGTGCTATTGCACCTGGCGATCACGCTCCGCGTTTGTAGGTCCTTCACAGAAAGGCCAAAAGGATCAAACTCGATTGAACAATTGTTATCAATGGTAAACCGACGAACAGAAATCAAGTTTTTAATAATGTTAGGAGATACTAAGACATTATTTAGAACAAGAGAACGATGCGGTGTAGCAAACGAGTATGAACCAGTGGAGGTGATGGGCAAGAGAGCACCGTTACCGACAATGATAGAGGAAGGACCGGACGAAGAGGAGGAGCGAGGAGGTGAAAGAATACCAGCGTGGGCGGTCATATGAGAACCGGCACCAGAGTCGGCGTACCACTCGGTGGTGTTTGGCGGTGGCGTCACGGTCATCGTGTTGAAGTTGTTGATGAGCGACGCGTGATCCCAGGAGCCACCAGCCATGGGCGACCAGCCTGCGCTGCCGGTCGACGAGGAGGTCGCAGAGGAACCGGGCGCCATGTTACTGTAGCCGAAACCAGGTGGTGGTGGCTGGTAGTAGCCCCCCTGGTACGGCATCATGTGGAGGGCTGGCTGAGGCTGCTCGACGGGCATGAACGGAGGGCGCAGCACTGGACCAGGGAGGCCACCAAAGCCATGCGGCCACAGCTGAACCGTGCCAGACCAAGGATTGGCCGGCTGGCGCGTTCCAGCTTGGTTGGAGGCCGGCTGGTTGCCGGTGCCGCTGGTGCGGCTGTTGCTGCCGTGGTTGTAGCCGCCATTGCCGCCGTTGCCGCCGTTGCCGCCGCGACCACGACGGCGGTTGCGAGAGCCGCCGTTGCCACCGGTCGAGCCGCTGTTCCCGCCACCAGTGCCAGCGTTGGAGGCCGGACGGGGCTGGGACGGCGGTTTCGCCGCGAAGAGCGCCTGGGCCTCGGAAGCAGGGGCCGGAGGGGCGTCGTCGGTGACATCATTGACGTCGATCTCCTCAAGGAGCAGCAGCGTCCGCGCTTCAGCGAACGTGGGGAACGGCCGCTGCATTTTCAGGTTCGACACCATGTGCCGGAACTTCCCGTTCAAGCCGCGGAGGAGGGTGAGGACGAGTTGCCGGTCGCCGATCGGATCGCCGCAATCTTTGAGAGATGCTGCCATTGTTTCGAGGCGGCGGCAGTAGTCGGTGACGTTGAGGTCGCCCTGCTTGAAGGCGCGGAACTCGGCCTCCAACAGTAGGGCGCGAGACTCCCGCTGCCCGAGGAATTCATCCTCAAGGTACAGCCAGGCATCGCGGGCAGCGGGGTCGCGAAGCATCAGCGACTGTTGGAGATCGACGGAGACGGTGCAATAAATCCACGTGAGGACGCAGCAGTCCATGGTTGCCCAAGCCGATCGAGCGGGGTAGGAGTCGTCGGAGAGGACATGGTCCTTCAAGTTGTACTTGCCGAGGACCACGAGGAACAGGTTGCGCCAGCGGCCATAGTTGTTGGCCGGCTTCTCCAGGGTCACCGGAACAAGGATCTTGATGTTGAGGACCGCGATCGCCTGGGTGTGGAGGGTGGAGTTTGCGGCCTCCTTGGCGGTGAGCTCCTGGTCGAGAGCGGCTGCGCGAGCAGCAGCCGCGCGGCGTTGGGCCTCGGCCGCAGCGGCGGCAGCGGCGTCATCATCGCCAGCCATGAAGGCGCGAGGCGGGGTGTCGAGCAGTGACGAGGCGACCGCACGCGAGGAACGCGACGCGCGGACGTGAGGCGATGCGACGAGGGGACCTGGCGAGATGGGCTCGGCGACAGGCAGTAGACGGACCCGGCGAGAAGGACTCGGCGACGGGCGGGGAGAGGAAGGCCGGCGATAGAGCGGCGGCGGCCTGGAGGTGTGCGTAGAAAGCCGGCGATGTCTCGGCGGCGGCTAGGGTTTGAGCGGAAGCGACGCGGTCGCAGGAGCGGAACCGGTCTTTGATACCATGATAGCGAGTAGAATACGCAATGCATTACTAGGATGAATAGTTGTGTACATATAGACTCAATGGGGAGCCGGATACGGCCAGGCCCATGTGCTGTCACACGTTTACAATCTAACACAAAGAGATAGGCCTGAAATTTGCAACCTTTAAAGCATCATCTTTTTAGGGATTAGGGTGTTTGAAGGCAGAGTTGTCCAAAATGAAAAGCAGCACATAGTCGATCTATAAAAATCTTCACAAGTTATGTGCCAGCATTTCTTAATAAAATCTATGTTGAAACCATCTGGCCTAGGAGAGTTGTCTAGAGGTAAAGACTTGACAACTGTATCCATCTCTATTTTACTAATTGTGTTCTAAACTTGCAAGGTTAGGTGTATCAGTGAAGTGTGACGCTAAGTCAAAACGGATACCTGTCAAATTGTGCCAATGTCGTTGGTAGGCAAAGGGAAGAACCAAAGAAGTGACAATTATTATGAAGCACATACCATTGGGACAAATGTGACTCCCTCTTTATTTAAGAGATGGCCTCTCTTTTATAAGAGATGGGGGAGTTTTTTTATGGGACAATTTGAAATTTGCCATTATAATTTTGCAAAGTTGGAGATATGTCACTGGTATCTCACTGTCATGTGGGGCACACATGAGTCAATGACATGTGGGTCAGGATGACATATCTCCAATTTAGCAAAATTATAATAGCGGACACCAAAAAAAGAACCTTTGGATACTGCCAAAGAAAATAGCTTTATTTTCTCCAATATAACAGTTTTATGAAGATAAGAATGCTATTGGGGACTGCTTTATATCGATCTTTCTCCATTGACTAGTTTGCAAACCTATGTTGCAAGCAGGAAATTATGGGGAAACAACACAACAAACTTGAAAAGAACAAACAATTAGTAGTGCCATTCTCTAGCATCAAATTTAACGAGTTAGTGATAAAAACATACAAGTCTAGATACAGTTACGTCACAACTTTCTCTAGCACCATGCCTTATACATGCGTTCCATTACATCCTGCAAACATAGCTTCTTTTTGACATTGCAGCAAGTTTTGTATATATTTTTACCATCGATGTTTCATAACATCCTGCAAACTTAGCTTTTCTTTGGCATTGCAGCAAGTTTTGTATACATTTTTGCCATCAATTGAAAGCCTCTGATGTCACCGGATCGTAGAAGATTGCCTATAATGGTGTCATAAAATGAAAGTATAAGAGGCCAACACAAGATTTTATTAGAAGATTAAGATTCATACTGGCATAAGAAAATAAGATCAAACTAAATACACCTATCTACCATCCAGAGTAAATTGACTAGGTTGCTTGTGTTACTCCACGGATCAATCCATTTGGAAATGAGATATTTATTATATTGTCCTTACAAGACATTCTTAAGTCAAGTGGTCCAGCAATATCAAGCTATGTTTCAATAAGCACAAGTCGTGTAAACACTATTAGATGAAACTGGTTTTGTTTACTGCAAGAATTAGAGAGCTTGGCTTCAAAGAAATGCAATCTCCTCAAGAATTTTAGTGAGAAAATGAATGTGTAGATGAAAATTATGAACCAGTTCATGAAAACGATGGAGCTTATATCACTTGACTCATGTTGACAAAGTGTTGACACTCAAAAGTGTCATAGGTAAAGATGAATTTAGAAGAGGCATTCGACCTAAAATATTAGAGTCGAATTTGTCTTCTTTTACTTAATGTTTAACGGATCAGATGGGCCTAGTCGTTTTGGGTTTCCGATCACTTATAATATGTCCGACCAGATGGCCCTGGTCGGAAGCCTTATGAAAATTGAGTCCGGTTTTAATATGTGAATCCTTCTCTTGTAAGGACGATTTGGGGCTGATAAAGCCCATTAAGCCGATCTATTCGATCTGAAGATTGACAAGATCAGGGTTACTTTGTTGTGACCGGATCAGATTCTATATTTTGATAGAGTCCGGATAGGAAACTTGGAGATTGAATCTAGAGATGTTTCCTATTGGGATAAGACCAACACCCTCTATATATATGAGAGGATCATGGCCGATTGTGATATCCAACACCAATCGATCAAAACCAATCTAATATCCCCTTTACCCTTTTTCCCCTCTACCTTGCTGTTCGGCGCATCTCCCGGCGAGATTCGACGGCGTTCTAGGCGGCCTTGCTGGTCCTAGAACAACCTCTACGTGCTTCTCCCCGACGGGTCTTCCCGGGAAGAGTTCTAGAGTTATCAACACAGGAACTGTAACACCCTAAATTTTTCTTTAGTTCAAAATAGAATAATATGATTCCTTTAAATTTATTGTGGCATAATAACATAGGCAAAATAAATAAATGTTGGGGAAATAAAATTTATTCTAGTTTGGCAACAAGTTGATGCATACATGCTGCTGCAATCTTTTGTTTGAGTGAAGTACAAATTTGAAATCTAAAATTCAAAAGTCAGTTTGGAAAGGATTTGGAAAACCTTTGCAAATAAAGAAAAGAGCAAATTTTTTTTCTTTTCCTCTTCCTTCCGATTCCGGCCCGAGGCCTTCTCCTTCCTCTCTCATTCGGCCTCGGCCTGCTAGCTTTCCGCCAGGCCAGCGCCTCCTCGCTCCCCTTTCCGCGCGGCCCAAGCCAGTGGCCGGCCCAGCTGCGCCGCAGCCGCACCCCGCAGCGCCGCAGCGCCCGCCGCGCGCGCCGTCTCGCTGACCGCCCGGCCCCGCGCGCACGCTCGCTGACAGGTGGGTCCCACCTGTCGGAGTCATCCCCGACCTCCCGACGAACCCGGAAGCCGTTGCCGCCGCCAACCCAGCCGCGTCGCGCCCGATTTCCACGGCGCTTGGAGCTTATCCCGGGCGTGTTCGAGCTCTATAAAGAGCCCTGCATCGTAGCCGCTTTTCTTTTTCCCATCTACTAGCCGCCAACGCCGTCAGCCGAGCTCTCCGCCATCACCGAAACCCTAGCCGTCGCCGCCGAGTTCCTCTCCGCGATTCGACGGTTGACCGTCGAATTGGTCCTCATCCGAAGCTTCGTCGTGCCGTAAGACATCTCGGGAACCTCTCAATTTCCTTGTCGTGCTCTGTCGGCTAGCTAATTGGTCGCCGGACTTGCAGGGTTTCCGCCGACCGCCAAGCTCCGTCTAGCGCCAACCTCGGTCGATCACCGACTCCGATTTTTGGTTGTGGTGAGATCCCCGTCCTCTCCTCTTTCTCCCGGTCTGTTCCAATTCGCGATTGATGCACGGGTTCGCCGAGCCAGCCAACTCCGGCGAGCTCACCGCCGCGCGAGCGTGGCGTCCGCCGCACCGGTCCTGTTCGAGCCGGCGGCGCCGCCCGAACACCCCCCCAGATCTAATCTAGGTCGTCCAAGTCCGATCGGACGGCCCCCAGTGGCCGATACCCTTTCGGTTGGCAAGTTTGCAAAAGAGCCCCTCAGTTTCTACCGAATTAACCCGCGGTCCCTGCCGGCGCGGTTTAATCTGATTTTCTCATTTATTTTATTTCGAAAATACTTTGATCTATTTACAGAATTGCCATTACACCATTTTGTCTATATCTTGCTCAATTTAACTCAGTTTTGATCCATTCAAATTGCGTTAGTTTCGTAATTTCGTGCTCTACGCAGTAGTACCATGGTAGATTAGATTTGCAAAAGTTTTATTTCACGTTTAAGTCAGTCTCGTTTAGACCTTTTATAATCTTGTTTAGGCCGTAACTTCCGCGTTTTAAATCCGATTTCGGTGATCCAAACGTCTATGTGATCGTAGTGACGAATAGATCTGTTTTACAACTTTTATTTATTTATTTAAATCTGTTGGTGTACTGTTCTAATGTTAGATCTGTTTGCAATGCATGTGTGTGCGTGGATGCTTGTATGTTGCGTTGTATTCGAGTTCAGACGGTGAGCAGTACGTGGGTGACCAAGATCAGATCTACTACGACCAGCAGGAGGACCAGAACCAGGAATACGCAAACCAAGGCAAGTATACATGGGATCATCATTGTTACCTACGCACTTTAATCTACCAATCATGTGCATGTGTCAAAATGATAACCATAGGTTTTATCTAGATATTCAACTTGTTCCTTGATACCGTGGGATATATGTGCATTTGGGTAGATCTGCTAGTGCTGTAAACCTATAACTATGGTCTAATTAAATAATTAATGATATGCGCAACGTCTGTTCTTATCTTGCTCTTGGTAATGTGGACCCGGGCGTGGGAGTCATCGTGCTCTTGGCCCCCTTAAATGATCTTCTGCGGGCAAAAGCTGGGACATACAGTACAACCGTGAGGGCTACATGGCTCTGGTTTTAGTTGGTTCGAGGACCTCTCCTCGCTTGATGGTGGTTACCCTGAAAGGGCACAAAAGGGGCTTGACGAGACGGGTATAGGACGGCCGCCTGGTCTCATGTGTATAGCCGGGAAGGAATGTGCCATCGGAAAGGGGGGTTCCTATATCTGCTTGCCGATTGGAAACCTAGTGGCCACTATCTTGTTAGGGGAACCTCGAAAGACTTCATAGTGTACCCTGCCGCACTTCCTCGGAAGAGGTGATATGGGATTTGCAACCCCTGGCATATGGGGATCACGGCTCACGGGTAAAGTTGTACAAACTCTGCAGAGTAATAAACTGATATATCAGCCGTGCTCACGGTCACGAGCGGCTCGGAAAACTTGCAGGCTAACCACTTAAATGAAATTTACTTTTGTTCACATCATGTTTACGTTTCCGGACGATGTTGCCATATATTAATTATTATTCATGTGGATTAATTGGGTTTGCAAGCATAACTTGATGATTAATAAATGCTAAAATCTTGACCCACTAAAAGTGCTAACCGCAGTAAACCCGTGTCAAGCCTTTTGAGCTGCATAACCGCATGTTGCTTGCTGAGTACGAGATGTACTTACGCTTGTTATATTTTCTTCTTTTTGGATAAAAATCCCGGATGGGTAACAGATGGATATGAGTATGAGCAAGATAAGTTTCCAGAGGATTTCTAGTCTTGTGGACCACCAGTCAACGTCCCTGTGGAGTGGAGCTTCGTCGAGAGATATTTATCTTTCCGCTGGTTTATGTTTAGTTTTATTTGATGAGTTGTAATAAATACGCTATGTAATAAGCACAGTGATGATGCCTTTCTTTGTAATTTGTCCCTTATGTGTGCGACTATTTCCTGGGCGCACATAAGTTTATACATTCAATTTTGTTCTTAAAATTGGGTGTGACAAATTGGTATCGGAGCCGTGTTGACTGTAGGACGCAAGCCTAGGTAGAAAGGGTCGTGTTAGTCTCTTTTTACTCTTCTGGATCATGCTTTTGCATTTTATTCTTGTTAATTGTCAAAATTTTATTCTACTTTCTCATATTCTATTATAAAATTGTTGATCTAATCTCAACTTATTCTTAAAACTTTGATAGATGCCTCGTGCCCAGAAGACTGCCCGCATCAGCACAGGAGGACAGCTTCCACCTTCAGTCCCCTACGTGCCACAGGAGGACGACATCATCATGATCTCTGATGATGAGGAAGAGATGGAACCCATGGAGGAGGAGCCCGTGGAGGATATGGTGTTGGTCCATGACATCACTGGACGTGACGGCGAGGAATGGTACCTGACACCAGATGCGTCACCAGAGTACACCTCTGCTCCAGCACCTGCGCCGGCACCTGCTCCAGTACCTGCTTTAGCACCTGCCCCGACACCGACGCCGCTGCCTACACCGACACCTGCACCTGCGTCGGCGCCACCAGTTGTGCCGGTGTACCCCGTGGTGTCTACACGTACACCGACTCCGTCGCCAACTCCTGTGCCGGAAGACGACGAGGCGGGCTGGCACCGCAGGACCCTGTTCCCGAAGGCCTCCGGCAACGCCTACTACCACAAGCTGCTGAAGGAGATGTTGGGGAAGTACTACCCCGACTTGAAGGCCAAGTTTTGCTACATGAGCGTTGAGCATTACCACCCAGTGGAGGCTACCTGCTGGGAGACTTTCTTGACCATCACCTCCTGGAATGAAGGTCTGGGATCTGAACAGCATGAGTCTACCCACACCCATGGAGCCAGACGTCAGACACTGCACGCCAGCTTAGAAGATGCTGCGGAGGTGGCTTACTTGCATTACCATGGTCGTCGTTTCGAGGCCATGAGGCATGACAAGTACCGGTACCTGCCGCGCAACAGACCCGAGGAGGACACCTGGGCTGTGTTGATGACCCCTGGCGTCAACCCCGCCATGGATGCTGCAGTGGATCACCTGTGTGAGGTGCAGGTTCACAAGGACAATCTGACGATTGAGCTAGGCAATGCTCAAGCTGCTGCACGGCGACATCAAGTTGAGATCGACCACCTCAGGGCACAGCTAGGGATGCCCCCGCTTTACAAGGAGAATGAAGAACCTTACACTTACATCGACACTGCGCCATAGACTAGTGCCATGCTTTGTAATAATCGTTAGTAGTTCGATAGTCGTGTCTTTTAGTGAGTTGTGGAACTTGATGATCATTTGCTTGTCATTATGAAACATGTTTGATTTGGATCTTTCTATGTTTGTGAGATTGTGGGCTTGTCCGCAAATCTCTTAGTTGAGTTTTTCTTATGAGTTAGTAAAGTTTCTGGGTTTTCATATATGCTGTTTCTGCTGTTCTGCTTGGAGCAGTCTGCGTTCTCTTCGACATATCTCCAGATCCGTATGACCAAATGCAGTGAAATTTTTATGGTAACAACTAGACTTCCATATCTAACAAACCCCACTGGAATCACCTAAAAAGCATTTTTCGTTTGTGAGATATGGCTGTCACAAGTTAAGGTTTCTGCGCAGTCTGGAGGACAAAATAGTTTCGCTTGTGTTCTGTTTTTGGGTACGTTAATGACAGAATCTGGGGAAACGATCTGAATGAGAGTTGTAGATAATTTCATTATCTTTCCAACAGTTTAAAGAACGCCTTAATCCGATATCTGGAACTCGAGATATGACTGATTTACCTGGCTGTTACTGCTGAAACTGTTTCACTTCTATTCCATATGCTTACCCCAAAACTATTCTCTGATCACTAAATAAACTTGCATATTTTTGGATCACAGATGGCTGCCAGAGGAGCTGGTTTTGGAGGTGGACGTGGGCGTGGACGTGGACGTGGTCGTGGAGCACCAGTGAATCCACCACCACCACCGCCACCAGTGGACATCCAACAGCTGATGGGCATCCAGGCCCAGTTTATGCAAACAATGATGCAACACATGCACAACCAGCCAGCAGGAGCACCACCGCCATTGCATGTGAGGGACAAGAGGGGAGAGTTCCTGAAGGGGCACCCTCCAGTGTTCACCCACGCAGTAGACCCACTGGATGCTGACGATTGGCTGCGAGCAGTTGAAAAACAGCTGAACATAGCTCAGTGCACCGACCTTGAGAAGGTCCTATATGCTTCAGGGCAGCTTCAAGGGGCTGCCCAGGATTGGTGGGAGTCTTTCGAGTATGGACGTCCCAACAATGCACCTGCACTTACCTGGCAGGAATTCAAGCAAACGTTCCGCTCCTATCACATACCGGATGGTCTAGTGGAACTGAAGCAAGAGGAATTCAGGGCCCTGAAGCAAGGGTCAATGTCTGTGGCGGAGTATCGTGACAAGTTCTCACAGCTGTCACGTTATGCTCCCAAAGATGTGGCAGAGGACAAGGACAAGCAACGCTGTTTCCTAAGGGGGTTGCAGGATGGCCTACAGCTGCAGCTTATGGCCAATGTATATGCTGATTACCAGACACTGGTTAATCGCGCTATTGTTATAGACAATAAGCGCAGGGATATGGAGGCCAAGAAAAGGAAGTTCTTGGGGCAGACATCCAACAACAACACTCGCCCCCGCATGAATCCCCCACCCCAAAACCAACTGCGTAATCAAGGACCCCCGAACCAATGGGGAGGTGGACAGAACCAGCAGCGGAATCAGTTCCAACAGCAACGACAACAGAAACAGATGCAGGGAGGTCAACAGGTGCCTCGTCAGGGAGTGCCTGCCAACAATCAAGCAAGAGGGGGAGCTCCAAATAACTCCAATGTGTGTTTTCGTTGTGGAGAGCAGGGACATTATGCTAACAATTGTCCTCGGAAGCAGAATCAACCCGCACCTCAGGGGCAGAACAACCAGAAGGGGAACTACCCGAAGCCAGCACCTAATGTTGGACGCGTGAACCATGTGGCTGCTGAAACTGCACAGGAGGCGCCAGAAGTAATGATGGGTACGTTCAGTATCAATTCCATCCCTGCTACAATTCTTTTTGATTCTGGTGCTTCACATTCTTTCATCTCGCAAGATTTTGTTAGAATACATAGTGTGCCTTTGTGTGCCATGAACAATCCTATAGCAGTAAATTCACCTGGGGGTTATATGAGGGCCACATATCAGTGTTTTTCAGTTAGTGTGAGTCTAAGGGGGGTAGAGTTCCAAGTGAGACCCATTGTGTTGAGGACAGCGGGGATAGATATAATTCTCGGAATGGATTGGATGATGCAACATCGAGCAGAGATTCAGTGCCAGGAGAAGGTAGTGATGTTGACGACTCCTAGTGGGGACAGACTCAGAGTTGATGTGGTCATGAAGGAGCAGCCGAAGGCTGTGGTGAACCAGTTAGAGAAAGATAACCAACCACAAGATCGGCTGATGGAAGAATTCCAGGATGTTTTTCCCGATGATCTACCAGGTATGCCACCTGACCGAGATGTTGAGTTTATTATTGAGTTATTGCCTGGAACTGCACCTATAGCTCAAAGGCCATATAGAATGGGGGTAGATGAACTAGAAGAACTAAAGAAACAATTAAAAGAGTTACAAGAAAAGGGTTTTATTCGTCCTAGTTCCTCACCTTGGAGGTCACCAGTTATCTTTGTTGATAAGAAGGATGGGGGTCAGCGTATGTGTGTTGATTATCGGACCTTGAATAGAGTCACAATTAAGAACAAATATCCCTTTGCCTAGAATTGATGACCTGTTTGACCAGTTAAAAGGTGCTTGTGTCTTCTCTAAGATCGATCTTCGATCCGGGTATCACCAGATCAAGATTCGAGCTACCGATATCCCTAAGACAGCCTTTGTTACTAGATATGGACTATATGAGTATACTGTTATGTCTTTTGGATTGACCAATGCTCCCGCACACTTTATGTACATGATGAATAAGGTTTTCATGGAGTACCTAGATCTGTTCGTGGTAGTGTTCATCGATGACATTTTAATATATTCTAAGAATGAGGAGGAACATGCAGAACACCTAAGACTGGTTTTGCAGAAACTCCGTGAGCATAAGTTGTATGCAAAGCGGAGTAAGTGTGAGTTCTGGTTGAAAGAAGTTGCTTTTCTGGGTCATGTTATCTCAAATGGAGGAATAGCTGTGGACCCAAGCAAGGTTAAGGATGTGTTGGATTGGGATCCACCAGTGGATGTAAGTGAGGTTCGTAGTTTCCTGGGAATGGCAGGATACTACCGACGGTTTATTGAGGGGTTTTCTAAAATAGCTAAACCTATGACCGCCCTATTAGAGAAGAATGCCAAATTCCTATGGACTGATAAGTGCCAAGCCAGTTTTGAGGAGTTGAAGAAGAGGTTGACTACAGCTCCAGTACTAGTCTTACCTGATCTGAGTAAGAAGTTCTCTATCTACTGTGATGCTTCTCGTATGGGTCTGGGATGTGTTCTGATGCAGGAAGGTAGAGTTGTTGCTTATGCATCTAGGCAGTTGAGGAAACATGAGTTGAATTATCCTACCCATGATCTGGAGTTAGCCGCAGTGGTCCATGCATTGAAGATCTGGAGACACTATCTGATAGGACACCCTAGTGATATCTATACAGATCATAAAAGCCTGAAATACATTTTCACTCAGCCAGATCTGAACCTCAGACAACGCCGATGGTTGGAGTTAATTAAGGACTATGACCTGGAGGTGCATTATCATCCAGGGAAGGCGAATGTTGTAGCAGACGCCCTGAGTAGGAAGAGTCATGTGAATGAACTCCTAATCACAGAATGGTCCGAGAAATTATGTGAGGAAATGGCATATCTAAATCTGGGTTTTGTCGCTAATGCAGTGGAGATGGAAGTAATGCCCACACTTGAGAAGGAGATACGTCAAGCTCAACTGCAGGATGAAAAGTTAAAGGAGATATCTGAGAATATAGTACTTGGGAAGGCACCCGGTTTCAAGCTAGATGAGGATGGTACCTTGTGGTTTGGTAAGAGGATCTGTGTACCTGATGTGAAGACCATTAAAGAGGCTATCTTGAAAGAGGCACATGAGTCAGCCTATTCCATTCACCCGGGTAGCACTAAGATGTATTTGGACCTGAAAGAAAAATATTGGTGGTATGGTCTGAAAAGGGACGTAGCAGAATATGTGGCAATATGTGATACCTGTCAACGGGTCAAGGCTGAACACCAGCGACCTGCCGGTTTGCTACAACCTATGAAAGTACCAGAATGGAAATGGGAAGAAGTGGGCATGGATTTCATAGTTGGTTTACCACGCACCCAACGAGGTTATGACTCAATCTGGGTGATCGTGGATCGACTCACTAAGGTTGCTCATTTTCTACCAGTTAAGACCACTTATACAGGGGCAAGATTGGCAGAGCTATATATGGAAAGAATAGTGTGTTTGCATGGAGTTCCCAAAAAGATTGTGTCTGACAGAGGCACTCAGTTCACATCACATTTCTGGGGAAAAGTCCACGAATCGTTAGGGACACAGTTGACTTTTAGTACAGCTTACCACCCTCAGACAGATGGACAGACGGAACGGACTAATCAGATTCTAGAGGACATGTTGAGAGCTTGTGCTTTGCAGTATGGGACTAGTTGGGACAAGAGTTTGTCATATGCAGAGTTCTCCTACAACAATAGTTACCAAAAGAGTCTTAAAATGGCACCATTTGAGGCCTTGTATGGAAGGAAATGTAGGACTCCGTTATTCTGGAATCAAACAGGGGAGAGCCAAGTGTTCGGACCAGATGTGCTCAGGAATGCTGAGGAACATGTGAGGAAAATCAGGGATAATTTGAGGATAGCCCAGTCCCGACAGAAGAGCTATGCTGACACCCGTAGAAGGGACTTAACCTTTAAGGTAGGGGACTTTGTGTACCTAAAAGTAACTCCTATGCGCAGTGTAAAGAGGTTTAACATGAAGGGCAAGTTGGCACCCAGATATGTGGGACCATTCCAGATTAAAGAAAGACGTGGGGAAGTGGCATACCAATTAGAGTTACCCGCGAGTTTGTCAGGAGTACACGATGTGTTCCATGTCTCCCAATTAAAAAATGTTTACGGGTTCCAGAGGAACAAATACCGTTAGAGGAATTAACTGTGAAGGAAGATCTGACATATAAGGAGTACCCAGTGAAAATTTTGGAGATAGCTGAAAGGATTACCAGGAGTCGAGCTATTAAGATGTGCAAAGTGCAGTGGAATCGGTATACCGCAGAAGAGGCTACTTGGGAAAGAGAGGATGAGCTCAGAAAGGCTTACCCGCAGTTGTTCGAGTAAGCACCAGTCGAATCTCGAGGACGAGATTCATGTTAAGGGGGGTAGGTTTGTAACACCCTAAATTTTTCTTTAGTTCAAAATAGAATAATATGATTCCTTTAAATTTATTGTGGCATAATAACATAGGCAAAATAAATAAATGTTGGGGAAATAAAATTTATTCTAGTTTGGCAACAAGTTGATGCATACATGCTCCTGCAATCTTTTGTTTGAGTGAAGTACAAATTTGAAATCTAAAATTCAAAAGTCAGTTTGGAAAGGATTTGGAAAACCTTTGCAAATAAAGAAAAGAGCAAATATTTTTTTCTTTTCCTCTTCCTTCCGATTCCGGCCCGAGGCCTTCTCCTTCCTCTCTCATTCGGCCTTGGCCTGCTAGCTTTCCGCCAGGCCAGCGCCTCCTCGCTCCCCTTTCCGCGCGGCCCAAGCCAGTGGCCGGCCCAGCTGCGCCGCAGCCGCACCCCGCAGCGCCGCAGCGCCCGCCGCGCGCGCCGTCTCGCTGACCGCCCGGCCCCGCGCGCACGCTCGCTGACAGGTGGGTCCCACCTGTCGGAGTCATCCCCGACCTCCCGACGAACCCGGAAGCCGTTGCCGCCGCCAACCCAGCCGCGTCGCGCCCGATTTCCACGGCGCTTGGAGCTTATCCCGGGCGTGTTCGAGCTCTATAAAGAGCCCTGCATCGTAGCCGCTTTTCTTTTTCCCATCTACTAGCCGCCAACGCCGTCAGCCGAGCTCTCCGCCATCACCGAAACCCTAGCCGCCGCCGCCGAGTTCCTCTCCGCGATTCGACGGTTGACCGTCGAATTGGTCCTCATCCGAAGCTTCGTCGTGCCGTAAGACATCTCGGGAACCTCTCAATTTCCTTGTCGTGCTCTGTCGGCTAGCTAATTGGTCGCCGGACTTGCAGGGTTTCCGCCGACCGCCAAGCTCCGTCTAGCGCCAACCTCGGTCGATCTCCGACTCCGATTTTTGGTTGTGGTGAGATCCCCGTCCTCTCCTCTTTCTCCCGGTCTGTTCCAATTCGCGATTGATGCACGGGTTCGCCGAGCCAGCCAACTCCGGCGAGCTCACCGCCGCGCGAGCGTGGCGTCCGCCGCACCGGTCCTGTTCGAGCCGGCGGCGCCGCCCGAACACCCCCCAGATCTAATCTAGGTCGTCCAAGTCCGATCGGACGGCCCCCAGTGGCTGATACCCTTTCGGTTGGCAAGTTTGCAAAAGAGCCCCTCAGTTTCTACCGAATTAACCCGCGGTCCCTGCCGGCGCGGTTTAATCTGATTTTCTCATTTATTTTATTTCGAAAATACTTTGATCTATTTACAGAATTGCCATTACACCATTTTGTCTATATCTTGCTCAATTTAACTCAGTTTTGATCCATTCAAATTGCGTTAGTTTCGTAATTTCGTGCTCTACGCAGTAGTACCATGGTAGATTAGATTTGCAAAAGTTTTATTTCACGTTTAAGTCAGTCTCGTTTAGACCTTTTATAATCTTGTTTAGGCCGTAACTTCCGCGTTTTAAATCCGATTTCGGTGATCCAAACGTCTATGTGATCGTAGTGACGAATAGATCTGTTTTACAACTTTTATTTATTTATTTAAATCTGTTGGTGTACTGTTCTAATGTTAGATCTGTTTGCAATGCATGTGTGTGCGTGGATGCTTGTATGTTGCGTTGTATTCGAGTTCAGACGGTGAGCAGTACGTGGGTGACCAAGATCAGATCTACTACGACCAGCAGGAGGACCAGAACCAGGAATACGCAAACCAAGGCAAGTATACATGGGATCATCCTTGTTACCTACGCACTTTAATCTACCAATCATGTGCATGTGTCAAAATGATAACCATAGGTTTTATCTAGATATTCAACTTGTTCCTTGATACCGTGGGATATATGTGCATTTGGGTAGATCTGCTAGTGCTGTAAACCTATAACTATGGTCTAATTAAATAATTAATGATATGCGCAACGTCTGTTCTTATCTTGCTCTTGGTAATGTGGACCCGGGCGTGGGAGTCATCGTGCTCTTGGCCCCCTTAAATGATCTTCTGCGGGCAAAAGCTGGGACATACAGTACAACCGTGAGGGCTACATGGCTCTGGTTTTAGTTGGTTCGAGGACCTCTCCTCGCTTGATGGTGGTTACCTGAAAGGGCACAAAAGGGGCTTGACGAGACGGGTATAGGACGGCCGCCTGGTCTCATGTGTATAGCCGGGAAGGAATGTGCCATCGGAAAGGGGGGTTCCTATATCTGCTTGCCGATTGGAAACCTAGTGGCCACTATCTTGTTAGGGGAACCTCGAAAGACTTCATAGTGTACCCTGCCGCACTTCCTCGGAAGAGGTGATATGGGATTTGCAACCCCTGGCATATGGGGATCACGGCTCACGGGTAAAGTTGTACAAACTCTGCAGAGTAATAAACTGATATATCAGCCGTGCTCACGGTCACGAGCGGCTCGGAAAACTTGCAGGCTAACCACTTAAATGAAATTTACTTTTGTTCACATCATGTTTACGTTTCCGGACGATGTTGCCATATATTAATTATTATTCATGTGGATTAATTGGGTTTGCAAGCATAACTTGATGATTAATAAATGCTAAAATCTTGACCCACTAAAAGTGCTAACCGCAGTAAACCCGTGTCAAGCCTTTTGAGCTGCATAACCCCATGTTGCTTGCTGAGTACGAGATGTACTTACGCTTGTTATATTTTCTTCTTTTTGGATAAAAATCCCGGATGGGTAACAGATGGATATGAGTATGAGCAAGATAAGTTTCCAGAGGATTTCTAGTCTTGTGGACCACCAGTCAACGTCCCTGTGGAGTGGAGCTTCGTCGAGAGATATTTATCTTTCCGCTGGTTTATGTTTAGTTTTATTTGATGAGTTGTAATAAATACGCTATGTAATAAGCACAGTGATGATGCCTTTCTTTGTAATTTGTCCCTTATGTGTGCGACTGTTTCCTGGGCGCACATAAGTTTATACATTCAATTTTGTTCTTAAAATTGGGTGTGACAAATTGGTATCGGAGCCGTGTTGACTGTAGGACGCAAGCCTAGGTAGAAAGGGTCGTGTTAGTCTCTTTTTACTCTTCTGGATCATGCTTTTGCATTTTATTCTTGTTAATTGTCAAAATTTTATTCTACTTTCTCATATTCTATTATAAAATTGTTGATCTAATCTCAACTTATTCTTAAAACTTTGATAGATGCCTCGTGCCCAGAAGACTGCCCGCATCAGCACAGGAGGACAGCTTCCACCTTCAGTCCCCTACGTGCCACAGGAGGACGACATCATCATGATCTCTGATGATGAGGAAGAGATGGAACCCATGGAGGAGGAGCCCGTGGAGGATATGGTGTTGGTCCATGACATCACTGGACGTGACGGCGAGGAATGGTACCTGACACCAGATGCGTCACCAGAGTACACCTCTGCTCCAGCACCTGCGCCGGCACCTGCTCCAGTACCTGCTTTAGCACCTGCCCCGACACCGACGCCGCTGCCTACACCGACACCTGCACCTGCGTCGGCGCCACCAGTTGTGCCGGTGTACCCCGTGGTGTCTACACGTACACCGACTCCGTCGCCAACTCCTGTGCCGGAAGACGACGAGGCGGGCTGGCACCGCAGGACCCTGTTCCCGAAGGCCTCCGGCAACGCCTACTACCACAAGCTGCTGAAGGAGATGTTGGGGAAGTACTACCCCGACTTGAAGGCCAAGTTTTGCTACATGAGCGTTGAGCATTACCACCCAGTGGAGGCTACCTGCTGGGAGACTTTCTTGACCATCACCTCCTGGAATGAAGGTCTGGGATCTGAACAGCATGAGTCTACCCACACCCATGGAGCCAGACGTCAGACACTGCACGCCAGCTTAGAAGATGCTGCGGAGGTGGCTTACTTGCATTACCTTGGTCGTCGTTTCGAGGCCATGAGGCATGACAAGTACCGGTACCTGCCGCGCAACAGACCCGAGGAGGACACCTGGGCTGTGTTGATGACCCCTGGCGTCAACCCCGCCATGGATGCTGCAGTGGATCACCTGTGTGAGGTGCAGGTTCACAAGGACAATCTGACGATTGAGCTAGGCAATGCTCAAGCTGCTGCACGGCGACATCAAGTTGAGATCGACCACCTCAGAGCACAGCTAGGGATGCCCCCGCTATACAAGGAGAATGAAGAACCTTACACTTACATCGACACTGCGCCATAGACTAGTGCCATGCTTTGTAATAATCGTTAGTAGTTCGATAGTCGTGTCTTTTAGTGAGTTGTGGAACTTGATGATCATTTGCTTGTCATTATGAAACATGTTTGATTTGGATCTTTCTATGTTTGTGAGATTGTGGGCTTGTCCGCAAATCTCTTAGTTGAGTTTTTCTTATGAGTTAGTAAAGTTTCTGGGTTTTCATATATGCTGTTTCTGCTGTTCTGCTTGGAGCAGTCTGCGTTCTCTTCGACATATCTCCAGATCCGTATGACCAAATGCAGTGAAATTTTTATGGTAACAAATAGACTTCCATATCTAACAAACCCCACTGGAATCACCTAAAAAGCATTTTTCGTTTGTGAGATATGGCTGTCACAAGTTAAGGTTTCTGCGCAGTCTGGAGGACAAAATAGTTTCGCTTGTGTTCTGTTTTTGGGTACGTTAATGACAGAATCTGGGGAAACGATCTGAATGAGAGTTGTAGATAATTTCATTATCTTTCCAACAGTTTAAAGAACGCCTTAATCCGATATCTGGAACTCGAGATATGACTGATTTACCTGGCTGTTACTGCTGAAACTGTTTCACTTCTATTCCATATGCTTACCCCAAAACTATTCTCTGATCACTAAATAAACTTGCATATTTTTGGATCACAGATGGCTGCCAGAGGAGCTGGTTTTGGAGGTGGACGTGGGCGTGGACGTGGACGTGGTCGTGGAGCACCAGTGAATCCACCACCACCACCGCCACCAGTGGACATCCAACAGCTGATGGGCATCCAGGCCCAGTTTATGCAAACAATGATGCAACACATGCACAACCAGCCAGCAGGAGCACCACCGCCATTGCATGTGAGGGACAAGAGGGGAGAGTTCCTGAAGGGGCACCCTCCAGTGTTCACCCACGCAGTAGACCCACTGGATGCTGACGATTGGCTGCGAGCAGTTGAAAAACAGCTGAACATAGCTCAGTGCACCGACCTTGAGAAGGTCCTATATGCTTCAGGGCAGCTTCAAGGGGCTGCCCAGGATTGGTGGGAGTCTTTCGAGTATGGACGTCCCAACAATGCACCTGCACTTACCTGGCAGGAATTCAAGCAAACGTTCCGCTCCTATCACATACCGGATGGTCTAGTGGAACTGAAGCAAGAGGAATTCAGGGCCCTGAAGCAAGGGTCAATGTCTGTGGCGGAGTATCGTGACAAGTTCTCACAGCTGTCACGTTATGCTCCCAAAGATGTGGCAGAGGACAAGGACAAGCAACGCTGTTTCCTAAGGGGGTTGCAGGATGGCCTACAGCTGCAGCTTATGGCCAATGTATATGCTGATTACCAGACACTGGTTAATCGCGCTATTGTTATAGACAACAAGCGCAGGGATATGGAGGCCAAGAAAAGGAAGTTCTTGGGGCAGACATCCAACAACAACACTCGCCCCCGCATGAATCCCCCACCCCAAAACCAACTGCGTAATCAAGGACCCCCGAACCAATGGGGAGGTGGACAGAACCAGCAGCGGAATCAGTTCCAACAGCAACGACAACAGAAACAGATGCAGGGAGGTCAACAGGTGCCTCGTCAGGGAGTGCCTGCCAACAATCAAGCAAGAGGGGGAGCTCCAAATAACTCCAATGTGTGTTTTCGTTGTGGAGAGCAGGGACATTATGCTAACAATTGTCCTCGGAAGCAGAACCAACCCGCACCTCAGGGGCAGAACAACCAGAAGGGGAACTACCCGAAGCCAGCACCTAATGTTGGACGCGTGAACCATGTGGCTGCTGAAACTGCACAGGAGGCGCCAGAAGTAATGATGGGTACGTTCAGTATCAATTCCATCCCTGCTACAATTCTTTTTGATTCTGGTGCTTCACATTCTTTCATCTCGCAAGATTTTGTTAGAATACATAGTGTGCCTTTGTGTGCCATGAACAATCCTATAGCAGTAAATTCACCTGGGGTTATATGAGGGCCACATATCAGTGTTTTTCAGTTAGTGTGAGTCTAAGGGGGGTAGAGTTCCAAGTGAGACCCATTGTGTTGAGGACAGCGGGGATAGATATAATTCTCGGAATGGATTGGATGATGCAACATCGAGCAGAGATTCAGTGCCAGGAGAAGGTAGTGATGTTGACGACTCCTAGTGGGGACAGACTCAGAGTTGATGTGGTCATGAAGGAGCAGCCGAAGGCTGTGGTGAACCAGTTAGAGAAAGATAACCAACCACAAGATCGGCTGATGGAAGAATTCCAGGATGTTTTTCCCGATGATCTACCAGGTATGCCACCTGACCGAGATGTTGAGTTTATTATTGAGTTATTGCCTGGAACTGCACCTATAGCTCAAAGGCCATATAGAATGGGGGTAGATGAACTAGAAGAACTAAAGAAACAATTAAAAGAGTTACAAGAAAAGGGTTTTATTCGTCCTAGTTCCTCACCTTGGAGGTCACCAGTTATCTTTGTTGATAAGAAGGATGGGGGTCAGCGTATGTGTGTTGATTATCGGACCTTGAATAGAGTCACAATTAAGAACAAATACCCTTTGCCTAGAATTGATGACCTGTTTGACCAGTTAAAAGGTGCTTGTGTCTTCTCTAAGATCGATCTTCGATCCGGGTATCACCAGATCAAGATTCGAGCTACCGATATCCCTAAGACAGCCTTTGTTACTAGATATGGACTATATGAGTATACTGTTATGTCTTTTGGATTGACCAATGCTCCCGCACACTTTATGTACATGATGAATAAGGTTTTCATGGAGTACCTAGATCTGTTCGTGGTAGTGTTCATCGATGACATTTTAATATATTCTAAGAATGAGGAGGAACATGCAGAACACCTAAGACTGGTTTTGCAGAAACTCCGTGAGCATAAGTTGTATGCAAAGCGGAGTAAGTGTGAGTTCTGGTTGAAAGAAGTTGCTTTTCTGGGTCATGTTATCTCAAATGGAGGAATAGCTGTGGACCCAAGCAAGGTTAAGGATGTGTTGGATTGGGATCCACCAGTGGATGTAAGTGAGGTTCGTAGTTTCCTGGGAATGGCAGGATACTACCGACGGTTTATTGAGGGGTTTTCTAAAATAGCTAAACCTATGACCGCCCTATTAGAGAAGAATGCCAAATTCCTATGGACTGATAAGTGCCAAGCCAGTTTTGAGGAGTTGAAGAAGAGGTTGACTACAGCTCCAGTACTAGTCTTACCTGATCTGAGTAAGAAGTTCTCTATCTACTGTGATGCTTCTCGTATGGGTCTGGGATGTGTTCTGATGCAGGAAGGTAGAGTTGTTGCTTATGCATCTAGGCAGTTGAGGAAACATGAGTTGAATTATCCTACCCATGATCTGGAGTTAGCCGCAGTGGTCCATGCATTGAAGATCTGGAGACACTATCTGATAGGACACCCTAGTGATATCTATACAGATCATAAAAGCCTGAAATACATTTTCACTCAGCCAGATCTGAACCTCAGACAACGCCGATGGTTGGAGTTAATTAAGGACTATGACCTGGAGGTGCATTATCATCCAGGGAAGGCGAATGTTGTAGCAGACGCCCTGAGTAGGAAGAGTCATGTGAATGAACTCCTAATCACAGAATGGTCCGAGAAATTATGTGAGGAAATGGCATATCTAAATCTGGGTTTTGTCGCTAATGCAGTGGAGATGGAAGTAATGCCCACACTTGAGAAGGAGATACGTCAAGCTCAACTGCAGGATGAAAAGTTAAAGGAGATATCTGAGAATATAGTACTTGGGAAGGCACCCGGTTTCAAGCTAGATGAGGATGGTACCTTGTGGTTTGGTAAGAGGATCTGTGTACCTGATGTGAAGACCATTAAAGAGGCTATCTTGAAAGAGGCACATGAGTCAGCCTATTCCATTCACCCGGGTAGCACTAAGATGTATTTGGACCTGAAAGAAAAATATTGGTGGTATGGTCTGAAAAGGGACGTAGCAGAATATGTGGCAATATGTGATACCTGTCAACGGGTCAAGGCTGAACACCAGCGACCTGCCGGTTTGCTACAACCTATGAAAGTACCAGAATGGAAATGGGAAGAAGTGGGCATGGATTTCATAGTTGGTTTACCACGCACCCAACGAGGTTATGACTCAATCTGGGTGATCGTGGATCGACTCACTAAGGTTGCTCATTTTCTACCAGTTAAGACCACTTATACAGGGGCAAGATTGGCAGAGCTATATATGGAAAGAATAGTGTGTTTGCATGGAGTTCCCAAAAAGATTGTGTCTGACAGAGGCACTCAGTTCACATCACATTTCTGGGGAAAAGTCCACGAATCGTTAGGGACACAGTTGACTTTTAGTACAGCTTACCACCCTCAGACAGATGGACAGACGGAACGGACTAATCAGATTCTAGAGGACATGTTGAGAGCTTGTGCTTTGCAGTATGGGACTAGTTGGGACAAGAGTTTGTCATATGCAGAGTTCTCCTACAACAATAGTTACCAAAAGAGTCTTAAAATGGCACCATTTGAGGCCTTGTATGGAAGGAAATGTAGGACTCCGTTATTCTGGAATCAAACAGGGGAGAGCCAAGTGTTCGGACCAGATGTGCTCAGGAATGCTGAGGAACATGTGAGGAAAATCAGGGATAATTTGAGGATAGCCCAGTCCCGACAGAAGAGCTATGCTGACACCCGTAGAAGGGACTTAACCTTTAAGGTAGGGGACTTTGTGTACCTAAAAGTAACTCCTATGCGCAGTGTAAAGAGGTTTAACATGAAGGGCAAGTTGGCACCCAGATATGTGGGACCATTCCAGATTAAAGAAAGACGTGGGGAAGTGGCATACCAATTAGAGTTACCCGCGAGTTTGTCAGGAGTACACGATGTGTTCCATGTCTCCCAATTAAAAAAATGTTTACGGGTTCCAGAGGAACAAATACCGTTAGAGGAATTAACTGTGAAGGAAGATCTGACATATAAGGAGTACCCAGTGAAAATTTTGGAGATAGCTGAAAGGATTACCAGGAGTCGAGCTATTAAGATGTGCAAAGTGCAGTGGAATCGGTATACCGCAGAAGAGGCTACTTGGGAAAGAGAGGATGAGCTCAGAAAGGCTTACCCGCAGTTGTTCGAGTAAGCACCAGTCGAATCTCGAGGACGAGATTCATGTTAAGGGGGGTAGGTTTGTAACACCCTAAATTTTTCTTTAGTTCAAAATAGAATAATATGATTCCTTTAAATTTATTGTGGCATAATAACATAGGCAAAATAAATAAATGTTGGGGAAATAAAATTTATTCTAGTTTGGCAACAAGTTGATGCATACATGCTGCTGCAATCTTTTGTTTGAGTGAAGTACAAATTTGAAATCTAAAATTCAAAAGTCAGTTTGGAAAGGATTTGGAAAACCTTTGCAAATAAAGAAAAGAGCAAATATTTTTTTCTTTTCCTCTTCCTTCCGATTCCGGCCCGAGGCCTTCTCCTTCCTCTCTCATTCGGCCTCGGCCTGCTAGCTTTCCGCCAGGCCAGCGCCTCCTCGCTCCCCTTTCCGCGCGGCCCAAGCCAGTGGCCGGCCCAGCTGCGCCGCAGCCGCACCCCGCAGCGCCGCAGCGCCCGCCGCGCGCGCCGTCTCGCTGAACCGCCCGGCCCCGCGCGCACGCTCGCTGACAGGTGGGTCCCACCTGTCGGAGTCATCCCCGACCTCCCGACGAACCCGGAAGCCGTTGCCGCCGCCAACCCAGCCGCGTCGCGCCCGATTTCCACGGCGCTTGGAGCTTATCCCGGGCGTGTTCGAGCTCTATAAAGAGCCCTGCATCGTAGCCGCTTTTCTTTTTCCCATCTACTAGCCGCCAACGCCGTCAGCCGAGCTCTCCGCCATCACCGAAACCCTAGCCGCCGCCGCCGAGTTCCTCTCCGCGATTCGACGGTTGACCGTCGAATTGGTCCTCATCCGAAGCTTCGTCGTGCCGTAAGACATCTCGGGAACCTCTCAATTTCCTTGTCGTGCTCTGTCGGCTAGCTAATTGGTCGCCGGACTTGCAGGGTTTCCGCCGACCGCCAAGCTCCGTCTAGCGCCAACCTCGGTCGATCTCCGACTCCGATTTTTGGTTGTGGTGAGATCCCCGTCCTCTCCTCTTTCTCCCGGTCTGTTCCAATTCGCGATTGATGCACGGGTTCGCCGAGCCAGCCAACTCCGGCGAGCTCACCGCCGCGCGAGCGTGGCGTCCGCCGCACCGGTCCTGTTCGAGCCGGTGGCTCCGCCCGAACACCCCCCCAGATCTAATCTAGGTCGTCCAAGTCCGATCGGACGGCCCCCAGTGGCCGATACCCTTTCGGTTGGCAAGTTTGCAAAAGAGCCCCTCAGTTTCTACCGAATTAACCCGCGGTCCCTGCCGGCGCGGTTTAATCTGATTTTCTCATTTATTTTATTTTGAAAATACTTTGATCTATTTACAGAATTGCCATTACACCATTTTGTCTATATCTTGCTCAATTTAACTCAGTTTTGATCCATTCAAATTGCGTTAGTTTCGTAATTTCGTGCTCTACGCAGTAGTACCATGGTAGATTAGATTTGCAAAAGTTTTATTTCACGTTTAAGTCAGTCTCGTTTAGACCTTTTATAATCTTGTTTAGGCCGTAACTTCCGCGTTTTAAATCCGATTTCGGTGATCCAAACGTCTATGTGATCGTAGTGACGAATAGATCTGTTTTACAACTTTTATTTATTTATTTAAATCTGTTGGTGTACTGTTCTAATGTTAGATCTGTTTGCAATGCATGTGTGTGCGTGGATGCTTGTATGTTGCGTTGTATTCGAGTTCAGACGGTGAGCAGTACGTGGGTGACCAAGATCAGATCTACTACGACCAGCAGGAGGACCAGAACCAGGAATACGCAAACCAAGGCAAGTATACATGGGATCATCCTTGTTACCTACGCACTTTAATCTACCAATCATGTGCATGTGTCAAAATGATAACCATAGGTTTTATCTAGATATTCAACTTGTTCCTTGATACCGTGGGATATATGTGCATTTGGGTAGATCTGCTAGTGCTGTAAACCTATAACTATGGTCTAATTAAATAATTAATGATATGCGCAACGTCTGTTCTTATCTTGCTCTTGGTAATGTGGACCCGGGCGTGGGAGTCATCGTGCTCTTGGCCCCCTTAAATGATCTTCTGCGGGCAAAAGCTGGGACATACAGTACAACCGTGAGGGCTACATGGCTCTGGTTTTAGTTGGTTCGAGGACCTCTCCTCGCTTGATGGTGGTTACCTGAAAGGGCACAAAAGGGGCTTGACGAGACGGGTATAGGACGGCCGCCTGGTCTCATGTGTATAGCCGGGAAGGAATGTGCCATCGGAAAGGGGGGTTCCTATATCTGCTTGCCGATTGGAAACCTAGTGGCCACTATCTTGTTAGGGGAACCTCGAAAGACTTCATAGTGTACCCTGCCGCACTTCCTCGGAAGAGGTGATATGGGATTTGCAACCCCTGGCATATGGGGATCACGGCTCACGGGTAAAGTTGTACAAACTCTGCAGAGTAATAAACTGATATATCAGCCGTGCTCACGGTCACGAGCGGCTCGGAAAACTTGCAGGCTAACCACTTAAATGAAATTTACTTTTGTTCACATCATGTTTACGTTTCCGGACGATG
Organism: Coix lacryma-jobi var. lacryma-jobi; assembly: GCA_009763385.1. Taxonomy (NCBI): domain Eukaryota; kingdom Viridiplantae; phylum Streptophyta; class Magnoliopsida; order Poales; family Poaceae; genus Coix; species Coix lacryma-jobi. The sequence goes on along the minus strand of CM019826.1, from coordinate 126,929,163 downwards.
TTGCCATATATTAATTATTATTCATGTGGATTAATTGGGTTTGCAAGCATAACTTGATGATTAATAAATGCTAAAATCTTGACCCACTAAAAGTGCTAACCGCAGTAAACCCGTGTCAAGCCTTTTGAGCTGCATAACCCCATGTTGCTTGCTGAGTACGAGATGTACTTACGCTTGTTATATTTTCTTCTTTTTGGATAAAAATCCCGGATGGGTAACAGATGGATATGAGTATGAGCAAGATAAGTTTCCAGAGGATTTCTAGTCTTGTGGACCACCAGTCAACGTCCCTGTGGAGTGGAGCTTCGTCGAGAGATATTTATCTTTCCGCTGGTTTATGTTTAGTTTTATTTGATGAGTTGTAATAAATACGCTATGTAATAAGCACAGTGATGATGCCTTTCTTTGTAATTTGTCCCTTATGTGTGCGACTATTTCCTGGGCGCACATAAGTTTATACATTCAATTTTGTTCTTAAAATTGGGTGTGACAGGAACCCAAAACCCTAGATCGATCAAAACCGGTCTTTAGATCGGTTTTCGTCGGTTTAGCCAGGGTCCCTGCTGTCTCAGGTTGAATCGCAACCTCTCCGGGCGTTCTAGCCCTGCTGGTGTGTGATTCGGATAACTTCCGACGTCAACACACTTTTTGGCGACTCCGCTGGGGAAGATTAAAATCTCATCTACTACCAACATGGGCGGCAAAGACGGTGCTACCGATAAGGACAACATCATACGTCCCACGGGCATTGACGAGCTCCCAGACGAGTTGAAGCAACAGACGCAGGCCAAGCTTGACGCCGTATTGAAGGCTTTCCTAGAAAGCTGCTCGAAGGATCAGCGCGGCAAGATCACTCAGGACAAGGAGCTGGACTTCAGCGAAATCGTCCCTACCACGACAAATACAAACGCTGAAGACGCTTCTGACAAGGTAAAAGATAAGGTACCTGAAGATCCTTACCCTACCCATGCTGATTATTCCGCAATGCTAGTTGATTCTTCAAAAACTCTTACCAATACTATCCAGCATTCATTTAAATTGCTTAGCGACCGCATGGATAAGATAGAAGGAAAAACTGTCGAACTCGAAGTCCCAACTGAGCAACCCCAGTTCGGCATGCCTTTTAATTCTTTTAGAGGATAGACTTCACACGTTAATTTCGGACAATTAGGGTTTACTGAGACCAGGGGTGGTGAAGCCGGTACCTCGACAACTACCAACCACGTTCATCATGACACTAGTCGGACTATGCAGACCGACCAGGATACCTCAACAAACAGGACTTCGGGAGGACAGGGAACAGTGTTACCTAATCCACCAAAGTCACCAAGCCACAATCCCGTGCATGGTGGCACCAGCGACCTCGCCAACACCGATTTTGGACGAGCCATAAATCGGTTTAAGGAAGAAATAACTAGGTCGCTTGAGACTAGTTTAGGAATCCAATTCAAGCCTACCAGGACCACTTATTCTAAACCATACCCTTCATATTTTGATTTTATGAAAGCACCTGACGGTTGGAGGGTACCAGATTTTTATAAGTTTAGTGGTGACGGTAGTAAAACGACTATGGAACATCTCAACATATTCCTCGCTCAAATGGGCGAAGCTAGTACTTTAGATTTTATGAACATACAACATTTTCTTTTGTCTCTTACTGGTACAGCTTTTGCCTGGTTTACGTCACTGCCAGAGTGCACCGTAGGTTCTTGGGCCGAATTAGAAGAAAAGTTTCATAATCACTTTTATGATGGAGTCCAAGAAACTAGGTTATCACATCTTACATCGGTTCGACAAGGACGTAGTGAGTCTGTAGTCGATTTCTTTAAACGTTTTAAAGAAATTAAAAACCGATGTTTCCATTTGAGGATCTCCGACAAAGATCTAACAGATCTATGTCTAGCTGGCCTACGTCGAGAGATCAAAGACAAACTTGAGCATCATGACTTCTTTAACGTAAATTAGCTACTGCAAAAGGCCATTTCGATAGAATCGCGCTTCAAAGAACCCTATGATCCTCATAAGACTCATCGGTCGGGCGTGCATATTGCCGAGATAAATTCTGATAGTTTCGACGATGAGTCTAAAGATTGCTACACTGCCGAAGTTTTATGGCCAGCGCAAAATAAACTGGTCACTTGTCCTTCCCTTAAACCGATTCAAAAGAATCGGGGTGAGGAGGTGAAATTTACGTTTGATTTCTCTAAATGTGACCGAATATTTGATGAATTACTCAAATTCAGTTATCTTAAAATTAATTATACTTTGCCGTCACTCGATGAATTAAAAAGGAGAGCTTACTGCAAATTCCATAATTCTTTTTCTCATGCCACTGATGATTCCAATGTTTTCCGTCGGCGGGTCCAATCGGCCCTCAATGAAGGACGATTGAGTCTAACTGAGATGCAGATCAGTACTACTCCTTTCCCAGTACACATGGTGGAAGCAGGGGATCCTGCTATAATGATTCGTCCAGAGCAAGCCGATACGACCAAGGGAAAGAATGTGGTCATTGGCGAACCACGAGGAACACCGAATACCGAGAGCGATTCGGGGCGCAAGGTGGTGCTTGAGAAGGGTGACGATGGCAAAAGTAAAATCACAATCACTGCAGGGTCAACACGACACCTGCATAGATAAAGGTATTTTGAGACCAGGGCAGCACAACAAAGGCCGACCAGGTCGGGTCCTCGAGCCGACCAGTCCGGTTCATCTTCAAAGCAGCCGGAATAGAAGGCCGGCCAGGTAAGGTCGGTCTCTGCCAATTCTAGTAGGGTCAATAAACCGACTGATACAGTCGTTGTAACCGTATCTAAAGACTCTACCCCTTCCGAAGTACGCGTCATCCGCACTTTTGTCCCGCAGAAACCTGAGGTTGACACTTGGAAGACTAATGCGGACAAAAATAAGGGAAAGGTCGCTAGAGAACCATGTGCTTTTGACAAGCTCATGGCCAAATACAAGCAGCAGAAGGCCGATTCCCAAAATCGGCCCATAAAAAAGAGAGATTCTACTCCTCCGAAGCGTGAGGACGAGAAATCCAAACAGATGGTGGTGTCTCAGGCGACGTATCCATCACCAAAGGCTGGCCCATGTTACCATCAGTGGGCCCCTCCTATTTTGCCACCACCACAATGGGGTCCTCAAGGGGTGTGGGTGCCCTACCTTATGCCGGCACATATGTATTATCGGCCAGGATGGGGAATGCCCGCTAATCAGCCTGCAAGAGTCTCAGTATTTGATCGCTTGGGTGATCAGCCGAGTTCTAGCCAGAATCGGCCAGTCGCTCCAAAAACTTATATCTTAGGAGACCAGGAAGACGCAGGCGCGATGGGTCTATGTACCTAAGAAGGTGCAAAGTGTTTCTATTGCCTCTCCGACCAGACCCGACCCAGTCCCTACTATTACAATCGGGTCTATGGAAGTCCCTCTTGCCAATGAACCTGAGCCTATGGTGGTTGAGGAACCAGCAACAGAAGAGGTCCCAGAGGCTCAAGATACTTCGGCTGAGGTAGAAAAGCCTGTCGAGTGTGACCCCAAGTACATGCAGCTCAGATGGTGTCCTCCTGGCTTGACTAAAACTCAGCGAAGAAAGTTGCAGAGGGCCCGCTGCAACAAACAGAGGAAAGAACGGCTTGACAAAATGAGGGAAGATGTATTTAATTCAACACATCCTATTTTCCCTCAGGGCAAACGAGGAGGTGAAGAGTCGGCTTGCAATTAAAAGCCGACCTTGGCGATAGTAGAGATAAACAGGTCGGATCCTGAACTGACCAATCTAAGTGCCGAATTTACTAAAGAGGTTTTGGAACCAACCAAGTCGGACACCAATCTGACCACTGCAGGACAGGTGCCCGACCAGTTTATCGGTCGAGCAGGGTGAGCCGATTACTGCTGGATCAGAAATTAAGCCGGCCGGACCAGGGTCTGTGGCCGAATCGGTTCCTAATATGCTGATGGGATTAGGCTCGCTTCTTGATAATCCTGATTCCTTCACTGATGTTGCTGCAACCAGTGGAGAATTATCTGGGGAACAAGATGAGGAGATGGTGGATTATGAACCTTCCCCAGAGAGGGCGGAGGTTAATGTAGTTTACTTATCGGCCGACTACTACGTGGTCGGAGATGATTCAACGGCGGCGGAATTTAACTTTGCTACACAGACTGCTGTATTCCGGAAGCCAGAGGAATCCGTTAATCATCTTAAACATTTGCATATAAAGGGTCACATCAATGGTACGCCAGTTCACAAGATGCTGGTTGACAGTGGGGCAATCGTAAACTTGATGCCCTACTCGCTTTACCAGAAGCTTGGCGGTACTGATGAAGAACTGATCAAGACCAACATGACTATCACTGGAGTCGGAGGGGGAGATCCAATTCCGGCCAAAGGGGTTGCATCCATGGAGCTGACCATTGGGAGCAAGACTTTGGCTACTGCCTTCTTTGTCGCCGACATACAAGGTAGTTATAACCTTATACTTGGATGTGACTAGATTCATGCTAATCGGTGCATACCTTCTAGTTTACATCAGTTTCTCATTCAATGGGTGGGAGACGATGTTGAGGTGGTGCACTCAGATTCATCGGCCTATGTAGCTACGGTCGATGCTCCTTTGCTCGGGGGGCATGATACTATTGCTTGTCTGTCTGGTCGGGACCTTTCTGATTTTCAGTTTGTTAGTGTTACTAGGGAAGGTTTCGTACCAGTATCTTTAAAGCCGACTGATAATCGGTTCAACATTATCATGTAATTTAATGGATGCTAATGTTGATTGGTTAAAACATCGTGTTGAACAATATCAGACCTGTAAGACCGATACTTGTGAGGCTATTGATGATTTTGATGAGCTCAATAAGTTGGGCCAAGGTTTCACGTCGACCGACCCTTTAGAACAAATAGATATTGGGGATGCTTCTGTACCTAGGCCAACCTTTGTAAATCAAAATCTTGAAGCCGATTATAAATTAAGGTTAATCGCGCTCTTAAAAGAGTATGTTGATTTCTTTGCATGGAGTTATACAGAGATGCCCGGGTTAAGCCGAGAACTTGTTGAACATCGACTTCCTATTAAGCCGGGGTTCCGACCATTCAAGCAACATCCTCGCCGTTTTAATTCTACAATATATGACCAGATTAAAGAAGAGATTAATCGGTTATTACAAGCAGGGTTTATCCAACCATGCAGATATGCGGAGTGGGTCTCTAATATCGTGCCCGTAGAAAAGAAAGATACCGGGAAAATCAGGGTTTGCATTGATTTTAGAGATCTGAATAGAGCCACTCCCAAAGATGAGTATCCTATGCCTATAACAGATATGTTAATCAATGATGCTTCGGGACATCAGGTTGTCAGTTTTCTTGACGGCAACACTAGTTATAATCAGATATTCATGGCCAAAGAAGATATGTCCAAAACGGCCTTTATTTGTCCTGGGTTCGTTGGTCTTTTTAAGTGGGTCGTGATGACATTCAGTTTGAAGAATGCAGGTGCTACTTATCAGCGCGCTATGAATCTGATCTTCCATGATTCGGTTGGGATAATCATGGAAGTGTACATTTATGATATTGTGATTAAATCGGCTGCCCATATGTCTCATCTAGCCGATTTACGTCTAGCGTTTGAAAGGATGCGACGTTATGGCTTGAAGATGAACCCATTGAAATGTGCTTTTGATGTATCAGCTGGGAAGTTTTTAGGGTTTATCATTCATGACAAAGGCATAGAGATTGATCCTAAAAGGATAGAAAAGATCAAGAAAGTTCAGGCACCTACATGCAAAAAGGACTTGCAGAAGTTGTTAGGGAAAGTGAACTACTTGAGGAAATTTATTGCAAATTTGTCCGGGAAAATTATTCCTTTCACCCCTATATTAAAACTAAAGGACGAAGTTGAGTTCACTTGGGGATGTTGGTAGTTCTTAGCTTCACTAAAGATAGAGCTACGCAACTATCCCCGGTAACGGCCCAGAAATGCTTATTGGCACTTGCTAACGTTGTTACTAGGAGTAGACTATGAAATCTATTCCTGGCAACGGCGTCAGAAGTGCTTGTAGCAAGTCCGGTCACTATACCTAAAGGAGTGGAGCTAAAGCAGCTATCTACTAATGCCAAGCGGGGTTGTCAATCCCGACACTAGTAGGAGCTAGCTAGAGAGGTTGCAATCTACCAGGAGGAGATTCTGCAAGCGCACAGAACTATCGTAGTAGCACTTCGCCTGGGAGTACCAGGTGTCGATTTATTTGATCCCAAGGGAAGACTAGGGTGGTGTATGAGTCGAGTCAAGGAGGGGATGAGAGTCGAGGAAAAGAGAAAAGGGAAAGGGGAGAAGGGAAAAGAGAGGATGGAAGGCTAGAAAGAATGTATGGGTGGATAGGTAAGGATGAAATGGATGGCTAAGGTAAGGTGGATGGATAGGTGGATAAAGGGATTAGGATAACTAAGGGTAATTAACTAAAAACTACTAACTACTAATAACTAATCCTAGATAACTACAAAGCAAGATAACTACGAAGCAAGATAGTTACGAAGCAAGGCAGGCAAAAGTCAATAAAGCAACTAAGTTGAGTAAAGTTTTATTCCTATCTTGTCAAGTATCGAGGCGTACTAGCCTTTACCACTTACTTAGGTTGAACGCTAGCACAACGAGCCTTACTGTTAAACTGGGCCAACTACGTGGTGGAATTCAAGGCGCACAGGGCTGTCACCACCTGCTTGCTACCACAGCTATCCGGGGGTCCAGCCGTATCTGAAGGTAAGTCTATAACTAAGCACCACGCTTAACTATATTCTAACTATCTCTACCCTAGCTTTGAATAGAGACACCCTTGCGGACGTCAGAGCAAACACTTGACTTAATAAGATAAACACTAAACTAACTAAGCAACCTATTGGCAAAGATCAAACACTAAGCTCACTAGAGATTAACTACTATGGCTAAGTGAATTGAACTGTAGGATAGCTAGGCACTCAAGCAATCAATCAAGTATACCACTCAATACTGATAAGTAGAATAAAGTAATACTTGAAATGATGAACTAGAATATAGTAAGTGCTTGAGTAACAAGAGCAAAACCTGAACTGGAGATGAAGGAAGACTCTTCCCAGCTCCAGTACCGATCACTCGCACGCCTCTACTCTTGAGCTAAGCCTTGAGCAGCGCTTCCGCGAGGGCAAGAATGCCTTGCTCTACTAGCTACCTACTTGCCTAAGCTCTCTGAGCTTCTAACCTAACTCTCACTTGCTTCTCTTGCTTTCATTCTCTTGGTGTGTGGGTACGGGATGGTACAAATGAAGTGGTGCCACCAGGGGGGTATTTATAGTCTTGAGGAGTGAGGGGGGTACTTATAGGGGGCAGCCAACCGACCTAGGGTTAGGTCAGGTGGCGGGCGCCACCCCCTACTGGCGGCCGCCAGTCCACTGGCCGTTGGATGCATCATCACTGATCCTACGGCCTCCAGGTGGTTGTCCAAGGCGGTTTGGAGGTCGGTTGCATGTCCTAGCAACCGCCTTAGGTCATGATCGATGCCACTCCCCTCCGTAGCCCTCCGATCAAACCGACCTAGTGACCAAGGGCCAAGATTTGGCCTTGGGGCAGTCACATGGATCAGTGACGTGGCAGGGGGATTCTGGGCCTCACCCTTGTGGCGGGCGCCACCCCAGTCAGGCCCAAATGGGTCCTAGTGAGTGGGCTCGTCTCCTGGTGGGTCCATTCTCCAAATTTGGTCCAAATTCCTGCATTCAAATAAAAATCTATGGACATGTGGAATTTGGTTAGTTTGAAACCTATTTGACTATATTTCATGCCTTTTTGGTGGACTTTAGGGTCAATTGTTGATGGTAAAACGGGTGTTTAAGGACCACCAACAAGCTCCCCCAAGCTAACCTGTTGCTCGTCCTCGAGCAACAATGCGGTTTAAGCATTGAGCATGAAATAGATAGCAACTTAAGGTGTATGCAAGTGCATATTGTATAGTGAGAAATAACTTAGCATATATCATTAATCATAGCAATGTGGGGCTTATAGCTTTTCACTTCAAACATGCAAGAGTGAAATAAAGCAGTAGATAGGAAACTTTTATCTTGCTTAGGTTTGACTAGGATTCTGTCTGGAGGTTTTTCAAGGTTTTCAAAAGATAACAACTTGCTTAAGTCCTCCAAGATTCACTGAATCACTCAATGGTGTTTAAATCCTCACTTAGGCCAAAATGTAGCCTCTCCTATTTCTAAAGAATGATATGTGGAGTTATAGGTAGGCTAAGAACCATGAGCAAATTGCCTGATGTTTATTGCTAAGCTAGACACTCAGATCATAAGGAGCAATAAATCATAAAAATTGATCAAGATGTGCATGTGTGGTTATGTGGAAGTGTATAGAGGGATATTTCATAATCCTTCTAGTTAATATCTGGGGTCTAGAGCTAATGATAACTCTCTCTCTTTTTTTGGATACATAGTGAGTAGACAAAAGATGTGTCCTCACATTTTCTTAGGACATAGTCCTCTTTTGAGCTACTTTGCTCACTTTTTTTCACAAGACATAGTCCTTTCTTGAGCTACTTTGCTCATTTCTCTCTCTCTCTCTCTCTTTTAACTCTAGATTTCCCCAGGTTATCTATAGGAAAGGATTTTTGAAATGAAAAAGGGGGAAGAGGGAGAAATGCTTATTCCCAGTGTAGGAATAAGCATAAGGCTAGCAATGGGATGTTTGGCAGGGTATTGCATATCTCCGGTGTAGAGAATAAGCAATTTATTTGGTGGTTGCAAACCTCCAAAGTGGAGAGTAGGAAATTTATGGTGGGTGTGTGTGAATCTTGATTCAAAAGATATGATAAGCTTCTCTACTAAGATCTATGAGGTCTAACAAAGCTCAATCACAAAGAAAGCTCTTTGTGGTTTTGACTAATGACTAACAAATATTTGGCTGGTGGTGGGATGGGATAAAATCTTGGAGGAACTTTTAGCAAGGTTTTTCATAATTTTTAAAAGAAATCCTCCAGATTGGGTCCTAATTTCACCTTAGCAAGTTTAAAGAATTACTCCATTTCTTACTAACTTTACTCACTAAGCATGATTTCAGTTAAAGCATGTGCAACCCACAAAAGCTACAACTTAGATAAGACCAGTTATTCAAACCATAACAATAGCATTTGCATGACATATTTCAAATCTTATTCAGGTTTCAACTTATTTAAGCAGATTTTATCAATTTTATTCATAGAGTGGTTATTTAGGCAAGCCTGTGACATTCAAAAGATATAGAATTTAAGAACTGAATGTAAAGTGTAGGCTTGAGACATACCTTATCGGAGCGGGAGTCTCCCCCAAGCTGGCTTCTTGCTTGGTGAAAGATCTTCTTCTTCTCAGTCGGAGCTCTTGTTCTCATTTTATTAAAAAGGGAAACTATCTAATGTTGTGAAAAGGGAAACTATCCTATTATGATATTTTATTATTCTAACTAAGTTAACATATACCTATGCATAAAACTAATGATAACTGATTTTTTTAGTTTCATGCATTACATATGTTATTTATTCGAAAAAAGGGAAAATTGAAGGGAAAAAATAAAAGTAAAACCATACCTTTGGTCCATGGAGTTTCATCCTTATTAGGTGGGTCTTCTTCTTCCTTGGGCACTTCTTCTTTAAGTACTCCATCTGGTTCTTCTTCTTTTGGCACCTCTCCTTTGTTATGTGAGTTACACAACTCAGGAGGAGGTCGTTCTTTCTTTCTGCTCCACCTTGTTCTTGGGCGCCTCTTCTTGGTACGAACGTGTTTTCCTTCCTGCATGTTAGCGGCATATGCGGGACCACGGGAAAAAGAGAATATTTCCTTCCTCCCTCCTAATGTCATTTGAATTTTACCACTTCCCACATATATGCAGGCATCAACAGTGTTCAAGAAGGGTCTACCTAAGATTAGAGGCACATCTTTCCTATTTCCCATATCTAGTATTATGAAATCAGCAGGAACATAGGAGCCTCTAATATGAACAGGTAAATCATTAACTATTCCTTCTACATAGCAAGTGGATTGATCAGCTAGCACAACATAGGTAGATGTGGATGACATGGGTGGAAAGAATGAGTTTTCATAGAAATCTTTAGATAAAATGTTCACACTCGATCCTAAATCACACATGGCATTTTTAAAGACTTCACCAAAGATTGAGCATCTAATTATGGGACTACCAGGATCACCCTTTTTAACAGTCATGGTTTGATCTTCATAATAGTTAAAATGTTTTATTTCAACCATATTTGCAGTTTCCATGTCAGGTTTAGCAGGAATTTTGCCAGTTTCAAAAGATGGTATGATAGCAGCAAGTTGAGCTAATTGGGTTTCTAACATCTTATTAAAGCTTAATTGATTTTTCAGAGCAGATGAGAAATCTTCCAATTTGGCATTTATATTCTCAAGGGTTTTATCATTCGACATTAATTTCTTATTCAAAAATTCAGTAGTTCTACCTTGAGAGTAGACTAGATTCTTTAAGAACGAGAAATCATCAGAATTCTGAAAATTAGAGCGGGGAATGAATTGTTACCTTGAGAATTTGCAGGCTGATTCCATCCTTGATTCTGTTGACGGAAACCGTTGTTGTTGTTGATGAAGTTCAAATCTTCATGTAGCTCGGGGCAGTATTTCCCAGAATGTCCGGTTTCTCCATAGACTTCACAAGTCATGTAGGATTCCAGAGATTGGACACTCTCTTGTTGGTTCATCTTCTCACAGCTGTCCAGCTTCTTTGCCAGCAGGTCCATCTTGGCCACGATCATGTCGGCCTCCTTAAGGGAATGCATACCTCGCTTACGGGGCTGTAGTCTTTCGTCATTCCATCCTTGGTTTGACACCATCTTCTCTATGAGAGCCTTAGCATCTGCAACATTCAGAGAAAAGAATGCACCGCCGGCGGCGGCATCCAAATGGCTTCTAGAGAGTGGGGTTAGGCCATGGTAGAAGTTCTGGATCAATAGCCAGTCCTCCATACCATGGTGTGGACAAGCAGCGACATACTCTTGCAACCTCTCCCAAGCCTCGGGAATAGATTCCTCGGCTTGTTGCGTAAAGCTGGAGATTTTGTTGCGCAGAGCATTCATCTTGCCCATAGGAAAGAATTTGGCGAGAAAAGCATTGGAACACTTGTCCCATGTGTCTACAGCGTTGCGATCGGTATAGAACCATTGCTTCCGCTTTTCCTAGCAAAGAAAAAGGAAAGAGACGAAGACGGATGGCTTCTTGGGATATCCCCTTAATGGTGAAGGTGCCGCAAATCTCCAAAAATTGTTGGAGGTGAGCATTGGCATCCTCATGTGCCTTGCCACAGAACGGGCTAGCTTGGACCATCGTGATCAGAGCCAGTTTCAACTCAAAATTGAGGTTGGCATCGATCACGTCCGGTCCTATCGCTACATTAGCGGCAGAAGGAGCAGAAAATTCACGAATGGTCTTGTTGGCCATCGTGAAGATAGAACGAGATAAGAAAGAAAGAAGTTGAAAAAGATGAAGGAAAAAGATAAGAAGAACTAAGGAAAGAAAGAATGGGCTAAGATGGGATCCGTTAAGCGGGAGCTTAAACGAAGATAAATTCGACATGGACTCAACCGATACACCGATTGCCTTCCCCGGCAACGGCGCCAGAAATGCTTGTTGGTAGTTCTTAGCTTCACTAAAGATAGAGCTACGCAACTATCCCCGGTAACGGCCCAGAAATGCTTATTGGCACTTGCTAACGTTGTTACTAGGAGTAGACTATGAAATCTATTCCTGGCAACGGCGTCAGAAGTGCTTGTAGCAAGTCCGGTCACTATACCTAAAGGAGTGGAGCTAAAGCAGCTATCTACTAATGCCAAGCGGGGTTGTCAATCCCGACACTAGTAGGAGCTAGCTAGAGAGGTTGCAATCTACCAGGAGGAGATTCTGCAAGCGCACAGAACTATCGTAGTAGCACTTCGCCTGGGAGTACCAGGTGTCGATTTATTTGATCCCAAGGGAAGACTAGGGTGGTGTATGAGTCGAGTCAAGGAGGGGATGAGAGTCGAGGAAAAGAGAAAAGGGAAAGGGGAGAAGGGAAAAGAGAGGATGGAAGGCTAGAAAGAATGTATGGGTGGATAGGTAAGGATGAAATGGATGGCTAAGGTAAGGTGGATGGATAGGTGGATAAAGGGATTAGGATAACTAAGGGTAATTAACTAAAAACTACTAACTACTAATAACTAATCCTAGATAACTACAAAGCAAGATAACTACGAAGCAAGATAGTTACGAAGCAAGGCAGGCAAAAGTCAATAAAGCAACTAAGTTGAGTAAAGTTTTATTCCTATCTTGTCAAGTATCGAGGCGTACTAGCCTTTACCACTTACTTAGGTTGAACGCTAGCACAACGAGCCTTACTGTTAAACTGGGCCAACTACGTGGTGGAATTCAAGGCGCACAGGGCTGTCACCACCTGCTTGCTACCACAGCTATCCGGGGGTCCAGCCGTATCTGAAGGTAAGTCTATAACTAAGCACCACGCTTAACTATATTCTAACTATCTCTACCCTAGCTTTGAATAGAGACACCCTTGCGGACGTCAGAGCAAACACTTGACTTAATAAGATAAACACTAAACTAACTAAGCAACCTATTGGCAAAGATCAAACACTAAGCTCACTAGAGATTAACTACTATGGCTAAGTGAATTGAACTGTAGGATAGCTAGGCACTCAAGCAATCAATCAAGTATACCACTCAATACTGATAAGTAGAATAAAGTAATACTTGAAATGATGAACTAGAATATAGTAAGTGCTTGAGTAACAAGAGCAAAACCTGAACTGGAGATGAAGGAAGACTCTTCCCAGCTCCAGTACCGATCACTCGCACGCCTCTACTCTTGAGCTAAGCCTTGAGCAGCGCTTCCGCGAGGGCAAGAATGCCTTGCTCTACTAGCTACCTACTTGCCTAAGCTCTCTGAGCTTCTAACCTAACTCTCACTTGCTTCTCTTGCTTTCATTCTCTTGGTGTGTGGGTACGGGATGGTACAAATGAAGTGGTGCCACCAGGGGGGTATTTATAGTCTTGAGGAGTGAGGGGGTACTTATAGGGGGCAGCCAACCGACCTAGGGTTAGGTCAGGTGGCGGGCGCCACCCCCTACTGGCGGCCGCCAGTCCACTGGCCGTTGGATGCATCATCACTGATCCTACGGCCTCCAGGTGGTTGTCCAAGGCGGTTTGGAGGTCGGTTGCATGTCCTAGCAACCGCCTTAGGTCATGATCCACGCCACTCCCCTTCGTAGCCCTCCGATCAAACCGACCTAGTGACCAAGGGCCAAGATTTGGCCTTGGGGCAGTCACATGGATCAGTGACGTGGCAGGGGGGATTCTGGGCCTCACCCTTGTGACGGGCGCCACCTAGGGGTGGCGGGCGCCACCCCACTCAGGCCCAAATGGGTCCTGGTGAATGGGCTCATCTCCTGGTGGGTCCATTCTCCAAATTTGATCCAAATTCCTGCATTCAAATAAAAATCTATGGACATGTGGAATTTGGTTAGTTTGAAACCTATTTGACTACATTTCATGCCTTTTTGGTGGACTTTAGGGTCAATTGTTGATGGTAAAACGGGTGTTTAAGGACCATCAACAGGGGGCAGAGCAACAAGAAGCATTTGAAAAGATAAAGGAATATTTGTCATCTCCACCAGTTCTTCGGGCGCCTAAGAGAGGTATCCCTTTCAGATTATATATCACCGCCGATGAAAAGGTTATTGGAGCTGTCTTGACACAAGAAGATGGAGGTAAAGAATATGTAATTGCATATATTGGTCGCCGTCTTCTTGATCCCGAGACAAGGTACGCCCATATCGAGAAATTATGTTTATCCTTGTACTATGCTTGTGCTAAAATGAGACACTATTTGCTATCTAGTACATGTGTTGTTGCATGCCAGGCCGATGTGATTGGGCACATGTTATATCGGCCAATCCTTAGAGGAAGGATTGGCAAATGGGCGTATGCATTGATTGAGTTTGACTTGACCTATGAACCATTGAAAACTTTGAAAGGTCAAGTTCTGGCAGATTTCATTGTTGAGCATGGTATAAGTTTAGAAGATGAAATCGGTTATTTTACTTTTACTCCAGGGAAACTTCATTTTGATGGATCGACTTGTAAGGAGGGCCAAGGTGTTGGTGTGGTCATTATTTCTCCTAATGGTGTTGAGTTTGAAATGTTGAGCCGGTTAGATTACTTGTGCACTAATAATCAAGCCGAATACGAAGCTCTTTTATTCCGCTTAGAAATTTTATGTTCCATGGAGGTTAAGCATGTTGAAGCTTATGGTGATTCCTTACTAGTAGTATAGCAAGTTGCTGGTAATTTCCAATGTTTAGAGGGATCGTTAAATGTTTATCTTAACATGTGCCTTGACATCATTGCTCATTTTACCGAATTCCAGATTCGGCATATACCAAGGCATGAAAATTATAAAGCCAACATGTTAGCCCAACAAGCATCTGGCTATAATGTTAGTAAACGCAATTTTTACATAAAGCCGGTGAAGCAGCACGTAGAAGTATTGTCGGCTTCTATGACCGACCAGTTTGTTTTAAGACCAGTTCGGCCACCTTGCCATGGAGACTAGGTATATGTTGAGCATACTTGGGTAAGTACTATGGCCGACCAGGTTGCTTATAAATCAAGTCGGTTAATCCGTCCGATTGACCTGGTCGATCTTGGAACGATTAATTTGTCTGAAGAAACTCTAAATCGGTCTGAAACAAATGGAACTGATTTGGAAGATTGGAGAACTCCTCTACTTAAATATCTTAATGATCCAAGTACTAAGGCTGATCAAAGTGTTCGGCGGAGTGCATTTAAATATGTACTACATAATGATGAGCTTTACCGAAGAACTGCCGAAGGCTTGTTGCTTAAGTGTTTGGGATCTGATCAAGCGAAGGTGGAAGTTCATGAAGGTATTTGTGGTACACATCAATCGGCGCCTAAGATGAAATGGCTATTGCGCAGAGCTGGGTTTTATTGGCCCACAATGATGGTCGATTGTTTTCGTTACTACAAAGGATGCGAAGAATGTCAACGGTTTGGAAATATACAGCTTGCACCTGCTGCTATGCTTCATCCTATTATGAAACAGTGGCCTTTTCGTGGTTGGGGGCTAGACTTCATTGACCAAATTCATCCTCCATCTTCAAAGGGACATCGTTTTGTTCTGGTCGCTACAGATTACTTCACTAAATGGACTGAAGCGGTGTCTTTGAAGAATATGACACATAAGGAGGTAATTGAGTTTATTACTGAACATATTATACATGGATTCGGCATACCTCAGACGTTAACCACAGATCAAGGGACGTCTTTTATTTCTAAGGAAGTGCGAGATTTTGCCAAATTATACAAAATAAAGATGCTCAATTCATCTCCATACTATGTTCAAGCTAACGGCCAAGCTGAGTCTAGTAACAAGACTTTGATCAAGCTTATCAAAAGGAAGATTGAGGACAACCCAAGAAGGTGGCATGAGGTTTTGTCTGAGGCTTTATGGGCTCATCGTGTGTCAAGGCATGGTGCTACAAAAGTCACTCCTTTCGAGCTGGTATATGGGCAAGAAGCAGTGTTGCCCGTCGAGGTAAATCTAGATGCATATAGACTAGCTAGACAGAATGATTTATCTGTTGTTATGTACCATGATGCCATGATGGACAACATAGATGAAATAACCGATAAAAGATTAAAAGCTTTTAAGGAGATGGAAAAAGACAAAGCCCGGGTTGCTAGAGCATACAACAAGAAGGTGAGAAGCAAATCGTTCCAAGTGAGAGAGTTAGTATGGAAAACTATACTTCCACTCGGGTCGAGAAGTAACAAGTTTGGCAAGTGGTCGCCGAGTTGGGAAGGTCCTTATAAAGTAATCAAGGTGATATTCGGGAATGCATGTGCTGGAGACGTTGCAAGGTGAAAGTCTCCCAAGAGCAATAAACATAAGGTATTTGAAAAAGTACTTTTCAAGTGTTTGGCAAAAAGCCTGAGCGCCTTCCAAACAATGGCCGATACATGTATCGCCCTTAGAACAAAAATAGTCAGAATATTTATCGTTAATTCTTGAATAGCCGATGAGTTGGACATCATTGTTATTCGGTTTGTTTTCAGGTTCTATTAAAGATCACCTAAAAACAGGGGGGCATATGTTGACACTCAAAAGTGTCATAGGTAAAGATGAATTTAGAAGAGGCATTCGACCTAAAATATTAGAGTCGAATTTGTCTTCTTTTACTTAATGTTTAACGGATCGGATGGGCCTAGTCGTTTTGGGTTTCCGATCACTTATGATATGTCCGACCAGATGGCCCTGGTCGGAAGCCTTATGAAAATTGAGTCCGGTGTTAATATGCGAATCCTTCTCTTGTAAGGACGATTTGGGGCTGATAAAGCCCATTAAGCCGATCTGTTCGATCTGAAGATTGACAAGAACAGGGTTACTTTGTTGTGACCGGATCAGATTCTATATTTTGATAGAGTCCGGATAGGAAACTTGGAGATTGAATCTAGAGTTGTTTCCTATTGGGATAAGACCAACCCCCTCTATATATATATGAGAGGATCATGGCCGATTGTGATATCCAACACCAATCGATCAAAACCAATCTACTATCCCTTTTACCCTTTTTCTCCTCTACCTCGTTGTTCGGCGCATCTCCCGGCGAGATTCGACGGCGTTCTAGGCGTCCTTGCTGGTCCTAGAACAACCTCTACGTGCTTCTCCCCGACGGGTCTTCCCGGGAGGAGTTCTAGAGTTATCAACACAGGAACCCAAAACCCTAGATCGATCAAAACCGATCTTTAGATCGGTTTTCGTCGGTTTAGCCAGGGTCCCTGCTGTCTCAGGTTGAACCGCAACCTCTCCGGGCGTTCTAGCCCTGCTGGTGTGTGATTCGGATACCTTCCGACATCAACACAAAGTTATTGATGCAACTCAATAGTCTATGGGTCATTAACTTGAGAGCTTCTGCTGCTCGAGCTGCTATCTTTGTCGGACAAACATATGCTAGGAAAAGAAAGCGTCCAAGGAAGATAGTTGCTGCTCAAGATACATAGCTGAAGAAGACAACAGTGATAATGATGAGAGAGAGAGAGAGAGAGAGTCAGCACAAGGGCAGCAATCTGAATCAAAAGTAGGAATGGATGAGGATGAAGATTTACCTGCAACTATAGTAGCAACTAGAGATGGAGGGGCATTTCAATTGAATGATGATTTTCTTTGATGGCTGGCTGCTTGAGTTGAATTGGTGATATGTTTTCAGCAACTGAAATTGTGTTGCATGTGTTGTACTTCTTAACTTGTTTGGTTAATTCGTGATAAAAAAACTTGTTTGGTTAATTGTTTTTTTCTTGAATACACAGGAGAGCTGGTATTAATATACTAAGAAAAAGGGTTTAGAACTCATACACACCACACAAACAACAACACATGTACAGAACAACCACATAATAGGTAGCTTACCAACGACTACAAAGTATAGACAACAAACAACTTCAACCATCAAACTATCACTTTTTTAAATAAAATAGTATAACAGGGAAAGCCCTCACTGTAAGCTTTTATATTAATAATAATAAAAAGAAGAAGCTATACAAGGTAAGCTATACAAGCAAACAGCAGACACAAGAAACAAAAAGCCTAAGAAAGGCAAGGAAACTAGGCTAGGGAATCTATATCTATACAGGATAAGAAAGCGGGACGATTAGCATCACAGATCCTATGGGCCTGAAGTCGAGCTTCCTCGCTAAAGCTGAACTTCCAAGAAACTAAGGAAGGGTGACCCCTATCAAAGATGAAGTTATTTCTTTGTTTTCAAATTTGCCAAGCCGCAATGATGAAGATCTTCATAAAGTAAATGAAATTGTGTTGCTTGTGTTGTACTTTACTTAACTTGTTTGGTTAATTGTTTTTTTCTTGAATACACAGGAGAGCTGGTATTAATATACTAAGAAAAGGGGTTTAGAACCCATACACACCACACAAACAACAACACATGTACAGAACAACCACACAATAGGTAGCTTGCCAACGACTACAAAGTATAGAGAACAAACAACCTCAACCATCAAACTATCACTTTTTTAAATAAAATAGTATAACAGGAAAAGCCCTCACTGTAAGCTTTTATATTAATAATAATAAAAAGAAGAAGTTGTACAAAGTAAGCTATACAAGCAAACAACGGACACAAGAAACAAAAAGCCTGAGAAAGACAAGCAAACTAGGTTAGGGAATCTGTATCTATATAGGATAAGACAGCAGGACGATTAGCATCACGGATCCTATGGGCCAAGCTAAACTTCCAAGAATCTAAGGAAGGGTGACCCCTATCAAAGATGAATTTATTTTTTTGTTTCCAAATTTGCCAAGCCGCAATGATGAAGATCTCCATAAAGTAAGGATTCGGAAATTGTTGTCTGGCTTATATCAACATGTGGAAGAAATCACTTGCAAAGCTCCATTGGATTCCCAGGTTCTGCCAACAAGCTCAGCTGAAGGTGCAGCTGAAGAACAAGTGAAAAGCAAGCGAGCGAGCTAGACACAGAATACGCGGGCAAACGGTGGCCGAGGCCCGAGGACGGGAGCCCGCACGGTGGCACCGGGCCTTCTACTGGGACATGGGGGTGATGACCTGATGGGGTGTTCCTTTTTTTTGAAACATTTTTTTTTTTTGCAATTTCTTATTTCTCCTTTCTTTCAGTTTTTATTTTGCCAATGACTAGTGGAACATTAACAGTGCAATAATAATAATAATAATATTTATTGGAAAATTGTTTTATTATTTTAAGAGGGAACGTTCTCGTGAAGCTTCAAAGATTTCTCTCCGTGGACAACATCTTTCTCTTTGGGCCTGAAACAGTATTCTCGAAGCTAGGATATTTTCATTTGAAGCTAGAATATTTTTCTTTTGAACTACTCCCTCCGTTCCAAATTATAAATCATTCCAAGAATCTTGGAGAGTAAAAGTTTTTCAACTTTGACCAAAGTTATAGAGAAAAACACAAAGATTTATGACATCAAATATGTATATTATGAAAATATAACTAATGAAGAATCTAATGATACTTAGTTGGTATCATAAATGTTATTATCTTGTTATATAATTTTGGTCAAAGTTGAAAAACTTTGACTCTCCAAGATTCTTGGAATGACTTATAATTTGGAACGGAGGGAGTAGAACCTTATTCTTTTGAACATGGAATAGTTGTCGCGTGTCATCGACAAATTGATTATGAGGCCACCGATAAATGTCATGAGAGGGTCAAAACAACTATGGCAGCGTTTAGTTCCCCAAAAAAAATTCAGATTTCTCACACATCAATCTTTAGATGTATATATGGAGCATTAAATGTAAGTAAAAATATAATTAATTGTACTTTTAGTATATACATGTCGAGATGAATCTTTTAAGACTAGTTAGTCCATGTTTAGATAAAGTTTGTCAAATAACAACGACAGTGCTACAGGACCTTTCCCAAAAATTTCCAAAACTAAACACGGCCTATATCTCGGAATGGAGGCTATATATAACCCACAAGCTGGACATTTAAGAGAAGCTACTAGCATATATAGAGGTAAATATTCGTGGTCAGAACAGACGGTAGCTTCACAGCAAGGGCGAGTATAACCTTCGTCCGAGAGGCTTTCGAGTCTGAGAGACAGATAAATGGCAAACGCTGCCCGTATAACATGTGCGTGATAATTTTCGAGAAATTCCATAAAATGTTAAATCCCTAACCTTTTTCAAAGATCAGATTGACTATACAACTCTGGACTCCGAATCAATTTAACGAATTTATTGCATTGTAGCTCTACAACAAAGAATAGGTTTAACTAAGTATTATACTCATGTCGACTCAGTGCCTACTACAGCAAATCAGATGATGAATTTATTGCATTGTAGCTCTACAACAAAGAATAGGTTTACTGAAGCTACTATACTCATGTCGACTCACTGCCTAATGCAGCAAATCAGATGATGTCAACATTTTGGTCCCCTGATATACCCAGCGTTACACTACATCCTTTTGAACAAGGATCACAGGGGACCTTCGTTCTGGGACGCTTCACCTTCCGATCTAAGCTTTTTATAAGTTAGTACAATGAATGATACAACTTACAACATGACAATCAAATGAATGAGACTGAACAACAGACGGGAGAAACCATATGATTGGGGAACCCAGACTCCTTCCATCTGACTCCCACAGATAAATGAGCATAGGTCCTATTGATATTCACAAAGCATGAGGCACTGAATTGGATTAGCAGCTTTCCAACTAGAACATGACTAGAAATGAACTCTTCAACCGATGGGCCTGCCACGAAGACCGTTCACACTTGAAAGACCTTGTACGTCATGAGAGAATGCAAACTTTGGTGGAAGCACCATGAGAGGGTCATCTCCAGTGTCGTTCAGATAGGCCATGGCCAGGGCATACCCAAGCGCACGACCGACAGGTACAGCCACTGCATTTCCAATCTGGCGGTATCTGCAACAAGGTTCATCACATTATAACATAATCTACTTATTGAACAACTGAATGATAGAAAACAAAAATGGCCAATGCTATGGTATTCCAGTTACTTACATAATATGATGAACCTTGTTTGAGCGATCAATTTATTAGATTTTATAAATTAATTAACTAAAAATGCAAAGAAAAGAAAAAAAAATCTTCCCAAATCCCATAATCACAGAACACAAAAACAGGGGGCCTCTCTTTTTCCGTTCATGCATGGCGCATATCGCACCATGGGCAGCGGTTGGTGTCCACGGTATGGGAAGCAGTCATGTACAGCGGGAATGGAAAGTTACATGCTAAATAAATTAAGGTTGGAACGAAAATTTACATGCTAATCAAATTATTTTAGGTACAAAGCTGTCATGGTGGTGGGAACGAAAAGTTAGATGCTAATTAAATTATTTCATGTATATATCTGTCACGATAGTTTATGCTAATCAAATTATGTCATGTCCAAAGTTACCAAAAAAAAGATTTACCGTATCCAATAGATCACGCATGTATCAATTAGATTTTCTCTTCTCTACATCTCACCTCTCATCATGGTCATGGTCATGGTCATGGTCATGGTCATTATCATTATCATTATCATTATCATTATCATTATCCTTATCATTATTATTATATTATATATATATACATAATTATATTACCATATTTATATTATATTGTATTATATATATATATATATATATATTTACTACTAAAAGATAAGAGACCCGTCTACCCGGCCATGGTGAAGTCTTCCTCAAAAGAAGTCGTCCGGCCTTGGTCAAACTTTCCAAAAAAAAAAACAATCCCGCCTGACCTGCCGAAATCACGGACGAAAAAATCATGGCCGGCCTCCCAAAATCAATGCAGATCGTGCGCGACTCCACCTTCTAAATCCCCTCACACGAGTCCCTCCCCGTTGTGCAAAAAAGCTCGTGGAGAAAAAGCTCTCGTGCCTGCCCCCTGTGTCCGCGCCTGTGAAACCGCCGAATGCCCCCCATGTCCACGCCTGCAAAACCACCGGATGCCCCCGTGTCCACGCCTGCGGAACCGCCGGAAGACCTCGCCAACCCACCGCCGCCGCGATGCATTGACGCTATTTCCGCCACGTCGCAGCACCTCCATTCCTCCGCCTCGAGCAGCACTTACCGCCGCGCCGCAGCCGTCGGACGGGCCGCCTTTGGATCAATGTTGTGCATCATCTTTGATTGGTGACTAGTGGCAAGTGTTATTCCTTATGGTTGGGTGACTTGCAATTAATCAATGCTGGTTCCATTGGTGCATTGATATTTGTTCAACGTTATTTGTTTTATTCTTTAGCATTTTTGTAAGGTCCTCAACATTGATTATGTGGTCAGTAGGACACAAATTATGCTTAAGTATAACTATTTTTTTCTATAGTTTTTCTTGTAACATGAATTTTTGATGTGATACTATTTTACATTAGCGTTGCACAATAAACCATGTAATTTTATGATTTTCTTGTTACTCCTGTCGCAACACAAGGGTACAAGTAGAAAGAAATATATCTATAACTTTTCTTATTTATCGTATTTTAAAAAATAAAAAAATATAAAATATATATTTAACATATTACCTCCTAGGAAATAATAGAGCCTAACCATCCAATCTAATTAAATAAATGGCTCACATTCATTTGACAGTACCACAGCAAAGTCCAAACAGAAATACCTGTCTTTAACTGTTCCACGAAACCTGAAGCTGTCAGGAAAACCTTGCAAACGAGCGCTCTCACGAATAGTTAGCAGTCTGTCTTGTGCAGGGTGTATTAAAGCCTGGCAATAACTTGTAAGGGTTATATTCGAAAATCATAAGCAAAATGAAAGAGGGGAGAGGGGGGAGGGTGGGAGTGGGGTGTTGTCAGAGTTACAGCTCACCTGCATGCAAGCATTTGGACATGTCAGCACAGTTCCCACTACCTCGTCCCACCAGAGTCGACCACATGGTCTGCAACATATTACAAGAGGGAACCATTAAAATATGAATGTGGAAACAGGCATATAATATAAATTGAAATCCATGAAACTAACCTTAAGGATTTACCATTCTCGTAGGTTAGGATACAATCAATCACCTAATGTACAAGGGAAATTTATCAAAATTTACATGTAAAGAAAAGTATAGTGCATCTCAGAGGCATTTTGTCACGAGCTTCTTACCAGAGGATTACCAGATGGCAATAGTATTCTCTCCTTAGTTGGATCTAATCTAGCTATGTTGTCAGGGCCTACTATGACTCCTGGAAGATCTCTAAAATTAGCTCCCTGAAAAAAAGACTGATGAGATTGTAGAGATTTCTCTAACCCAGAGTTGAATTATGTTCATACAAGCATCTTAGACAACCTTTTTCTTGGGAATCTGCAGTACTCTTAAGTAGTTATCATCATCCAATGCCCTTGGTCGATGGTCATACAATTTTGACTTGGAAACTTTTGTGATATGAGCTCTGGATCCAAGCACTTCTGGGCATGGAAGAAACACAATTTCATGTGTGAGTTTTGCACCATAGAAATGATGAAGTAATGCCCACAAACAGGGTTACTGAAGTTGAAAATACAGTGGTCACAAAAAATAAAAAGAAAAGGAGTTATTATATCGTTCTTTTCCAAAACTTCGACAATTTTTACTAAAGTTTCTCCTCTTAGCACTTTGTCAATCCCAAGGAAAAAATTCGTAAAAACCCAAATTGACATATTAACAAAGAAAATGTTGGTAACACTTTTGACAAAAGTTTGATTTCCTTGATATATGGTCACAGACTCACAGTAACAAGCACTTAGAACTGAGGGAGCATATATCGTATTCTCGTGCATGTTGTTTCCAGTTTCTTTTTCAACTATATTTGTGAATTTTTATACTTATTTTATTAAACAAATTCCTACCATTTATAGTAAATAGGTTATCTTTAAAACAATTATAGTAAATGCAAAACACCATTAGAAAAGCATACAAGCTAATTTATTGTCCCTCAAAAATGGAAATCATCATCTTAATATTATATTACTCTAGAGTACAAAAAAGATATTTCTAGCCATCAGAACCTATTACACGGAATAAAAAGAAAATCCAAGTTTCCTCCACACAAATGTAAGCAATCAACACACCAGCATTAAATGACCGAATATATCTTTGGAATTCCATCTGAGGTCCCTTCACATATAGCATTTCTTCTTGTTTTTCTCCATTCTCCACCTACAAAAGATTTACAGAACAGCTTCTGAATTAAAGGGCTGTTAAATTAAGTGAAAATTGCTTATACCTAACGTAAAGTCAGCAAATGTACCCTTGCAAGTAAACTAGGGTACATTTCTACTTGTGAGCGCAAGTAAACTACCATTTCCGTCTCAAAAAAAAAGTAAATTACCATTTCATGCTGGAACATAGTGTAGGCCCCAGGCCCCAGTCCTACCCACTTGTTTTATTTTTCCTTTGGTGATGTGGACAAGGCAAGGTAGAACATGAACAGATAGGTCTAGAATCTTTAAGATTGTTACTTACTTCTGGAAGATCAGATAGAGCATCTTCGAGGACAATTGGTTTTTCTAGTTGTATTGGCATGCTGTCGGGCCATCCAACCAAATTACGCTACAAAATAGAGATGATGGTATTGTTACTTCATCAGACATACTAATTCTCAGTATCAGAGGAAAAGATTAGCATAAAGAAGTAGACTACAATAAACAGTTTAATTAGGAAATGAATTTTCAATAGAGATGGATGTCCAAAGCAGAAATAAGCCAATCCTTAGATCAATCAAGTAAAGCAGGTCATATTTACCTCAAAAGCCAAGGGGCAACCATTCTTCACAATTGCCTCATGAGTAGGCAGAGGGAACGGGGGTAATTTCTACAGGATAGAAGTGTAGAATAAGGGAAACACAGAA
Source organism: Coix lacryma-jobi var. lacryma-jobi (assembly GCA_009763385.1). Taxonomy (NCBI): domain Eukaryota; kingdom Viridiplantae; phylum Streptophyta; class Magnoliopsida; order Poales; family Poaceae; genus Coix; species Coix lacryma-jobi. The sequence continues at coordinate 126,904,702 of CM019826.1, read as the reverse complement.
GAAAGTGACATCATAATACAGGGGAATTTTACTTGCCTCCTTCGGATGACAGCCCACCAAAAAGACACGCATTCGGAATTGTGGGAGGCCATAACATCCAGCAGCCATGATCCCTAGTTTTGATTGATAATGCATAGCAACTAGCCGACTTAGAGCATATCTTGCAAGTGTTGCATCAGCAAACTTCAGTATATCAAGGACATTTTCCATATAAATGTATTTGGGCTTCAAAAATTGCATTACATCCATGAAGACAATAATCTGCTTATTTCTCTCACAACTGAATGGTGCATCAAATTCTCTATTGCGGTTGTAGCCACTAATGCCTTGGCATGGTGGTCCTCCACATATGACATCCGCATCACCCTGAATTCATACAAGATATAAGGAGTGTTGAGTAACTGTAGGAAGTCACAACAATACCACAACAGTCATATTAAATAACCAGTATTAACAAGAAAGACTATTTATGTAAGGAGTATTACTTCATGCAGCAAGCAGCATGATAACATCAGCACAACGAATATTATGGTTTACGACTGGGTCCCCCCCCCCCCTCCCCACCGCCGCCGCCCTTATGGCTGTAAATGATTTGTAGGCATGGTTGCCTCAGAAGTGGGTGGTGGCACCGATGCAGTAGGAGGGGTCCTATGGTCGGATGCGCTAGGGGCAGGCACGGAGAAGGTGATGCAAGTGGCGCTGGCAAGGAGAAACATGTGCATTCATGCTACCATTAGTTTTCCTTGCATCTATTTTAATATACTTTCAATATGTATGGAGGTGACTTTCAGTTTCCCACATATGATTTTTTTTGTTCATGTTGGAGTATGTGTATTTAGGCCCATAAGGTCCATGTACTGGATATATTGCTACCCTTCTAGGGTTAGCCCAATCTAATCCATTCATTCAACTTAGCATGGTATCAAGCTAGGGTTTTCCTCTCCCCCTCCTCCCTCCTCCCTCCTCTCCCTCCTTCCCCCCTCTTCCTGGGCATAGGTGGCCGCCGAGCACCCGGCCGCGCCGCATGGCGCCGCCGCCGCGGCATGCCCCGCGGGCTATGCCGGCTTCCCTCGCGCGCCTCCCTCCTCCCTGGGCGCTGCTGCGGGCACCAGCGCCCCTGCCGCCTCCACCATGGGCTGGTGGGCGGCGCTCGGTGCCGCCTTCGCCGCTGGCACTCCCCCACCTCCTCCACCGCCGTCCCCCCCTGCTCCTGCAGCCGGTGCCAACCCCTTCGATCTCCTCGTGTCGGCACCCGCACTCCACCCTCGCCGCCGCTCTCGTCGCTGCCCGGGCCGCGGCTGCGGAAGGCCAGGCGCGTGTGCGAGCGGCTGCCCTCGCTTAGGAGCAGAAGCGCGATGCGGCTGATGCTCTTGCTCATCGCATCGCCGAGGCGGAGCACCTCCTCGTCTACCCTGACGCTGGTGCCACCTCTTCCGGTTCGCCGCGCCCCCGACCGTCGCCACTGCCGGTTCTCTGGCCGGATCCCACCGATCCGCTTGTGGCACAACTCCACTACCAGGCCGGCGGTGTCCAGAACATTCGGAGCCTGGTCCCTGTCGTCCTCGACCCCAAGTCGTCCTCCTACGCCTGCTAGCGGGACCTGGTCCTCTTCACCCTCCACCGCTACGCCCTCGACGACCACGTCCTCCTCGACACCTCGATCACGGCTCACTCCTGCGTGGCAGCGCCTCGACAGCATCGTCTTGTCCTAGATCGTTGGGACCATCTCCCTTGACCTCCACGACCTCGTCCGCACTCCTGGGGGCACCGCCCGTCGGGCCTGGCTGGCTCTCGAGGGCCAGTTCCTGGGCAATGCCGAGGCTCAGGCTCTTCGTCTCGATGCAAGCTTCCACACCTTCGTCCAGGGGGGACCTCTCCGTCGGCGAGTACTGCCGTCGAATGAAGGGCATGGCGGACTCTCTCAGTGACCTTGGCTGGGCGGTGGAGGACCGGATCTTGGTCCTCAACGTCCTGTGCAGCCTCAACGACCGCTACGGCCACCTGCGGACCTGGATCACCCAGCAGCGGCCCTTCCCCTCCATCCTGCAGGTCCGCGACGACCTTGTCATGGAGGAGCTCACTCAGAGCACCTTGCTCGGGTCCCTCTCCACACCGGGGTCCTTCTCCACCGCCCTCGCCGCCACTCCTCTGTCGAGGTCTTCCGCTCCGCTTGCATCATCTCTCCTTGGTCCTCCTCCCGGGCCAAGCGGGGTGGGGGGGCGTGGCGGCCGCCGTCGACCCGGGGGGGGGGGGGAGGAGGGGCGTGGTGGGGGCCCTGGTCGTGGGAGTAAGCCGACGCCACCTCCACCTGGGGTGCCCCCTGGCCATCCATCCTTCAGTCACTCATGGCCAGGGTGCATCTCCATGTGGCCCTTTCAGGTTGCCGGCGGCGAATCTCGCTCCCCGCACACACCAGCGGCCATGTCGCTGGCAACGCCCCTCCGTTTCCGTCGCCGTGGGCTCCACCCTCTAGGACCTCGCCCGGTCCTATCGGTTGGGATCCGACTGCCCTGGCCCGCTCCTTCAAAACCATGGGCCTGACACCACCAGTCAGTTCCGACTGGATCGCCAACTCGCGCGCCACTTTCCACACCACACCCGACCCTGGTACTCTCTTCTGTTCACCCTCCTTCATCTCACCCCTCGTCCATCATGGTCGCCAATGGCTCTCGTCTTCCTGTCACGTTTGTGGGTGCCGCTAATACTGATGGCTCTTTTCGTCTTCCCGATGTCCTTGTTGCTCCTAATATGGTTCACAACCTTCTTTCTATTTGCCGTTTCACAGCTGACAATTCCTATTCTGTTGAATTTGACTCTTCTGGTCTTAGTGTGAAGGATTTGGCTTCCCGACGTCCTCTTCTCCGATGTCACAGCACGAGGCCCCTTTACACCCTTCGTTTTCCTGCTTCCGCTGGATCACCTTCGACTTCCACTTCGTCAGCTGCTTTCGCCACCACCGCCTCCTCTACTACTTGGCACCGTCAACTTGGGCATCTTGGCCGCGACGCTTTGACACAGCTTAGTCGTAGTTCCGACATACCTTGTACTCGGGCTCCCGATGAGCACTTGTGTCATGCGTGCCAACTGGGCCGTCATGTTCGTCTTCCTTTTCCTACCTCTTCTTAACATGCGGCTCATATTTTTGGTCTTGTACATTGCGACCTGTGGACATCTCCAGTTCTTAGCATTTCTGGCTACAAATACTATCTAGTGGTGGTCGATGATCTCTCTCATTATTCTTGGATTTTTCCCTTGCGTGCTAAGTCTGAGGCCTTCCCCACGCCATCACTTTTTCGCCTAGGTGTCTACTCAGTTCGGCCTCACCATCAAGATCGTCCAGTGTGACAATGGGCGTGAGTTAGACAACACCACCTCTCGTGCTTTCTTCCTCTCTCACGGTGTCCAGTTACACATGTCTTGCCCCTACACCTCTCAGAACGATAAGGTTGAGCGCATGATTCGCACTACGAATGATACCATGCGCACTCTTCTATTGCAGGCCTCGCTTCCTGCTCGTTTCTAGGCCGAGAGCCTTCACACCTCCACCTATCTCCTTAACCGCTTGTCTTCCACTGCCTGCCCCGCCGCCACACCACACCACGCTCTCTTCGGTACCCCCCCCCCCCCCACACGTTACGATCACCTTCGTGTCTTCGGGTGTGCGTGTTACCCTAACACCACTGCCACTGCTCCCCACAAGCTGGCACCCCGTTCGACTCAGTGTGTCTTCCTCGGGTACTCCCCGGATCACAAGGGGTATCGCTGCTTTGGCCTCTCCTCTAGTCGGGTCCTCATCTCTCGCCACGTTGTGTTTGATGAGTCCATCTTTCCTTTCTCCACCACCTCCCCACCCACTTCCGACCTTGACTTGTTCTCTTTGTTTCCCACTGACTCGGTGGTCTAGCCACCATTGACTTTGTGTCCTGCAGGTCCTGTTCCACCACATCTCTCGCCGGACTCGTGCACCGGCCCGGCATCCCCTGCGCCCTGCGCAGGTCCGGTGGCGTCGTCTTCGGCACCTCCCGCGCGCTTCGCCCACCCGGTGCGCGTCTACCACCCGGTACCGCGGCGACACCTCGGTCACCTCCGGTGGCACCTTCTCCGCCGTCGTCGTCTCCGCCACCTCCACCGCGCCTAGCTGCTCGTGTCGGGCCGACGGTGTACCACCCGCCTATCCTCCACCAACACCTGCGTCATGTTCACCCTATGGTGACGTGGCAGGCGACTGGTGTCCTGCGGCCCAGAGCTCTCGCAGCAACAATCGGCGAGCTGTGGGTCTCCCTTGTGCCCTCTTCCGTTCACGATGCCTTGACGAATCCTCACTGGCGTCGTGGGATGGAAGAGGAGTACGCGACACTCCTTGCCAACCAGACGTGGGACCTGGTGCCCCGTACGTCCGGTTCCAACATTGTCACTGGGAAGTGGATATGGACGCACAAGCGACGAGCTGATGGTACGCTTGATCGGTACAAGGCCCACTGGGTTCTCTGGGGCTTCACTCAGCGGCCTGGTGTTGACTACGATGAGATTCAGTCCAGTGGTGAAGCCGGCTACCGTCCGCACAGTTCTCTCACTGGCCCTCTCTCGCTCCTGGCCCGTGCATCAGCTGGATGTCAATAATGCTTTCCTCCACGGTACTCTGACTAAGACAGTCTATTGCAGCCAGCCCGCGGGCTTTGTTGATTCTTCTCGCCCAGATATGGTCTGCCGGCTCAACAAGTCTCTCTACAGCCTCAAGCAGGCACCTCGGGCTTGGCATTCTCGGCTTGCTGCTTTCCTGGTGACGCTAGGTTTCACGGAGGCAAAGTCAGATACTTCTTTGTTTATCTATCACCACGGAGCTAAGACTGCCTATTTGCTGCTCTATGTCAATGACATTGTTCTCACAGCCTCCAGTCCGTCGCTACTCCGGCGCATCATCACCTCTCTTCAGCAAGAGTTTGCTATGAAGGATCTTGGTGTGCTCCATCACTTCCTCAGGGTCAGTGTTGAGCCTCGTCCCACCGGTCTCCTTCCCCAGCGACAGTATACTCTTGATATCCTGGAGCGAGCTGAGATGACTGGTTGCAACCCCTGCTCTACCCCAGTTGACACTCAAACCAAGCTATCAGAGACCGCGGGCACCCCAGTGGCTAACTCCACTGCATACCGGAATCTTGCAGGTGCACATCAATACCTCACCTTCACCAGGCCGGACATCACCTATGCGGTTCAGCAAATCTGCCTCCACATGCATGATCCACGCGAGCCTCACCTCACTGCTCTCAAGCGCCTCCTCCGCTACCTCCGAGGCACTGTCGACTATAGCCTGCTACTCCACCGGTCTTCCTCCACTAAGCTCGTCGTCTACACCAACGCCGACTGGGCTGGGTGTTCGGACACCTGCCGGTCCACCTCCGGCTACGCTGTCTTCCTGGGCGGCAACCTAGTCTCCTGGTCGTCCAAGCGCCAGCCGGTCGTCTCCCGCTCCAATATCGAGGCAGAGTACCGCGTTGTGGCTAACGGTGTGGCCGAGGCCTCCTGGCTCCGACAGCTCTGAGCTCCACAGTCATCTGACCCAGAGCACGCTGATCTACAGCGACAACGTCAATGCGGTGTACCTCTCCACCAACCCTGTTCAGCACCAGTGGACCAAGCTTGTGGAGATCGACTTTGTCCGCGATCGGGTAGCCATCGGCGATGTTCGGGTGCTCCACGTCCCGACCACCTCCCAGTTTGCTGACATCTTCACCAAGGGCCTACCGTCCTTGACCTTCTCCGAGTTTCGCTCCAGCCTCAACATCAGAAGTGGCTAGTTGCATCTGGGGGGGGGGGGGCTCGTGTGTACTTCTTTTTATGTCCAGTCTTGAACTCCGTTGTGCCGGTAGTTCAGACTGCGGGGGGTGTTGGAGTATGTGTATTTAGGCGCATAAGGCCCATGTACTGGATATATTGCTACCCTTCTAGGGTTAGCCCTGTTAGAATAATGGAAGCTCATCTGTATTGCAAGGCCCAAGGGGGCAGGTATACACCATGTACATAAGCTAAGAAGCCCTCCAAGTAGAGGGAAAACACATACACCTCCTATACATCTAACACCCCCCCCCCCCCTCAAACTCATGGTGGATCTATAACACTGAGTTTGGAGAGCAAGAATCTATGATGTGCCCGTGTCTGCGCCTTGGTGAAGAAATCTGCTATTTGAACCTCTGAAGGCACATGATGGAGCGTCACAACTTGATCATGCACCTGCAACCGCATGTAGGAAGCATCGACGCCAATATGCTTGGTGAGCTCATGCTTGACTGGGTCTCAAGCAATACTGATCGCACCTGTACTATCGGAAGACAGAGGAGTGGGTGCAGTGGCAGGCACACCAAAATCCTCAAGAAGCCATCGTAGCCATGTCACCTCTGCAGTCACAGTCGCCATGGCACGCAACTCAGCCTCAGCACTCGAGCGGGAAACAACCACCTGCTTCTTAGTTTTCTAGGCAATCAAGGAGGATCCAAGGAAAACACAGAAAGCAGAGAGAGAGCGACGATCAGAGTGATCACTCACCCAAGTCGCATCAGAGTACGCTTGAAGATGGAGAGAACTGGAGCGAGGGAAGAAAAGGCGACGAGAGATAGTTCCACGAAGGTAGCATAGAACACGAAGGAGGTGAGCATAGTGGAGCTGAGTAGGAGCTGAGACAAACTGACTCAAGATATGAACAGAGAACTGACTCAAGATATGAACAGAGTGATAGATGTCAGGGCGGGTGATCCCAAGATAGACGAGGCTCCCAACAAGGTGGCGATAGCGAGTGGGATCTGCAAGTGCTATACCGTCAGTGGGTCGGAGGTGAACACCAAGCTCCATGGGAGTATCAACAACACGGTGATCAGTGAGAGCAGCGCGAGAAAGGAGGTCCTGAGTATACTTCTCCTGAGAGAGAAAAATACCATCGGAGGTGGAAGTGATCTCAAGACCGAGGAAGTAACGAAGGGGACCAAGATCAGACATGAGAAATGTCTCACTGAGGCGCTGCTTCACAAAAGCAATGTGCTGAGAGTCATCACCTGTGATGATCATGTAATCAACATAGAGAAGAAGAAGGGTGCGACCATGAGGAGAAGTGTGAACAAAGAGAGCAGGATCATGGTCACTAGGCTGGAAGCCAGCATCGATGACAACAGAGGAGAAACGCTCAAACCAAGCACGAGGAGCTTGCTTAAGACCATAGAGGGAACGACGCAACCGGCAAACCATCCCATCTGGAACGGAGTACCCTGGAGGTGGGTGCATGTAGACTTCCTCTCGGAGCTCACCATTGAGGAACGCGTTCTTGACATCCAACTGAGATATCGACCAGTGACGAACAGAAGCAACTGCAAGAAGAGTTCGAACAGTAGTCATGTGAGCAACAGGAGCGAATGTCTCCTCATAGTCACGACCTTGCTCCTGTTGGAAACCGCGCGCCACAAGACGTGCCTTGTAGCGCTCAAGAGAGCCATCCGAGCGGGTCTTTACCTTGTACACCCACTTGCAAGTGATAGGAGTGACATGAGGAGGCAAAGGAACAAGATCCCAAGTGCCAGTGCGCTCAAGGGCAGCAATCTCCTGCGCCATAGCATGCTGCCATTCCTGGTGAGCAGCAGCCTCCCGATAGATTGTGGGCTCAGCCAAGACAGCAGCACTAAAGCCAAGATGGTCAGGAGGACGAAGAGTGCTACGGTCATGGAGAGCATAGCGAGTAAGGTACTCGGGAGGAGGGCCTAGGACAGACGAGGAAGTGTCAGGTGGTGGAGCAAGTCGGGAACGACGAGTGTAGAAGTGAGTGAGCTCACGAGAAGGACGCAATGGTGGTGGTGGAGGAGATGCTTGTGGAGAGGGAGTGGGTAGTGGTGGAGAAGTAGGAGGTGGCGAAGGTGGAGAAGAGGATACCGGAGGTGGTGAAGAAGATGGAGATGGTAGCGGAAGATACCAATCAGGTAAAGTGAGGAACGAGAGGGTCTCGGTGGTACAGGTAGGACCGGAGGAGGAACGAGGATAGTAAGATCGAGATTCGTCAAAAGTGACATCCCGAGAAATCCGCATCCGACGAGCAACAGGATCATAGCAGTGATAACCCTTATGCTCGGTACTGTACCCAAGAAACACACACTGAACAGACTGAGAAGTTATTTTGGTTCGCTCACGAGGTGGAAGGACATAACAAACACACCCAAAGCAACGAAGATGGCTATCGGAAGGAGGGGTGCCAAACAGACGCTCATAGGGAGTGCAACCTTGGAGAGCAGTAGATGGTTGGCGATTGATGAGAAAAACCGCCGTAGAAACAGCCTCTACCCAAAACTGAGGAGCAAGCTCGGAGGAGAGCAGGAGCAGGAGAGCACGAGCAGTCTCAAGAATGTGGCGATGCTTGCGCTCAGCAACGCCATTTTGAGCATGAGCACCGGGACATGAGAACTGGGCGAGGGTACCCTGCTCAGCAAGATAGGAATGATGAGCAGCAGAGACGTACTCACCAGCAGAGTCAGCACGAAAAACGCGAATAGGAGAGTCAAATTGTGTACGAATCATAATGGCAAATTGCTGGTAAATGGAAAGAAATTGACCACGAGAAGCCATCAAATAAATCCAGGTAAATCGCGAATAGTCATCAACAAACAACACATAATAAGATTGTCCCCCTTTTGACACAAAAGGGGCAGGACCCCAAACATCAGAGTGCACAAGATCAAAAGGTCGCTGAGACCGAGACTCACTAGAAGGATAAGGCAGCTGCAACTGTTTGCCAAGTTTACAGCCCATACAATGGAGAGCAGTATCACCAGAAACAGGACCTAAGACACCACTACCAACTAGAGTGGACAATCTAGAACCAGAGAGGTGGCCTAGCCGACGATGCCACTGTGCAAAAGAAGTGGTAGCTGAAGTAGCTGACGCAGATGATGGAGAACTAGGAGCCGAGTGAACCAAAACGGAGGATGGAAGTCGCAACCAATCAAGCTCCCATGGGCGTTCTGAGTCACGACGCCTAGGCCTAGTCCCCACCAAAAGGCCCGTGTGAAGGTCCTGAACACAACAAGAATCAGATTCAAGAATTATACGACAACCATGATCAGTGATTTGACCTGCAGATAACAGTTGCATGGTGAGTTGGGGAACATGAGAAACAGTAGGAACATCAAAGGAAGATGTGGAAAGAATGCCTTTCCCAGCAACAGAAAGCGAAGTGCCATCCGCGGTTTGAACAAAAATGGGTGGATCAGGAGAAGACATAGAGGACAAATGGGTCGAGTCGGGTGTCATGTGAAAAGAAGCACCAGAGTCAAGAAACCATGGAGATGATATACCTGGAGGAGGAGGAGTGGAACTAGAAGCCTGAGCTGTAGTCCTGTGAACTGAGGCCTGAGCTGCAGAAGGCGACGGAACAGAGCGAGAACCTCCTGCTCTGCTGCAGACACTGAACGAGTGCCCTGCTAAGAAGAACCACCGGAGCCCTGAGAGGAGCCCTGAGAGAAATGTCTACCACGACGTCCCGGCCGATTACGCTGCTTCTTGCGACAATCCTTCTCCTCATGGCCATAAAGCTTGCAATAGCCACACTGAACACCAGAAGGTGTCCCCGCCACCACCGGAGACTGAGACGGGGAGACTGGAGGTGTGGCCGCCAGGACGGAGGGCTGTGGCAGAACACGACTCACACCGCCAGCTCGAAGACGTGTCTCCTCGGCTCGCAACTCGGGCATGGCCTCAGAGAGCGATGGGCGCGGACGACGTGTCAGCAACTGCGCCCGAACAGTCTCAAACTCAGGACGAAGCCGAGAGAGGAACTCGTGAAGGCGGAGAGTGTCTCTCTGGTCCCGGTGACGATCACAGCACCGACAAGTGCCACCACCGCAGAACTCCGCACCCAAACCGTCCAGACGATGCCAGACAGCTGTCATCTGACGGTGGAAGTCCTCAACAGTGGAGTCAAGCTGACGAAGCGACTGAGCCTCCTCAACCACAGCAAGGTACATCGCCTCGTTACGGATCTCGTAACTGCGACGGAGGTGATACCACATAAGATGTGAAGTGGCAAGACCTCAGAGGGACAGGGACAGATCAACCTCCATGCTCGCAAGTAAGATGGCCTTGGCACATTTTTCCTCACGTAGCCAAGTCTCATAAGCACTAAGATCAGACTGATAGTTCTCCATCGCAATCTCAAAGGCCTCAAGTAAGGAACTCTTGGCAGCATCGTCAACATCCGCTGGGTATGTGGGGAGCGTAGGGAGAGCAGGACAGGAAGGACAGACCCGATCTCCCGTGAGGTAGCCCCATAGCATCTGACCATTCATGTGGATCTCCATATGAAGAACAAAGTCGCCCCAATCGGTCCCATTAAAGATGACAGGGCAGCGGAGAATAGGGACAGCACCAGGGCGTCCCGTGAGGTAGCCCCATAGCATCTGACCATCCATGTGGATCTCCATATGAAGAACAAAGTCGCCCCAATTGGTCCCATTAAAGATGACAGGGCAGCGGAGAATAGGGACAGCACCAGGGCGTACAGAAGAAGGCAGAAGAAGGCATGGGAGGCAGCTCACTATTTTTTTTTGGTGGGGGAAGGAAACAGAGGAAGGGGAGCGCGGGAGCAGACAGCCGCACAGCAGAGCGAGCGCACGAGCAGAGGCCGCGCGGGTGGCAGCAGCAGGAGCGGAGGCCGCGCAGGCACGGGACCTGCCCCCTTGGGCCTTGCAATACAGATGAGCTTCCACTATTCTAACATGGTATCAAAGCTAAGAAGCCCTCCAAGTAGAGGGAAAACACATACACCTCTTATACATCTAACAAGCCCAATCTAATCCATTCATTCAACTTAGCAGTTCACATATACAAGTTTGTCACCATAAATATACTATTTGTCATGATTTTTGGTCAAAGAAATTCACATAATGTTATCAATAGAATTAAACTATCATTTTGAGTAAATGGCCATTTACTAATGTTATCAAAACATTAAGATATGCATGTGGCTATCGAATGTCAAAAGTTCCACATAAATGAACAAACAAGATATTCCATCAAGCCTTTAAGAGAAACATGACAGCACTGTGTGGGGCATAGTCACAAAGTACAATTCTGAATTATTGCAAAATTTCCTATCATACTCCTGCTTTAATTTTTTAACCTCTTTTTATGACAAATTGAGATTAGAGTATATTTTAAATCCAGTGTCTGTTATGCCTTTTTTTTTCTTTTCTTCCTTCCTTTTTTTCAGCTTGGAGAGGATGTAGAGTTCAGTTGACAAGTTAACATCATATGCTCTTCTGAGTCATGCAAGCATATTGTCCATAGCATCAAGGCTGACTGGCTGAGATTCATGCTGAACTCAAGCATGAATAACACTTACAGGAAGTGGTAAGATCTTTTCCTTATGTCCTTCAATAACAAAATCCCTAATTGCATCTTTGCAGTTCCTGCAAAAGCCAAATTGTTCAAATCATGGTGAAATTGGTAAGTTTTAAATCCTTTTATTCTTACTTTAATCCTTCCATTGGCTCCCATGTGTCGTCATTAGGACCATAACCTTTCCAGCGGACCTACACATATGATATCACAATTGTTCCAGTACAGATCAATACAATGATCAATGGAAAACTAATCATATGCGCATGTAATTTGTAAACAAACAGCCTGCACCAGAGTTGAGGCAATAGAGCCAAACTAATTATTGGATCAAATAACAAGGAAACTGTTTACTTATTTAACAGCATTGAGTTATATCATTAACCTGTAAAGAGTAGAAGGGCAAATTCCCATTTGCATGTTATGATTCTGACAAGTAATTAAGTTGGTACTTGTAACTACAAGAATATAAAGCAAGCAAACCATCACAAACCTTAAAGTATAAGCCACGCTTTCCGACACCATTTGGATCACCGAAGCAAATATCAACTAGCTTCCATACTTCGAATTCTTCAGTAGAAAATGTAGGACAGTCAGGAGTTCCATTAGTGGATTGTGTTGGAACGTTGGAATGAGACTTTACTTTACTGCAAGGCTTCACATAGGTCTTGCATAGCTTTTCCCATTCCCTCAACAACTCAAGGAAATCATCGGTGGTTTCATTTCGGACCTATGCAATGAGTATATTAGATATGCATAAGTGAGCCAGAACTGACATTTGAGAACTATATTGGAATAACACAGCAGCAGATCTGTTACGGCAAGTGGAGCTGGTCCAAGGGGAGCCACGCGGTTCTGTAGCCCGTGATGGCCTGATTGGTGCCAATTTAGTAGTTTGTTGCATGCAGTTCAATCAATCGGCTATGAGGAACAATAGGAAGAAGAAAAGTGTGGTTGCCTCTAGTGGCTAGAGCCTGGTCAATTGGATCAGCTAGCTGTGTCCTCATCGGTGTGTGGCTGCCTCTAGTGCTAGTGCATGGTCAATTAGCTAATAATAGTAGGAAGTGTCCTCAGCCGGGCATGTGGGTAATATAACCACTAGTGAGGCTGGGATTAGGGGGCAGGCAGAAGTAGAGTTAGCAGATCAGAGCCTCCCAGAGAGGGCGATCCTCTCCACTGCTGCTCTAGTATTTCAGCAATTGTAATCACCTTCCAATTCATCAATAGAGTCCTCAGATTACTGGTTCTGATACCAAAGATGATCCAATTAACCAGCCTATAGCCAATAAAGGCAGCCGCACCTTTCTTCTTCCTATTGTTCCTTCATAGCTAATTGATTGAACTGCATGCAACAAACTACTAAATTGGCACCAATGAAGCCCACCACGGGCTACAGAACAGCGTGGCCCCCCTTGGACCAGCTCCACTTGCCATAACAAGATCCAATAAACTAAGAGAAAGATAGGGGAGGAGGTGAGTGCAGAAGAAGGAAGAGAGGAGAAGGAAGGAAGAAGCACCCCCCCCCCCCACCCCCCACCCCCCATCCCCCGCCCCCCAGTTGGCTGCTGGGTCCACCCCTGGAATAACATAAAGCATGAATGTCAGTACCCGAGTTTCTGGATGATTTAGCCTGAAGCTTTCACATGCAACTTCATCGCCATCAACAGCCCATCTCTACTAATGTTAAGGAAATCATTAAAAAAACATAAATTACTATACTTAAGCAATAAAAAGCCATAGCACATCTAAGATGTTGGCATATAAGTACCGCTACAAGATTCACACCACCACCATGAGCCCCAAGACAAAGTCCAGTAGACATTCCCCCACAACCACAGTACAGATCTAATAGTGAAAGCTCCCTCATCTTTGGTGTGGGAGACTTCTGCTTTTTAGTGAAATCAATCCTTTTCATGTTGCTAATAGTGTAATGTGAATGTAACGTGTCATTTGGATCTCCTGCATTTTGTAAACCTAAGTTAGGCTAATAAGCTCATAATATTACCAAAATACATAACAACAGAGGCTATAACAATCGCAGACTACAAAATAATACCTATAATAATTAAAAGTATGATCAACATGATAGAAAAAATAACAAGAAAAAGGCGCTTCAATATAAATTATAAATATGAAGAGTATATCTCAAAATCATGTGATGATTGATTGATTCACCAATATTGCGAAGAATTTGACATCACATAAGAACCACTGTGTTTTAAGAGGACTCACCCATTTCCATGGTAGAAAATGTACTATAGTCCAGAGAGTACTTCATGTCATAGTAATAGTGGAATGAAGGAATTGACTGAGACTTTTCATTTAGCTGTAGCAAAAATTGAAAATCTACTTTTCATAAAAGAACAAGAATCATTAAACCAATACAAAAAAATGTATAAATAAATGTTCCTACACTTGGAGAAATTGGCACAATGGTAACTTTTGAAAGAATGCAGTCTAGTAAATTGTCATCCTTCAGGTCTGAGTAAAAGAGCCTCCTTGGGTCATGAGACTGTGCTTGGTCTTCCATGACCTGAGATTGAATAAGAGGTCGAAAGCATGATTAAGTACCCTAACAAAACAGGATTATCATATTTTAATGGCAAAATGTGCTGGGACACACAAAAAGTGGCGCGCATTTGCTGGAACACACTTTTTCATGTAACGCTCACCACTAAAACAGTTGCCATTTGTAAACCGTAAGGCCAATGCAAATGAAATTTTAACAACAACAAGATAGGATAGTTATCTACAAATCATCTAATACTCACTTCCATAGAAAATGTCGTTAAGGCCTCGTAACGGCACCACCAGCAAATCATGTCTGTTAAGGTTGCTGGTGGACAACGTTACGAGGCCTTAACGACATTTTCTATGGAACTGAGTATTAGATGATTTGTACATAACTATCCTATCTTGTTGCTGTTAAAATTTCATAGCCATTGGCCTTATGGTTTACAAATGGCAACTGTTTTAGTGGTGAGTGGTACATGAAAAAGTGTGTTCCAGCAAATGCGCACCACTTTTAGTGTCCCCCATCAAATTTCCCCTATTTTAATTGTGCAAGCTGAAACATGAAATTATGTTTCATTAATTCAGGCCTCCTTACAAGATCTCATGTTTCTTAAGGCATGCATAATTTCTAGGACAAAAGGTTAGGAGAATCAAACTCACTGTGTCTTCAGCTCTGAAAAACCACTGCACAGTGAAGTAATATTCATCAGCAGTTGTTTCGAAAAACTCTAATAACCTGCCTATGTAATGTGGTTTTCCTTCTAGACCCTGCAAATATTAACCATACTAAAGTTATGCAACATTAAATCATGTGATATCAAGGTAAACACTGTTTTATACTACACAACATACTAATCATGCAAGCTACAGTTTGCAATCAAGCAAAAGATGTAGATAAACATACATACACATGAACATGATAGCCAACATACACAAATCCACATGAGGGCAACATGAGGTTGATCAATAATTTATTTTTCTGATTACTTGTGAGGACTATTAATTAGTTCAGAAGTCCTCAAATGAAGACAGTAGGCCAGAGGTCTCGAGAAGAAAGCTGGACATAAAAAATCTTAACTCACCTTAATAAATGCGCAATCCCCAATACATAAAGTTGATCCACATATACTAGCTTCCAAATAGTGGCATTTGACATCCAAGACAGCCTGGCCAGCACTGTAAACGTAGAACATTTATCATGAGTAACTTCAATTGTTCAACAGATGTACACATTGAGCTTTAAAAGTTAATGCATTTTCTTGCTCACATGGAAACCGTTTGGGTATTGCTCCTCTTATCCTTCAAACAAAGAAGCCAAAAGTGAAATAGGTTACTTCAATGATGTCAATTCTTACGAGTTCAACATAGTACAAACCATATAAGGTTGTAATATTTGCAAAATGAAAGATATAAGTTTCATATGAGGACCTGCTACTCGACTTTTTATATGGTGACACATATGTGTATGCGCTACAAGACCCATGTAGCACACATATGTGCAGGTAAACTAATTCCAAGATAGCATTATGGCACATAAAGGAGAAATCATTAGTTTCTTCCTGTCTGTTCATACTATCTCTTTGATAGTTTTCTGTTTCCTGTCTCATGCAAATTGACGATCGAGCATTCCTCGATTCTAAAATAGCATTGTTGTGTATAGAAATAAATATTTGTTTCTTACTTCTTTTACAACAAGTAACTTAAATTGGCTCTAAAATTACATATTGTGCATAAAAAGATAAATATTTGTTTCCTACAACTTTTATGACAATTCTTTAGCAACTCTCTGTTTTCCTGTTAGACTTAAATTGAATCCCGGTCATTTCATTCTTCTGTCAAATTTATCATCTATCAACCTCATGAGAAGGGCCTAAAATAGAATGAATTTAACACTATTCATCTGTCCATATAGTCATGTTAAAATCACTGTTACTTTTTTTTGGAAACCTTATCCAGACATATCAGTAATTTCTAAGTCATCTGCATATGCAGTAAACCCTCAAAACCAGCAATTAAGTCAATATTTTATTTTATTTAGGTTGAAGTTGAAACTTCTCTTTGACTCCAATTCTGACATCCAATTTATAGATGTTATTAAGAAAAATATCTTGACTGTTGTCTACAGAAATGCAGTTATAAGGTATTCTGGAGCACATAGATAGATTAGTGCTCTACTGTCACCTTTTGCTATAACTAGCACCAATGTACTTCTAATAGGCAATGCACAAGTGACATTTATGTGTTTTATTTTTGCTTTCATAAATGCTTAAATATTTCTGACAAAAGCATGCTATCTCCACAATACGTCTTTCCTAACAAGAACTTGCAAAGGTTTACTTCAGTGATAAAAAGATGAATGTTGTTTTGGTAAACAGTTCCTTCTACTCTCCCTAGATGGCAAAATATTACATAGACTTTCAAAGAACCCTTTCTCCATTATCAATCTGTAATACTTCATATCTCATTCTCATATTTTAAATAAACTATATAATGATGCATCCATGAAGAGAGCAGAAATAGTTAAACCGCATGCCTACCTTCTTCAGAAGGCAATGATTGCTCCTGTAGCGGTGAGGCCATCTCTGCTGAGCCTCCTCATCAGACAGTGCATCACCCACAAAGAAACAGGAACCATCCATGCTATCCACCATTTCAGAATCAGTACAGTGAGTATCCAATGGTTTATTCTCCGGAGCTGAGGTCACTGTGACCATTGGTAGTTCACAGATTGAGCTACTACTGTTCTCTGCCCTCTTTAAACTGAATGAGCATTTCCCTAAGGATATCCTGGCCTGCTTTGCTTTTGGAGGTTGAGATGATGCTGCCTCTACCTCTAGGGGCGTCCCATGGACCGCTTTGTTAGCACTCATTATTCCAGAGCTGTGTAACACAGCATCCACCTTCTCCAAATTGCGCAAGCACTTCTCAGAAGCAAGCTTATGCTTCCTAGGAGGTGTACGAGAACTGGTTTTATGCACAGAAGGCACACAATTCATCACTGGTGAAACAGCTGATACCCTGTTGGAATTCACCACCACCTTTGAAGATGATCTTGTCTTCCTTGGAGAAGACGACACTACTTTCTTCTTCAAGGATCTTTTACTCACCACTGGTAAAGCCACCACAACATTGGTAGAGGAGCCCTGTATGGCAATAATCTCTGGTGACCCTTGCAGCTTGACCCCATCAGGCAGGTGAATTGGTTTTCCTGAAGCAACAGTGGTCTCCTCAAATAACCTAGCAGATACAGGTTGTTGGCTCCCTTCGCTGATACTGCTCTGCCGAGAAACTGCTAGGCAGTGCTTGGAAGCTCTAGATGATTCTGTTTCATGTTCCAAAGATGCGGCATCTTCTTTGGTCTTGACTGCCACAATCCTCGGAGATCTTCGGAGTGGTGTGCCATCTCCAGCAGCGACATCTGAGATACTGCAGTTAGCAGCATTTTCCCCAAGACGTTCCCTCACCGCCATATCAATAACTGATCCTGAGGAAACTTTCAGCAAGGAGGACCAATCCCTGGGACCATCCTCTGCCCCCAAATCAGGACGATCTGAAAAAGGCAGAACCGGCAGCGACGGCACTGAGTTGAGGGTGCACTCGAGAGTTCCCTCTTCTAGTTTGGTTTCCGAAGAAGCCACTGCTAGCGGCAGCGCAGGCTCCCAGCCGGGGATCACCACAGGCGCACGCTCCTCTAAAGGCACCGGAATTGGGGAGCACGATGGCGATGGTACCGGTGAAGAAGAATCGGGACCGGAATGAATCGGCATGACCTCTAGCACGGTTTCCTGGGAATTTGCCGTGGCGGTATCGGAGGCGGCGATCGAGAACTCGGAGAACCCGGCTGCCGGCGTGGGGTTCAGCAGCGTCGTGCACGTGGTCGGGCCCTCGCCGGCGACGACCCCGGTGGACCTCCAGGGCGCGCCGTCCCAGGGACCTTCCGTGTCGTCCACCTCGGCCTCCGCCTCCGGGGCGGCGAATTCCGCGCCAACACCGAACTCCCTCGGCGGCGACCACATGGGCTCCAGCTCCGCTGGATCGCCGAAGAGGAGCGACCATAGTGGCTCCAGCCCAGCGCTGAAACCCCCGGCCTCGTCGCCCTCCGCCCCGCCGTCGCCGCCAGCCGGAGAACCTTCAGAGGCGGCGGCAGCGGGGCCTGTCGCCGGCGGCGAGGTGGGGGTGGGGCGCGGGGGCGCGGGCTCCATTGAGCACGGGGAAGTGGGGGTGGGGACTGGACTGTACTGGAGGACGGATGAAGCAACCCCCGAGGAAGTTTGGTGAAAAGTCAATGTATGCGGCCAGTAGTCGGCTGATGCACTTCTTTGCTGTTTTCACGCACTGACGCACGACGCACGACGCACGGCAGGCCAAGGCTGACTCGCGAGTCGCGAGTCGTTGGCCTTGTTTACATTTTTTTTACAGTGTTTTCGTAGTTATTTGATAAACTTTGTCCAAATATGGACTACGTAGACTCTAAAGATTCGTCTCGACATGTACATACTAAAAGTACAATTAGTTATTTTTTTATCTACATTTAATGCTCCATGCATACGTCCGAACATTGATGTGATAGAAAATTTTGTGAAATTGGGTGAACTGAAGAGCGTCTATATATATACTATCTATTACTTATATTATATATATATCCTATTAATGCATTGTCTTTTTTTTCTTGGTGTACCAAAGAAAACCTTCATCGCTGAGATGGCGTCTCTCCATGCACCCCAGAAAATATACCCAGAAAAACAACTTCGTAGAAATAAACTATCCAGATTACTTTTAGGTCTTCTCTCTCCTTACTCACTCATATCCAACGATCACAATTGTGTGTACCATCAATTTCTCACGGCCGCGCATAACACCGTCGCCCGCAATCCCCACCCATGGTTCGAGACTTGGATAGCTCAGTTTTTTTTTGTTTTTTCGCTTGAGCGACAGCACAGTTTTTTCGCTTGAGCGACAGCACACAAAAAAATACTACAGCCGGTGTGAGAAGACAACACGTGTTGGAGGATGGTCAGACCACCGCCCATCATGATGCCCTAAATTCCTCGTGAGTGCCCCGAGACTACAGCCGGTGTGAGAAGACAACACGTGTTGGAGGATGGTCAGACCACCGCCCATCATGATGCCCTAAATTCCTCGTGAGTGCCCCGAGTCCTGGCTGCACCCCAGGCGAGCCGCTGCTGGCAAGGCCGAGCCAGCCATGGTTGTCTGCAAGGCAAGCTACGGGAGATGAGTTGGGTGAAGAGGATGGCTCAGATTGAGGACCGGTGGGGAGGGTGTCATGTTGCGGATCCAACCGAAGCCCATGGCAGGGAGGCGATGGCAGCGGTGGCATGACCAGGGCAGGGCAGTTCATGCGTTGCGCGAGATGATGGTGCCGTCGCACGAGTCTGATTGTGCGCGCTCCATGACGGCGTCATGCAGGGGCTCTTTCCTGACCGCTAGATTCTAGCAGCAGCTGGGCTGGATATGCTCCCCCTGTAAAGAGCAGGCACTAGGTATGCCTCGGTCCTTCTGTTACCTTCATATTTGAGGTAGCAACACATCCCGCCATCACCACACCATCAGACATTGGCGGATCCAGAATCAGCTCACGAGGGGGACTAAATACATAGCGAGTCGAGTTTGGACCGAAATTTTACTTGTATTTTTGGTCCACGAGAGATTTTTGGTAAATTTTAGGATGATTTGCAGGAGATTTTGAACTAATTTTAAAAAAATTATACTAATTTTAACTCAAATTCTATCTATATTTTTGGGGCAAGGGGGGCTGCAGCCCCCCCCCCCCTCCAGCCCCCCTTGGATCCGCCACTGCCATGAGGCTTCCTTTTTTATCTTACCGCAAGAAAGTAGTTCTATGTTTCGATTTGTTCTCTTCTCTACCTCGAGCAATATGGATCCGAAAGTCCTGAATGTTTGACTGATATACAAAACTTATCCATCTAGCACTCATGTATGTTAATTTATTGCAAAATTTAGAGCAATCTGATTATTGTTTGTACAGAACTTCTCTTGCACTGTACATATCAATTAGCAAACCATCCTGTTTAATCTACCCTACTAATACACCATCTCTTTTCTTTGTTTGGTGTACCAAAGAAAATATCCCCGCTGAGAGGGTCTTCCTACACACATATAAAACTGTAGCCAAAAAAATAACCCCATAGAAATCAACCATCCAGATTGTTTGTTACTATTCTCTCTCTTTACTCACTCAGATTTAACGACCACAATTGTGTGTATCATATACTCACTCAACCCAACCCCCCGTCCGCGACTCAGAAGGCCCTTTGCGGTCATGGTTTGATCCCTCTCCTTCGCTCTATTTTTCATCTTTTCAGCGCTTTTTCGTCTTCCATCCGGAGCGCCTCGCAATCGCAAGACATCCCTCGCCCATCGTCGTGCCGCCCCACCGCCCGTCCTGCGGGGTATCAGTGGCTGCCGCGACTCGCCCCACACTCGGTCGGTGGCCCGTGGCCAGCCCAGCCGGTGCTCGCGCCCTGTTTCCTTGCGCGCTCGCCCTGTGGCTTGTTTACCTCCAGCGGCCGCCGCCGCTAACTGGACAGCTTGCGGCGACCTGCCCGGCGACGACCGGGCCAGCCAGCCTACGACCTTCGTGCCCTATAGCTGCCCGCGATGGCGACCGGCGAAAACAAGGGCCTAGCAAGGGCGCCCGCTTCACCCGCGCGGTTAGTGTTGGATAGCGCCGATTTAGATCCACGACGTTGGGGTTTGTGATCCGTTGCATGCTACAGTTCATGATGGAGATGTGAGTGGGGAGTGAATGAATGGCTTACGATTTTGTAGGTGGTGAAGGAAGCGGGCACGAAGGAAGATGATGCTAGCGTTCGAGGAGCTCTTCAGTCGGCTCTTCACCAAGGAGATGCGGATCCTCATGGTCGGCCTCGACGCCACCGGTAAAACCACCATCTCTACATGTTCGTATTTCTCTATTCTGGATCAATGAGTAAATTGTGGATATGTGGAGGATGCATGATCTATCGTGACCTGATTGGTTGGGGTTAAATGATACTCCTATTTGATTTGATGGAACAAAATACATTTAATATTAGCCTAGATAACACAATTTATTGTCTTCTAATTTTTCTATCAAAGATCCAGGGATTCTTTGTCACACAAATCCTTAAAGGATAGCAGCCAGGGAACATGTTACACATCGTTTTCTTTCTGTAGTTCATTGTTACACACTAGAAAATTGTATTGTCTTATAGCAGCCAAGGAAAATGTTATATTTTATCATCAGTAATAGTACCAGTTTTTGTATTCAGTCATTGTCACTACTTGTGTTACAACTACCATATCAAAGATCGAAGCAATTTGCTATTGTTGCAACACTCTGCATATTAGTTGTTCGTGCAATGATTGTTCAGCTGGTCTTTTTTCTTGGTAATTTGTAGTTTCATCCTCATGTAGAGTTTTCTCAGTGATCTTGAGCATGACATTGGTTACCACACATCCGGCAATCACCATAAGGTCATGATCCTCAGTATCTCTAGAACATTTTTTTTATGTTAGGCTTGTTTCACAAGGATTATATCCGTGTTGTGACAGTATCTTTAACATGTTTTTCTTCCAATTGTGAAATGTCTCTCTTGTTGTTTCGTGATGGATCAAGTCTGTGTCTAGGTTGGAGTAGGATTAATGGTCCTTCAAGAATTTGGGGGAGTGAATGCCATTTGCTTTTATGCCAGTGAAATATTTGTTTCAGCCGGTAATGAAGAGTGGCTTATTTTCTTAGCTCGCATAAACTTGTTTTGGCCCTAACAACAGGTATTTTACAATGGATCGCCCTTGAATACTATACTAATTACTAAGTTAGCATGCTACAAATTAGGTTTCTCATCAAGAAATATAGAAATGCTCGCCATGCATGGTCAGCACCACATATGCATTGTTTTGTACTTTTACTGAAAGTGGAGGTTGTTCTGCTGCCAAACAACTTTGATATCAGAGGAAGATTCTGAATCAGAGGAATCAACAGTTGCAAGGCGCTAAGTGACATCTTTACTATGATTTTAGGAATCAGAGGAAGCCTAGAGCTATTCATATGATTTTAAATTTAGGATTAATATGTATATATAAATTGCAAGTTTCATCAATAGTGCTAAGCCTGACTTATTTCACGTGAATCTCTGAAATGACGTCGTGGCGTTAGCACGGGTAACATAAAAAACAGCTGCTCCAACTAACTTTAGGCATGTGCATGCCGCACTCTGAATGCCTACTTATCATAAAATATGTTCGATATAGTTAACTAATATTGGATTTAATATGATCCGTAGCATTAGCACAGACAATATACTAGTTTAAGTAGAATCTACTGATTGTAAGCAAACTAACCTGGGGATATTTGATAAAATATCTGATCAATTTGGAGAGCTAAACAACCTCCGATGTTATCAATTTGGAGATTTTTTCTAAAAAATATAGATACCCTTCTCGATGAATTTTTCTACCAATAAGAGATTATATATATCCTGTAATGGTTTATCATTTTTGTTTCATATTTTCTCCATACTTGACTGAACTTTCTTGCCTTAACATTGATATCTGAATATAAATGCAGCCGGAAAAGCAAGGCCCAATTGTGCTTTATCTGAAACCGTTGACTTTGGACTCAAAGGATCCATATAGAAAATAGTAGACGTTTTGGACATCGATACAGTCTCAAAAGTATAACTTTGACCCCCTTTATACTTAAAAAAATATTTATTACAAAGTGATATATGTATATTTTTATGAAAGTATTTTTCAAGACAAATCCATTCATATAGTTTTTATATTTTCAAACTCAACTACTTAAAAGTTATTTATTATTTATATTCTCAATGTTTGACCGAAACCATGTTCAAAATGTCATCTATTTTCTATACGAAGGGAGTAGATAATAAGTTGTCTATATGATCATGATATGATGATATAACATGTTCTTGTGCAATCATGCTCCTCCAGGGAGATACTCAGTGGCGGATGCAGAACACAATCAAAGCGGGGCTGATCTCTTCTTTTCCCTCTATTTCTTTATTTTTCTTTCTTTTCTCCATTTATTTTTTCCCATTTTCTTTATTTTTACACTGATGAACTAGCTTTAGGGGGGCTGGAGCCCACCCAGTCCCCCTGTAGATCCGCCGCTGGAGATACTTGTATTGGTGATTTTATCGTAGCGTTAGCACGGACATGCTACTAGTTTAGGGCAGCCGTAGGGTATGACCTACTCCCTCCGTCCCTAATTGACCATCATCGTTGATGTACATGTCACAAGTTTAAGTCAGTTTATAGTAAATATGTACAATATTTATATCTCACAAATTCAAATATATATCAACGATACTAATTCTGTACTATACATATTAATATTTTTTTAATATATATTTAGTCAAAGTTGTTTGTTGGGAAGCAAAAATGACAAACATCTAGGGACGGAGGAAGTAGCTGCTAGCTCTGAGTCAACCTCTCAAATAGTATGACTCACGAGTCGCGAGACGTTCTTGTTTAGGGCAGCTATAGTGGTATGAGCTAGCTGCTAACTCTAAATCAACCTCCCCAATAATAGTATGATTAGACTCACATTATATTTACACATGATTTTGGAATGTGTGTATGAGCCAAGCTCTTGAGCAAGAGCTAACTCTTCTCTTCTTCCTATTAAAATATAACAAAAATTCTAAGAGGTGGCTTATGAGCTAGCCATTGCGGCTGCCACGAGTACAATTGCTGGAGTCCATGCCCGCCTGGTTCGTTTTCTATTTGTAGTGCACGCAATCACTGTAGTTGTAGTTCAATCCCATTGTTTGTTCTTAGCTTAGAATTTTTGGTGTAGTTCCTAAAAATTTAGTCCTATATTTTGTGTTAGTTGTTTTATGTTCGTTTGAGTTTCGATTCGCGTTCCAGTTTTTACATTGTCTTCCTACCACTCTAAGAATTTTATTTAGGTACTCTTATCACAAGTTGGCTTGGGTATTTTAAATTCACGAAGTTGCTTCTTCTCAATAGGAGTTGAGTATCCTATTTTTTTTTGTCCTTCGGTTCGGGGTGCGGTTTGTGCTTGTGCTTGTTTTAGTGTTCTGTTGTGTTCCTATGAAACATCCACCCACTCATTGAGTCATGGACATTACAGTGTTTGCCTTTCATTTTTTGTGGTGATTTTGGGACAACGGCTTAAATTATTTTGGAAGAAAAATTTACGGCTCTCATTCACCCCTCTCTAGTCGTCGTTTTAGGTCCTTCAATGACAAGAAAATCATGAAAGCCCTCCGGAACGTCACTATTGAAAGGGAGCTCATCGTCCCGACATAGTCATCACTACGATGACTTGGGACAAGCATCATCTCATGACACAGAAATGCTCCCCTCCGTGTCGTACGATGAGCAGTGGGATGACTATGTCCACCCCTCACCTGTTGCTCAAGCGGTAAGAAGTGAAAGCTATGGTGGTCCTTTTCAGGGAGCCTACACCTCGCCAGGTAGCGAAGTCCACCACAATGCACATGACCCAACACCTAGTAGTAGTCACCATGGTGGGAATGACATGCCCACTGGAAGCCAAACACATTCTGCACCTTTGTGGGTAGCTAAAAGCTATAACTAAGTATAAGTTGTTATGAGATAAGATATAGCTAAGATATAAGAGCTACCATAATATTGTTTCCACCTGTTGAATTATCGGAGCTTTATTTAAAAAATGATTAAAAACCTTTCTTTTCCTCAATGGTGATGAAATTCCTACCACAACTGTATATACACCTTTTCATGATACAAACCTTTTTATAAAAAGCAACTTGCTTTGTGTTAAGTCTAGTCAAGTCTTGTTGACCTTTGTTGAGAGACTTATCATGTTTCCAAGATCAAGATCAGGTACACTCCACGTACACACGCCGCTCCTACACTAGAAGTGCACGCAAACATGTCTTTCATTTCCACCAATTAAATACTCCATGAATGATCTCTCTAGTTCGGTCTAGTAGAAGACACAAAGGCTATGCAAAAGTATGAGAAAAATAAAAATAAAAATATGGACACATGAGGAATTTTTTTATTAATAACCCAATTAAATAAGATATTTTAAAAAAACACTGTCTAATTTTTTTTCAAAACTAACCCTTTTGTCGCGCCATCCCGCATGGCGCGGCAAAAGTGGCACCGTGGCGCGGCCAGGCCCCACGGCGCAGTTTGCCGCGCCAGGCGGGATGGCGCGGCTAGTGGATTTGCCGCGCCAGGCGGGATGGCGCGGCAAACCCCCCCTCACATCCCCAACAATTTTGCAAATTTTGTTTCATAAAAAAATATATTTGACAAATCCCAAATTAGTATGGGAAAGAAAAAAAAACTCATCTCCAATAGTTTTTGCATAATTCACTTAAAAACAAAAATTAAAAACAAAAAATTATGGGTTTGCCCTATTGTTTTTCCCTTCGTGCTGATTTCCATAACGCCGTAGCAGGTCGCGCCATCTACTCTGGCGATTGTTTCACGTCGTCGCTAGCTCATCTCCTTCACGCGCGTCGTCGTAGTTGGAGAAGATGGGCGTGAAACTGCGGCAACACGCGTGAAGGAGATGAGCGACGACGTGAAACAACCACGACAACAGATTGGACATGAGCGACGACGTGAAACAACCACCATAGCAGATGACGCGACCTGGTACGGCTTTATGGAAATCGCACAAAGGGAAAAACAATAGGGCAAACCCATAATTTTTTGTTTTTATTTTTTGTTTTTAAGTGAATTATGGAAAACTATTGGAGATAAGCTTTTTTTATCTTTTCTATACTAATTTGGGTTTGCCAAAATATAATTTTTTATGAAATAAAATTTGCAAAACTGTTGGGGATGTGAGGGGGGTTTTTGCCACGCCATACCGCCTGGCGCGGCAAATCCACTAGCCGCGCCATCCCGCCTGGCGCGGCAAACTGCGCCGTGGGGCCTGACCACGCCACGGTGGCACATTTGTCGCGCCATGCGAGATGGCACGACAAAAGGGTTAGTTTTGAAAAAAAATTAGACAGTGTTGTTTTTAAAATATTTTATTTAATTGGGTTATTAATAAAAAAATCACACATGAAGGTCCAAAGTTTGAAAAAGGAGAGATAAGAGATGAGCATGTTAGAGCTCATGAATGAAAAGAGTTATGATAGCCATGTATCAAAAGAATAAGTGTTAGAGAGAGATCATATCAACTAAAGGAGTATAGTGTGTCACACATACCATGTTGCACACACATGCACATCTTTATCTAAGAGTATAACACTTCTCTCCTTGGATCCAAGCTTTGACAGAACATATGCAAGGTAAGTGTGTTACGTCTTTTACCCTACTAAGCCTCACATAGATCTTATTAAAAGTAGGATGAAAAGAAGGCAACTTCACATATATGCCTTGGTGAGAAACTAAGTGACATGAGAGAACCATTTGAGGAATAGTAAGTTTTCTTTGAAAATTGCAAAACCTCTCATATGTAAACTTGTGTGAAGCAAGAAAAGTGGTGCTCAAATCCGAAGTTGCTCTATCTCTCAACCGCCCAAGACAAGGGAAAAAGCTATATACCCCACGAAGAACTAACGTAATATGGGTGAGTTTCCAATATCGCTAATTTTTCCATTCAAAAGAGAAGCACTTTGTTGTGTACATGGTGTTGTTTCAGAACCTGGATCCCGAAACAGCAGGTTGTCACGTGAGCCGAGACACTGAGCGAAAGCGTAAGTAGACGAAAGAGAGTGGGAAATAGAGTGAAATGAACAGTGCTTCCCCCCTTTCAAGGGAAGCCGGGAGCTTTTTATATTAATCCAGATCAACTTGAAAGTACAAGATTGCCCTTCCAACCACTCTGTTACCATTACAATAAGGCCCTATTCAACTACTCCGTGGCTGTACGTCGTCTCTTCCGGCACGGGGGGCAGCATCGTAACTTCGCCCTTTGACGGTCCCAGCGTCCCCCGGTTCCTTTTCCTAACCGGTGGGGGCCGCTTCCTTTGACCCAGGCTTACGGCGACCTGCGAAAGTCTATGAAAAACCAAGGTCATGAAAGACGAAAACTCGTGCCGGAACACCGGACTCCTTTCGCGCGAATGCCTCCTTTCGCACGAAAACTCCGCCATTGTCCGGTCCTGCGGGCCGAAACGCGTGCTTCCGCGCGAATGCTTCCTTTCGCACGAAACCTCCGCTTTCTCCTGGTCCTCGAGCCAAAACGCGTGCTTCCGCGCGAATGCTACCTTTCGCACGCAAGCTCCGCCTTCCCTTGGTCCTCGAGCCGAAACGCGTGCTTCCGCGCGAATGCTTCCTTTCACGCGAAAGTCCTGCCACCTTCGGTCTCGCGGGGCCGAAGACGAGCGCGTGCTTCCGCGCGAATGCGCACATCCGCGCGAAAGCTCCGTCATCCTTCGGTATTGCGGGCTGAAGGCGCCTGCCGTCTGGGTAGCCCCTCACGGCCGGATCCGTAAGCTTGCGAGTTTCGACCGTGTCCTTTCGCTTAGGCGCCTACGTCCGCTCTATAGCCCCTCACGGCCGGATCCGTAAGCTTGCGAGTTTCGACCGTGTCCTTTCGCTTAGGCGCCTACGTCCGCCCAAAAAGCCTTTTCTTTGTTTCAAAGCCAAGTTTTTTTACGCGCCTGGACGTCTTGTCATTCTGCTGACACTACGTGACGTCTGCCGGGCCGTTGCGATGCTTCGTGTTGCGTGTCCAAACGTCTTTTCGTACTCCTCGAAAGCCGTGTATTGTATTGGCGTGCCGTTGCGACGCTTCAAAATCCGTGCCCAGGTGTCTTTTCGTCTTACTCGAAAACTGTGTGCTGCCTGCTTGTATATAAGCGCGGGGGCTTCGGGCGGTGGGGTACCTGGCCGCCTAACGCATTCCCGCCCCTTTGCCTCGCGCTTCTAAAGCCTCGCATCGATCGCCTGAGCGAAAGCTGTCGGTGCCCGCGTCAAGTCTTTCGCTCATGCGAGAGCTAACAGTGCCTACGTCCATCATTCGCCGAGCGACGGTTGTGGTGCGTGGCTCTCTCTTATCTTTGTTTTCTTTTTGACTTGCCTCATGTCTCGAATTGGTTGCCTTAAGTTTGAGTGGTATTGCCGCTATCTTCTCTCTCTCTTTTTTATTTCGTACGCATCCTTTTTGTTCATTCGTCTTTCGTGCCATGTTAGATGGCGTCTTCCAGTTCCACGTCGACTTCGAGCTCTAGTGAAAGCAGTGGCGCTTCTGAGTCCGTTCGCCGCGAAAGCAGTGCTGACGTATCGATTGGATCCGGGGGGCTCCGCGGATCCCAAGTCACAGTGGAAGCTTGTCTGATGACAGAGACTCTGGCTTGGTTTCGGTGCCTACCGACTGTTCTTTTTATCTTGGCACCTCGCGAGTGACGGCTGCTACCTTGCAAGCAATGGCCGACGAAGGGCCTCTAAGGGTGGATCATCTAGCGAATTGCCAGGTCCCTGGAGACGAAGAGGTGCCAATTCCGCAGCCCAACGAAGCTGTTGTCTTTCGCGATTATTTCGCCGCTGGTTTGGATTTCCCGCTTGAAGAGTTTGTCTCGGACGTCCTTTCGGGGTTTGAGATACAGCTCCACTAGCTGACACCGAATGCTTTCGTCAGGCTCGGTGTTTTCGCGCAAGCGATGAAGATGCTAGATTGTAAGCCGCGAGCGGACCTTTTTGTGCGTTTTTACGATATTCACCGTCGACCAACGAAAGTGGACGACCCCTTCCTGGGAAGTAAACTGCCCAGCGAAATCGGGTGCATCAACTTTGTTCCGCGGAAAACTCGGGGCAGTGTTTCCATTTCGCTCACCTACCGGAACAAATGGCCAGACTGGAATCGCTCCTGGTTCTACTATCGCGTTTGCTCAGACGAAACCGTCGTCACTGAACTGGGTAAGGGGGAGAAGAAAGGCTCTCCGCTTGTGTCGGTTTTAGAGAGATGCCCCGGAAGACACCTTCCGCCCGTCGCGCTGAGTGACGAGGAGGCAATTCGCTGTGGGGACGCATTCGCACTCACTGCGCGATTTCAAATCAGCCGAGACTTGGTCGAAGAGTGGATGGCCATCGGGATGAACCCGCTCTGCAGTGCAACAACTTACGCAGATTTCTCTGACAAGGATGGGTATCGGGGACCCCTTTTGCTGTTGGAGAGGCCTGCTGATTTCGATGATGATGAGAGCTACGTGAAGCATATTGAAAATGAAACGAGGAAAGTTTGCGGTTCGTATCTGCGAAAAGAGAGTGAGTTCCAGCTCGGCAACCTTGGCTGAAGTCGTCGATTGAACCGCGCTTTCGACGCCATGGGCGTCAAGTACGCCGAAAGGCCTTTGGTTGACGAAAGCAAGGAGGAGACTGGGAATCCGAGGGCGAAAGGCAAGGCCGTGG
The DNA here is from genome assembly GCA_009763385.1 of Coix lacryma-jobi var. lacryma-jobi. Lineage (NCBI taxonomy): Eukaryota > Viridiplantae > Streptophyta > Magnoliopsida > Poales > Poaceae > Coix > Coix lacryma-jobi. Next base: position 126,875,449 of record CM019826.1, on the reverse strand, counting down.
CCCGGCGCGGTGGGCGGAGCGGTGTAGTTCCTCGGCGAAAAGCTGTTGAAGTTGAAGATATTCGCATCGGTCGTCTAATCGCCAAACCGATGCTTAAAAGCCGAAAAGGAGCGTTGGAGTCGATCCCCGACATTGATCCTTTCGATCACCCGAGGGTGGTTAGTCTCTTACTTTTTATTTTGGCTTGGTTATGATTTTGTTCTCCCTTTCGTCAGAGTTGTTTCTCTTCTGAGGCTCACGCTGTGCGTGTGGTATGTCCTATTTCTGTTGTGCTTTGCAGAGCCCATCTTCTGTTGCTGGGATGGCTTCAAAGAAACCGAACGTGCGCCTTTCAAACTCGGCGTTTGATGATGACGTCTCCGTAGCTGACCTACTGACCTTCGCGAAGCCTGGCTCACGGAAGGCTTCGGGTCAGCCGGGTGCCACGGAGCGCCCAGCCAAGAGACCGAAACCCCCGCGCCCCGACCCCCCTGCTCGATCCACAGGTGGAAAAGCAGCTCCTGGCGAGAAGGGGTCCAGATCTGGGAGCATGCCGGCTCCCGCTGCTGCTGATAAAGGTAAGCCACAGCTTTTGCCGCGGTGCATTCGATTGACGCAGGAAATGGTGGAAGGGCAACTCCTCGGTTACGGGCGATTGATTATCGACGGAGTGCCCTCGGACTATGAGAACCCATGTTTTTACACTGGCCTGAGCTCATCGAGCGAGACTGATGATGCGAAAGAGGAGTCTTATCGCGTCGCGCGTTCTTTGGATGCAGCTTCAGACGCCCAGCTCGCTTGCCGACTCGACTATCGCCGGGCGGGGATCGTTCCTGGCGGAAGTGACGAGGCCAACAAGTTTGTGGAATTCTCTCAAAAAGCTTTTGTGGCGCCGGAGATTGAAAGGGACCTCCTCAAAGGTAGCAGTGTGAAGATCAATGACGCTCTTTCGTTTCACCTGGCTAGCATAAGTGTTTACTTTCGCTGCGAGGTTGATGTTTGCTTTCGCGCGGGGTTCGTGGTCTTTGGGTTTAGCTTAACTTTCTACCTTTGATTCGTTGCTATTCGCAGGCTGCCATCCTCGCCCGCAGCCAAAACAACCAAAGCGACCTCTACATTCGCAAGGTCGAGCGCGAGAAAGAGGATCTCGACACTCTGGCGAAGAAATTCGCCGTCGACTTGGAGTTGCAGACCAAAAAGGCCGACGACGAGCGCACCTCCCGGAAGGCGAGCCAAAAGGAAGCTGAGAATTTCAAGCGGGAGGCTGAGAATCTCAAGCGGGAGCTTTCGCAGCTGCGGGCTACTCAGGCCGATAGAGAGAGGTCGCTTCTGACTTCCGCTGAGGAGGCTGTATCTCGCTTTCGCGAGTGCCTTCGCAGCATTGGCGTCGAGGCGGAAAATCCCTCGGAGCATAACGTCGACAGCCTCATTGGCTGGATTCGTTCCGAGATGGAGTCGCTGGAGGGACACATGGCCCTCGGCCGAGACTATGCCGCCGTCACTGGGCTCAAGGCGATCGGTCATAGCCTTGTGGACGCCGGCTGTTCCCATATCACGGACCTTTCGGTCAAGGAGGTGGACTACTACTGGCGGACCCCTGAGGCAGCGAAGGTCCTGGGCATGCGGATACATGGGTGTATGCCGAGTCTCGAGTGATGAGTGATTGTCAACGGGTTTGATCGCAGGTTCTTTGGCTTGTATTGTGCAGGTGTCGAGCACGGATACAGTGATCAGAGGCAAGGTGAAGGTCAAGTAGAGACGTGCCGTGCCGAGGAACCGAGAGTGGCGAAGGGCGGACGTGAGGCTTGGACTGAGGAACCGGTGGCCCGAGGATCAGCTATGGTGGCTGGCAGCCTGGGACAGCGACGAGCGGAGACTTGCGGGCACGGTGTTGCCTGGGTCGAGGACCTGGGGACACGTGTCGGTGGACGGGGTGCACGTGCGGTGCATCCCTTCTACAGCTTCGGTTTGGTGGTAGAGCCAGAGAAAAACCATCGGGTGGACGGTTTCCAGGTTTGGGCCTCAAAACCTGGGTGCTGCGGGTTTGCCGAGTTTGGGCCACAAAACTCGGACTGAGGACAGTTTCCAGGTTTGGGCCTCAAAACCTGGGCACTGGTAGTTTTCCTGGTTTCGGCCTCAAAACCAGGGGATGGACTTGGAGGCTGGTTTCCCGGTTTGGGCCTCAAAACCGGGGGCGGACGTGAAGGCCTGGTTTCCCGGTTTCGGCCACAAAACCGGGGGCGGAGTCCGTGAAGAGGACGCAGAGCGGTGGCGGCACGTGGCGGCAATCGGTAAGGTTGCGTCGAGGCAACGCTACCAGTTGTGCGGGCGCGGTCGTCGGATCCTCCTACCATCGAGTTGGTCCAGAATAACCTTAGGGTTTAGTTGGTTCGCTCTGTAAGTAGTTAGGGGTAGAGTGGGAATTAGGAATAGTTAGAATTAGGATAAGTAGGGGGAGACACCCACCTCCTCATTCATCTCAGTCATTTTGCTCTTTGCTTCTAGGGTTTCCTGCTCTCCCAATCCCCTGCTGTAGCTAGCTGAGATCTGCAGAGAACCATACCTCTGTGTACTGGAGATTTTGAGGAAGTGAGGCCGTAACCTCATTGTTGTAGCATGTGGTAGCCACACGGTTGCAGATCGATGTGTTGATTCGCGTTTTGGTTCGTGTTCTTCGCGTTCTTCGTTTCTCCGTGTTTTTCCCGTCACTCGATCTCCCTCTCTATTGCGTCTTTGCGAAATCCGTTTGAATCAACTTGTTATTTATAGTGAGGAGGTCATTTCGACCAAAGGAATTCATCTAACTCCTCACGAACAAGTAGATCGGGTTGATTTCGTTTTCGTGGCACTTTTTCGGTTCATACACCTTCCCTTTCAATTTCCCATTGATTGAGTTGATTTGAGCGGATGATTTCTTGGGGATAGTCTTCTAACTACTTCGTGATCATCCTCTCCAAATTTGGGATCAAGGGATTTTGGTTTGAATCAATTTGGGAGTGATTTGGGTCAAGGGCGATCAAAATCGCCCTCACTGGACAGCCGCGGATAGTCCGCCACCAGACCGGCGGACAGTCCGGGCGTCGGGGAGCAGCCGGATCAGTGGCTGTGTTCTTCGGCTGATTTGGTTTTGTTTGACCGGCGGACAGTCCGCAGTTCAAAGCCGCGGACAGTCCGGCAACAGTCCAGGGACTTCATCAACTGTGCAGTTTTGCACTTTCAGCCGGCGGACAGTCCGCCACCTGCTCGCGGACAGTCCGCAGTAGGGCCGGACAGTCCGGGACTCTAGGTCCGGACAGTCCGGGAATCGCCTGAAGCTTCCGGTTTTGTGCGTTTGCTCTCCCGGCCTCCTCGCTTGGTTTTCGGATTTCTCGTTTGGCCTTGTAGTTGACCAAGGAACCTCTCTAGGTATCTTTGCTACTTGTTAGCATCAGTATTTGGGGATTTCTCAACGTAGCCGTCTATCTACGTTCGAGACTTTGTTTTTGAGGGTTGAACTTGTTCCGGTGTTTTTGTCGATTGGTTTGCTATCGCTTTGTGGTGCCTCGCTGTGATCCTAGGGATCATCCACCCTCTTCCAAGGGTCGTGGGCATCACGGTTTCGATCGAAGCTTTCGGGGGTTGATTTTGGGGACAATAGGCCAAAGTTTCGAGAGAAATTTTTGAGGCTCCCATTCACCCCCCCTCTGGTCGCCTTGCTTTTGCATTCTCGGTCCTTCAATTGGTATCGGAGCGGGTTAAGGATCTTCCACCTTAG
>CM019826.1:126224874-126271216 GCA_009763385.1 Coix lacryma-jobi var. lacryma-jobi | reverse complement strand
TTTCCTTGCGCGCTCGCCCTGTGGCTTGTTTACCTCCAGCGGCCGCCGCCGCTAACTGGACAGCTTGCGGCGACCTGCCCGGCGACGACCGGGCCAGCCAGCCTACGACCTTCGTGCCCTATAGCTGCCCGCGATGGCGACCGGCGAAAACAAGGGCCTAGCAAGGGCGCCCGCTTCACCCGCGCGGTTAGTGTTGGATAGCGCCGATTTAGATCCACGACGTTGGGGTTTGTGATCCGTTGCATGCTACAGTTCATGATGGAGATGTGAGTGGGGAGTGAATGAATGGCTTACGATTTTGTAGGTGGTGAAGGAAGCGGGCACGAAGGAAGATGATGCTAGCGTTCGAGGAGCTCTTCAGTCGGCTCTTCACCAAGGAGATGCGGATCCTCATGGTCGGCCTCGACGCCACCGGTAAAACCACCATCTCTACATGTTCGTATTTCTCTATTCTGGATCAATGAGTAAATTGTGGATATGTGGAGGATGCATGATCTATCGTGACCTGATTGGTTGGGGTTAAATGATACTCCTATTTGATTTGATGGAACAAAATACATTTAATATTAGCCTAGATAACACAATTTATTGTCTTCTAATTTTTCTATCAAAGATCCAGGGATTCTTTGTCACACAAATCCTTAAAGGATAGCAGCCAGGGAACATGTTACACATCGTTTTCTTTCTGTAGTTCATTGTTACACACTAGAAAATTGTATTGTCTTATAGCAGCCAAGGAAAATGTTATATTTTATCATCAGTAATAGTACCAGTTTTTGTATTCAGTCATTGTCACTACTTGTGTTACAACTACCATATCAAAGATCGAAGCAATTTGCTATTGTTGCAACACTCTGCATATTAGTTGTTCGTGCAATGATTGTTCAGCTGGTCTTTTTTCTTGGTAATTTGTAGTTTCATCTCTCATGTAGAGTTTTCTCAGTGATCTTGAGCATGACATTGGTTACCACACATCCGGCAATCACCATAAGGTCATGATCCTCAGTATCTCTAGAACATTTTTTTTATGTTAGGCTTGTTTCACAAGGATTATATCCGTGTTGTGACAGTATCTTTAACATGTTTTTCTTCCAATTGTGAAATGTCTCTCTTGTTGTTTCGTGATGGATCAAGTCTGTGTCTAGGTTGGAGTAGGATTAATGGTCCTTCAAGAATTTGGGGGAGTGAATGCCATTTGCTTTTATGCCAGTGAAATATTTGTTTCAGCCGGTAATGAAGAGTGGCTTATTTTCTTAGCTCGCATAAACTTGTTTTGGCCCTAACAACAGGTATTTTACAATGGATCGCCCTTGAATACTATACTAATTACTAAGTTAGCATGCTACAAATTAGGTTTCTCATCAAGAAATATAGAAATGCTCGCCATGCATGGTCAGCACCACATATGCATTGTTTTGTACTTTTACTGAAAGTGGAGGTTGTTCTGCTGCCAAACAACTTTGATATCAGAGGAAGATTCTGAATCAGAGGAATCAACAGTTGCAAGGCGCTAAGTGACATCTTTACTATGATTTTAGGAATCAGAGGAAGCCTAGAGCTATTCATATGATTTTAAATTTAGGATTAATATGTATATATAAATTGCAAGTTTTCATCAATAGTGCTAAGCCTGACTTATTTCACGTGAATCTCTGAAATGACGTCGTGGCGTTAGCACGGGTAACATAAAAAACAGCTGCTATCCAACTAACTTAGGCATGTGCATGCCGCACTCTGAATGCCTACTTATCATAAAATATGTTTCGATATAGTTAACTAATATTGGATTTAATATGATCCGTAGCATTAGCACAGACAATATACTAGTTTAGTAGAATCTACTGATTGTAAGCAAACTAACCTGGGGATATTTGATAAAATATCTGATCAATTTGGAGAGCTAAACAACCTCCGATGTTATCAATTTGGAGATTTTTTCTAAAAAATATAGATACCCTTCTCGATTAATTTTTCTACCAATAAGAGATTATATATATCCTGTAATGGTTTATCATTTTGTTTCATATTTTCTCCATACTTGACTGAACTTGCTTGCCTTAACATTGATATCTGAATATAAATGCAGCCGGAAAAGCAAGGCCCAATTGTGCTTTATCTGAAACCGTTGACTTTGGACTCAAAGGATCCATATAGAAAATAGTAGACGTTTTGGACATCGATACAGTCTCAAAAGTATAACTTTGACCCCCTTTATACTTAAAAAAATATTTATTACAAAGTGATATATGTATATTTTTATGAAAGTATTTTTCAAGACAAATCCATTCATATAGTTTTTATATTTTCAAACTCAACTACTTAAAAGTTATTATTATTTATATTCTCAATGTTTGACCGAAACCATGTTCAAAATGTCATCTATTTTCTATACGAAGGGAGTAGATAATAAGTTGTCTATATGATCATGATATGATGATATAACATGTTCTTGTGCAATCATGCTCCTCCAGGGAGATACTCAGTGGCGGATGCAGAACACAATCAAAGCGGGGCTGATCTCTTCTTTTCCCTCTATTTCTTTATTTTCTTCTTTCTTTCTCCATTTATTTTTTCCTCATTTTCTTTATTTTTACACTGATGACTAGCTTTAGGGGGTGCTGGAGCCCACCCAGTCCCCTGTAGATCCGCCCGCTGGAGATACTTGTATTGGTGATTTTATCGTAGCGTTAGCACGGACATGCTACTAGTTTAGGGCAGCCGTAGGGTATGACCTACTCCCTCCGTCCCTAATTGACCATCATCGTTGATGTACATGTCACAAGTTTAAGTCAGTTTATAGTAAATATGTACAATATTTATATCTCACAAATTCAAATATATATCAACGATACTAATTCTGTTACTATACATATAATATTTTTTTAATATATATTTAGTCAAAGTTGTTTGTTGGGAAGCAAAAAATGACAAACATCTAGGTGACGAGAGGAAGTAGCTGCTAGCTCTGAGTCAAACCTCTCAAATAGTATGACTCACGAGTCGCGAGACGTTCTTGTTTAGGGCAGCTATAGTGGTATGAGCTAGCTGCTAACTCTAAATCAACCTCCCCAATAATAGTATGATTAGACTCACATTATATTTACACATGATTTTGGAATGTGTGTATGAGCCAAGCTCTTGAGCAAGAGCTAACTCTTCTCTTCTTCCTATTAAAATATAACAAAAATTCTAAGAGGTGGCTTATGAGCTAGCCATTGCGGCTGCCACGAGTACAATTGCTGGAGTCCATGCCCGCCTGGTTCGTTTTCTATTTGTAGTGCACGCAATCACTGTAGTTGTAGTTCAATCCCATTGTTTGTTCTTAGCTTAGAATTTTTGGTGTAGTTCCTAAAAATTTAGTCCTATATTTTGTGTTAGTTGTTTTATGTTCGTTTGAGTTTCGATTCGCGTTCCAGTTTTTACATTGTCTTCCTACCACTCTAAGAATTTTATTTAGGTACTCTTATCACAAGTTGGCTTGGGTATTTTAAATTCACGAAGTTGCTTCTTCTCAATAGGAGTTGAGTATCCTATTTTTTTTTGTCCTTCGGTTCGGGGTGCGGTTTGTGCTTGTGCTTGTTTTAGTGTTCTGTTGTGTTCCTATGAAACATCCACCCACTCATTGAGTCATGGACATTACAGTGTTTGCCTTTCATTTTTTGTGGTGATTTTGGGACAACGGCTTAAATTATTTTGGAAGAAAAATTTACGGCTCTCATTCACCCCTCTCTAGTCGTCGTTTTAGGTCCTTCAATGACAAGAAAATCATGAAAGCCCTCCGGAACGTCACTATTGAAAGGGAGCTCATCGTCCCGACATAGTCATCACTACGATGACTTGGACAAGCATCATCTCATGACACAGAAATGCTCCCCTCCGTGTCGTACGATGAGCAGTGGGATGACTATGTCCACCCCTCACCTGTTGCTCAAGCGGTAAGAAGTGAAAGCTATGGTGGTCCTTTTCAGGGAGCCTACACCTCGCCAGGTAGCGAAGTCCACCACAATGCACATGACCCAACACCTAGTAGTAGTCACCATGGTGGGAATGACATGCCCACTGGAAGCCAAACACATTCTGCACCTTTGTGGGTAGCTAAAAGCTATAACTAAGTATAAGTTGTTATGAGATAAGATATAGCTAAGATATAAGAGCTACCATAATATTGTTTCCACCTGTTGAATTATCGGAGCTTTATTTAAAAAATGATTAAAAACCTTTCTTTTCCTCAATGGTGATGAAATTCCTACCACAACTGTATATACACCTTTTCATGATACAAACCTTTTTATAAAAAGCAACTTGCTTTGTGTTAAGTCTAGTCAAGTCTTGTTGACCTTTGTTGAGAGACTTATCATGTTTCCAAGATCAAGATCAGGTACACTCCACGTACACACGCCGCTCCTACACTAGAAGTGCACGCAAACATGTCTTTCATTTCCACCAATTAAATACTCCATGAATGATCTCTCTAGTTCGGTCTAGTAGAAGACACAAAGGCTATGCAAAAGTATGAGAAAAATAAAAATAAAAATATGGACACATGAGGAATTTTTTTATTAATAACCCAATTAAATAAGATATTTTAAAAAAACACTGTCTAATTTTTTTTTCAAAACTAACCCTTTTGTCGCGCCATCCCGCATGGCGCGGCAAAAGTGGCACCGTGGCGCGGCCAGGCCCCACGGCGCAGTTTGCCGCGCCAGGCGGGATGGCGCGGCTAGTGGATTTGCCGCGCCAGGCGGGATGGCGCGGCAAACCCCCCCTCACATCCCCAACAATTTTGCAAATTTTGTTTCATAAAAAAATATATTTGACAAATCCCAAATTAGTATGGGAAAGAAAAAAAAACTCATCTCCAATAGTTTTTGCATAATTCACTTAAAAACAAAAATTAAAAACAAAAAATTATGGGTTTGCCCTATTGTTTTTCCCTTCGTGTGATTTCCATAACGCCGTAGCAGGTCGCGCCATCTACTCTGGCGATTGTTTCACGTCGTCGCTAGCTCATCTCCTTCACGCGCGTCGTCGTAGTTGGAGAAGATGGGCGTGAAACTGCGGCAACACGCGTGAAGGAGATGAGCGACGACGTGAAACAACCACGACAACAGATTGGACATGAGCGACGACGTGAAACAACCACCATAGCAGATGGCGCGACCTGGTACGGCTTTATGGAAATCGCACAAAGGGAAAAACAATAGGGCAAACCCATAATTTTTTGTTTTATTTTTTGTTTTTAAGTGAATTATGGAAAACTATTGGAGATAAGCTTTTTTTATCTTTTCTATACTAATTTGGGTTTGCCAAAATATAATTTTTTATGAAATAAAATTTGCAAAACTGTTGGGGATGTGAGGGGGGTTTTTGCCACGCCATACCGCCTGGCGCGGCAAATCCACTAGCCGCGCCATCCCGCCTGGCGCGGCAAACTGCGCCGTGGGGCCTGACCACGCCACGGTGGCACATTTGTCGCGCCATGCGAGATGGCACGACAAAAGGGTTAGTTTTGAAAAAAAATTAGACAGTGTTGTTTTTAAAATATTTTATTTAATTGGGTTATTAATAAAAAAATCACACATGAAGGTCCAAAGTTTGAAAAAGGAGAGATAAGAGATGAGCATGTTAGAGCTCATGAATGAAAAGAGTTATGATAGCCATGTATCAAAAGAATAAGTGTTAGAGAGAGATCATATCAACTAAAGGAGTATAGTGTGTCACACATACCATGTTGCACACACATGCACATCTTTATCTAAGAGTATAACACTTCTCTCCTTGGATCCAAGCTTTGACAGAACATATGCAAGGTAAGTGTGTTACGTCTTTTACCCTACTAAGCCTCACATAGATCTTATTAAAAGTAGGATGAAAAGAAGGCAACTTCACATATATGCCTTGGTGAGAAACTAAGTGACATGAGAGAACCATTTGAGGAATAGTAAGTTTTCTTTGAAAATTGCAAAACCTCTCATATGTAAACTTGTGTGAAGCAAGAAAAGTGGTGCTCAAATCCGAAGTTGCTCTATCTCTCAACCGCCCAAGACAAGGGAAAAAGCTATATACCCCACGAAGAACTAACGTAATATGGGTGAGTTTCCAATATCGCTAATTTTTCCATTCAAAAGAGAAGCACTTTGTTGTGTACATGGTGTTGTTTCAGAACCTGGATCCCGAAACAGCAGGTTGTCAGCGTGAGCCGAGACACTGAGCGAAAGCGTAAGTAGACGAAAGAGAGTGGGAAATAGAGTGAAATGAACAGTGCTTCCCCCCTTTCAAGGGAAGCCGGGAGCTTTTTATATTAATCCAGATCAACTTGAAAGTACAAGATTGCCCTTCCAACCACTCTGTTACCATTACAATAAGGCCCTATTCAACTACTCCGTGGCTGTACGTCGTCTCTTCCGGCACGGGGGGCAGCATCGTAACTTCGCCCTTTGACGGTCCCAGCGTCCCCCGGTTCCTTTTCCTAACCGGTGGGGGCCGCTTCCTTTGACCCAGGCTTACGGCGACCTGCGAAAGTCTATGAAAAACCAAGGTCATGAAAGACGAAAACTCGTGCCGGAACACCGGACTCCTTTCGCGCGAATGCCTCCTTTCGCACGAAAACTCCGCCATTGTCCGGTCCTGCGGGCCGAAACGCGTGCTTCCGCGCGAATGCTTCCTTTCGCACGAAACCTCCGCTTTCTCCTGGTCCTCGAGCCAAAACGCGTGCTTCCGCGCGAATGCTACCTTTCGCACGCAAGCTCCGCCTTCCCTTGGTCCTCGAGCCGAAACGCGTGCTTCCGCGCGAATGCTTCCTTTCACGCGAAAGTCCTGCCACCTTCGGTCTCGCGGGGCCGAAGACGAGCGCGTGCTTCCGCACGAATGCGCACATCCGCGCGAAAGCTCCGTCATCCTTCGGTATTGCGGGCTGAAGGCGCCTGCCGTCTGGGTAGCCCCTCACGGCCGGATCCGTAAGCTTGCGAGTTTCGACCGTGTCCTTTCGCTTAGGCGCCTACGTCCGCTCTATAGCCCCTCACGGCCGGATCCGTAAGCTTGCGAGTTTCGACCGTGTCCTTTCGCTTAGGCGCCTACGTCCGCCCAAAAAGCCTTTTCTTTGTTTCAAAGCCAAGTTTTTTTACGCGCCTGGACGTCTTGTCATTCTGCTGACACTACGTGACGTCTGCCGGGCCGTTGCGATGCTTCGTGTTGCGTGTCCAAACGTCTTTTCGTACTCCTCGAAAGCCGTGTATTGTATTGGCGTGCCGTTGCGACGCTTCAAAATCCGTGCCCAGGTGTCTTTTCGTCTTACTCGAAAACTGTGTGCTGCCTGCTTGTATATAAGCGCGGGGGCTTCGGGCGGTGGGGTACCTGGCCGCCTAACGCATTCCCGCCCCTTTGCCTCGCGCTTCTAAAGCCTCGCATCGATCGCCTGAGCGAAAGCTGTCGGTGCCCGCGTCAAGTCTTTCGCTCATGCGAGAGCTAACAGGTGCCTACGTCCATCATTCGCCGAGCGACGGTTGTGGTGCGTGGCTCTCTCTTATCTTTGTTTTCTTTTTGACTTGCCTCATGTCTCGAATTGGTTGCCTTAAGTTTGAGTGGTATTGCCGCTATCTTCTCTCTCTCTTTTTTATTTCGTACGCATCCTTTTTGTTCATTCGTCTTTCGTGCCATGTTAGATGGCGTCTTCCAGTTCCACGTCGACTTCGAGCTCTAGTGAAAGCAGTGGCGCTTCTGAGTCCGTTCGCCGCGAAAGCAGTGCTGACGTATCGATTGGATCCGGGGGGCTCCGCGGATCCCAAGTCACAGTGGAAGCTTGTCTGATGACAGAGACTCTGGCTTGGTTTCGGTGCCTACCGACTGTTCTTTTTATCTTGGCACCTCGCGAGTGACGGCTGCTACCTTGCAAGCAATGGCCGACGAAGGGCCTCTAAGGGTGGATCATCTAGCGAATTGCCAGGTCCCTGGAGACGAAGAGGTGCCAATTCCGCAGCCCAACGAAGCTGTTGTCTTTCGCGATTATTTCGCCGCTGGTTTGGATTTCCCGCTTGAAGAGTTTGTCTCGGACGTCCTTTCGGGGTTTGAGATACAGCTCCACTAGCTGACACCGAATGCTTTCGTCAGGCTCGGTGTTTTCGCGCAAGCGATGAAGATGCTAGATTGTAAGCCGCGAGCGGACCTTTTTGTGCGTTTTTACGATATTCACCGTCGACCAACGAAAGTGGACGACCCCTTCCTGGGAAGTAAACTGCCCAGCGAAATCGGGTGCATCAACTTTGTTCCGCGGAAAACTCGGGGCAGTGTTTCCATTTCGCTCACCTACCGGAACAAATGGCCAGACTGGAATCGCTCCTGGTTCTACTATCGCGTTTGCTCAGACGAAACCGTCGTCACTGAACTGGGTAAGGGGGAGAAGAAAGGCTCTCCGCTTGTGTCGGTTTTAGAGAGATGCCCCGGAAGACACCTTCCGCCCGTCGCGCTGAGTGACGAGGAGGCAATTCGCTGTGGGGACGCATTCGCACTCACTGCGCGATTTCAAATCAGCCGAGACTTGGTCGAAGAGTGGATGGCCATCGGGATGAACCCGCTCTGCAGTGCAACAACTTACGCAGATTTCTCTGACAAGGATGGGTATCGGGGACCCCTTTTGCTGTTGGAGAGGCCTGCTGATTTCGATGATGATGAGAGCTACGTGAAGCATATTGAAAATGAAACGAGGAAAGTTTGCGGTTCGTATCTGCGAAAAGAGAGTGAGTTCCAGCTCGGCAACCTTGGCTGAAGTCGTCGATTGAACCGCGCTTTCGACGCCATGGGCGTCAAGTACGCCGAAAGGCCTTTGGTTGACGAAAGCAAGGAGGAGACTGGGAATCCGAGGGCGAAAGGCAAGGCCGTGGCCCGGCGCGGTGGGCGGAGCGGTGTAGTTCCTCGGCGAAAAGCTGTTGAAGTTGAAGATATTCGCATCGGTCGTCTAATCGCCAAACCGATGCTTAAAAGCCGAAAAGGAGCGTTGGAGTCGATCCCCGACATTGATCCTTTCGATCACCCGAGGGTGGTTAGTCTCTTACTTTTTATTTTGGCTTGGTTATGATTTTTGTTCTCCCTTTCGTCAGAGTTGTTTCTCTTCTGAGGCTCACGCTGTGCGTGTGGTATGTCCTATTTCTGTTGTGCTTTGCAGAGCCCATCTTCTGTTGCTGGGATGGCTTCAAAGAAACCGAACGTGCGCCTTTCAAACTCGGCGTTTGATGATGACGTCTCCGTAGCTGACCTACTGACCTTCGCGAAGCCTGGCTCACGGAAGGCTTCGGGTCAGCCGGGTGCCACGGAGCGCCCAGCCAAGAGACCGAAACCCCCGCGCCCCGACCCCCCTGCTCGATCCACAGGTGGAAAAGCAGCTCCTGGCGAGAAGGGGTCCAGATCTGGGAGCATGCCGGCTCCCGCTGCTGCTGATAAAGGTAAGCCACAGCTTTTGCCGCGGTGCATTCGATTGACGCAGGAAATGGTGGAAGGGCAACTCCTCGGTTACGGGCGATTGATTATCGACGGAGTGCCCTCGGACTATGAGAACCCATGTTTTTACACTGGCCTGAGCTCATCGAGCGAGACTGATGATGCGAAAGAGGAGTCTTATCGCGTCGCGCGTTCTTTGGATGCAGCTTCAGACGCCCAGCTCGCTTGCCGACTCGACTATCGCCGGGCGGGGATCGTTCCTGGCGGAAGTGACGAGGCCAACAAGTTTGTGGAATTCTCTCAAAAAGCTTTTGTGGCGCCGGAGATTGAAAGGGACCTCCTCAAAGTTAGCAGTGTGAAGATCAATGACGCTCTTTCGTTTCACCTGGCTAGCATAAGTGTTTACTTTCGCTGCGAGGTTGATGTTTGCTTTCGCGCGGGGTTCGTGGTCTTTGGGTTTAGCTTAACTTTCTACCTTTGATTCGTTGCTATTCGCAGGCTGCCATCCTCGCCCGCAGCCAAAACAACCAAAGCGACCTCTACATTCGCAAGGTCGAGCGCGAGAAAGAGGATCTCGACACTCATGCGAAGAAATTCGCCGTCGACTTGGAGTTGCAGACCAAAAAGGCCGACGACGAGCGCACCTCCCGGAAGGCGAGCCAAAAGGAAGCTGAGAATTTCAAGCGGGAGGCTGAGAATCTCAAGCGGGAGCTTTCGCAGCTGCGGGCTACTCAGGCCGATAGAGAGAGGTCGCTTCTGACTTCCGCTGAGGAGGCTGTATCTCGCTTTCGCGAGTGCCTTCGCAGCATTGGCGTCGAGGCGGAAAATCCCTCGGAGCATAACGTCGACAGCCTCATTGGCTGGATTCGTTCCGAGATGGAGTCGCTGGAGGGACACATGGCCCTCGGCCGAGACTATGCCGCCGTCACTGGGCTCAAGGCGATCGGTCATAGCCTTGTGGACGCCGGCTGTTCCCATATCACGGACCTTTCGGTCAAGGAGGTGGACTACTACTGGCGGACCCCTGAGGCAGCGAAGGTCCTGGGCATGCAGATACATGGGTGTATGCCGAGTCTCGAGTGATGAGTGATTGTCAACGGGTTTGATCGCAGGTTCTTTGGCTTGTATTGTGCAGGTGTCGAGCACGGATACAGTGATCAGAGGCAAGGTGAAGGTCAAGTAGAGACGTGCCGTGCCGAGGAACCGAGAGTGGCGAAGGGCGGACGTGAGGCTTGGACTGAGGAACCGGTGGCCCGAGGATCAGCTATGGTGGCTGGCAGCCTGGGACAGCGACGAGCGGAGACTTGCGAGCACGGTGTTGCCTGGGTCGAGGACCTGGGGACACGTGTCGGTGGACGGGGTGCACGTGCGGTGCATCCCTTCTACAGCTTCGGTTTGGTGGTAGAGCCAGAGAAAAACCATCGGGTGGACGGTTTCCAGGTTTGGGCCTCAAAACCTGGGTGCTGCGGGTTTGCCGAGTTTGGGCCACAAAACTCGGACTGAGGACAGTTTCCAGGTTTGGGCCTCAAAACCTGGGCACTGGTAGTTTTCCTGGTTTCGGCCTCAAAACCAGGGGATGGACTTGGAGGCTGGTTTCCCGGTTTGGGCCTCAAAACCGGGGGCGGACGTGAAGGCCTGGTTTCCCGGTTTCGGCCACAAAACCGGGGGCGGAGTCCGTGAAGAGGACGCAGAGCGGTGGCGGCACGTGGCGGCAATCGGTAAGGTTGCGTCGAGGCAACGCTACCAGTTGTGCGGGCGCGGTCGTCGGATCCTCCTACCATCGAGTTGGTCCAGAATAACCTTAGGGTTTAGTTGGTTCGCTCTGTAAGTAGTTAGGGGTAGAGTGGGAATTAGGAATAGTTAGAATTAGGATAAGTAGGGGGAGACACCCACCTCCTCATTCATCTCAGTCATTTTGCTCTTTGCTTCTAGGGTTTCCTGCTCTCCCAATCCCCTGCTGTAGCTAGCTGAGATCTGCAGAGAACCATACCTCTGTGTACTGGAGATTTTGAGGAAGTGAGGCCGTAACCTCATTGTTGTAGCATGTGGTAGCCACACGGTTGCAGATCGATGTGTTGATTCGCGTTTTGGTTCGTGTTCTTCGCGTTCTTCGTTTCTCCGTGTTTTTCCCGTCACTCGATCTCCCTCTCTATTGCGTCTTTGCGAAATCCGTTTGAATCAACTTGTTATTTATAGTGAGGAGGTCATTTCGACCAAAGGAATTCATCTAACTCCTCACGAACAAGTAGATCGGGTTGATTTCGTTTTCGTGGCACTTTTTCGGTTCATACACCTTCCCTTTCAATTTCCCATTGATTGAGTTGATTTGAGCGGATGATTTCTTGGGGATAGTCTTCTAACTACTTCGTGATCATCCTCTCCAAATTTGGGATCAAGGGATTTTGGTTTGAATCAATTTGGGAGTGATTTGGGTCAAGGGCGATCAAAATCGCCCTCACTGGACAGCCGCGGATAGTCCGCCACCAGACCGGCGGACAGTCCGGGCGTCGGGGAGCAGCCGGATCAGTGGCTGTGTTCTTCGGCTGATTTGGTTTTGTTTGACCGGCGGACAGTCCGCAGTTCAAAGCCGCGGACAGTCCGGCAACAGTCCAGGGACTTCATCAACTGTGCAGTTTTGCACTTTCAGCCGGCGGACAGTCCGCCACCTGCTCGCGGACAGTCCGCAGTAGGGCCGGACAGTCCGGGACTCTAGGTCCGGACAGTCCGGGAATCGCCTGAAGCTTCCGGTTTTGTGCGTTTGCTCTCCCGGCCTCCTCGCTTGGTTTTCGGATTTCTCGTTTGGCCTTGTAGTTGACCAAGGAACCTCTCTAGGTATCTTTGCTACTTGTTAGCATCAGTATTTGGGGATTTCTCAACGTAGCCGTCTATCTACGTTCGAGACTTTGTTTTTGAGGGTCGAACTTGTTCCGGTGTTTTTGTCGATTGGTTTGCTATCGCTTTGTGGTGCCTCGCTGTGATCCTAGGGATCATCCACCCTCTTCCAAGGGTCGTGGGCATCACGGTTTCGATCGAAGCTTTCGGGGGTTGATTTTGGGGACAATAGGCCAAAGTTTCGAGAGAAATTTTTGAGGCTCCCATTCACCCCCCCTCTGGTCGCCTTGCTTTTGCATTCTCGGTCCTTCAATTGGTATCGGAGCGGGTTAAGGATCTTCCACCTTAGCCGGTTCTAGATCCACATAAGGCGACATGGATCGCGGCGTGGGCAAACCGCCGTTTTTCGATGGGACGAACTATGCGTATTGGAAGATACGCATGTCGGCCTATCTCCAGAGCATGGGCTCTTCTGTTTGGGAGATTTGCAACAGGGACGATTACGTTGTCTTGTCTGCTCGTGTTACTCAGCTTCAGATGGATGAGCACGATGCCAATAGCCGAGCGCGTAACACTCTCTTCTCCTATTTGAGCATGTCTAGAACATCACTTTTCTTCCCCCTACACACCGCCACAGAATGGTGTTGTAGAGAGGAAGAATCGGACCCTTGTAGAGATGGCCAGGACGATGCTCGATGAGCATAGGACTCCTAGGCGATATTGGGCCGAAGCTATGAACACTGCATGCTATATTTCCAATCGCATTTTTCTCCGAGCTTTCTTGAAAAAGACTTGTTATGAGTTGCCTTTTGGAAAACTGCCCAAGGTGAGTTATTTTTGAGTTTTTGGTTGCCATTGTTTTATACTCAAAAAGGGCAATTTGGACAAGTTTGAGTCTCGTTCTTCTGACGGTGTGTTTTTGGGTTATGGCACTCACACTCGAGCTTATCATGTACTTAACCTTGACACTAACCGAGTCATGGAGACATCCGATGTCACCTTCGACGAGACCATGGTTTGTCCTTCTTCTCGTTTTGAGCGTGCAGGTGATCATGAGGTTGGTGAGCCTCTTTTTGATGACAAGAACGAGAGTGCTGAAGGTATGGATGATCCAGCACCCCCTCCACCTGCTGTGCCGCAAGGAGCGGCTTCTACTACGACTCACGGCCCGACACTTCTTCCTCTTGGGGGCCGTGGGATCCGCCACCTCGAGTGGTACCCTTTATACCCGAGGAGGCACCAGCTGCTATTGATGGGGAGGCTACATCAGCTCGTGAGGCGCCACAACACATCCAGCGCCAACACCCCCCTCAGCAGATGATCGGCAGCATCGGCGAACGTGTCACTCGGTCAAGGTCACAACAAATCTCTCACTTTGCTCATTCTGCATTTGTTGCTGATTTTGAACCTCGAGATGTTGGACGTGCTTTATCTGATCCGGATTGGGTTAATGCCATGCATGAGGAGTTGGAAAATTTTGAAAGAAATCGGGTTTGGGTTTTGGTTCCTCTTCGTCCTGATTGTCATTCTATTGGGACAAAATGGGTTTTCAAAAACAAACATGGAGAGGATGGCCATGTTGTGAGAAACAAGGGCAGACTAGTAGCCCAGGGGTATAGTCAGAAGGAGGGGATAGAATATGAGGAGACTTTTGCTCCTGTAGCTCGTTTGGAGGCAATTAGGATACTCTTGGCTTTTGCTGCATCCAAAGGTTTCAAACTTTTTCAAATGGATGTCAAGAGTGCCTTCTTAAACGGCTACATAGAAGAGGAGGTATATGTGAGTCAACCCCCCGGTTTCAAAAATCCCAAGTTTCCAAACCATGTTTTTAAACTTCACAAAGCTTTATATAGTTTGAAACAAGCCCCTAGAGCCTGGTATGATAGGTTGAAAACCTTTTTGCTTGCTAAGGGTTTTAAAATGGGATGTGTAGATAAAACGCTTTTTCTCCTCAAGCAAGGCACTGATTCATTCTTGGTCCAGATTTACGTGGATGATATCATTTTCGGTGGTTCTTCTCACGCTTTGGTTGCCAAGTTTGCAGACACTATGAGCAGGGAGTTTGAGATGAGCATGATGGGCGAGTTGACGTTTTTCCTCAGGTTGCAAATCAAGCAATCCCGAGAGGGGACGTTCGTGCACCAGGGCAAGTACACCAAGGACATCCTGAAGAAGTTCAACATGGGTGAGGCCAAGCCTCTTCCAACACCCATGCCGACCACGACGGCCCTGGATGCGGATGTGGATGGAGAAGCTGTGGACCAGAAGGAGTACCGGAGTATGATCGGATCGCTGCTCTACCTGACGACGACACGCCCGGACATCCAGTTCGCGGTGTGTCTGTGCGCGCGATTTCAGTCGTCGCCGCGCACTTCTCACCGTCAGGCGGTCAAACGCATAATGAGGTACTTATCCTTCACTCCAGAAGTTGTCGATGTAGCCATGTTGGAGAAGAGGCTTGGAGAAGAGGTCTTGTGTATGGCGATGTTGGCCGCTCCCTTCTCCTTCTCCTTGCTCTTGCTCTTCTCTTCATCACTTGAGTCATCTTCCGAGAACCACTCCTCACCAAGATGAGCTTCACCACCTCTTCTTCTTCTATGCTTCTTGTCATCACTCTTGCTATACTTGTTCTTGTTCTTCTTTTGTGGACAATTCGGCAATGAAATGATCATCCGCTCCACACTCATAGCAATTCCTCTTCTTTGACTTCTTGAAGTAACCACCTTTGCCCTTCTTGTGCATCTTATTTCTCATGAATCTTCTAAAGTTCTTCACAATAAGGGCCAACTCATCATCGGAGTCTTCACTTCCTTCACTTGAAGAGTCATCTCGGGCCTTGCTTCCTTCTTCTTGATTAGCCTTGAGTGCTACCACCTTTTTGTGGCTTGCCTCTTGATCTTCTATATCTTCATCATCCAAGACTTCATGATGCTTTATCTTGGCAAGCATCTCATGAGGTCCCATGCTCTCATAGTTAGGTCTCTCCATGATGATTGATGCAAGGTTCTTGTTCCTCTTTCTATATGCTCTTAATAGCTTTCTTCCAGCTGAGTAGTCATCCCACTTTGTGTCTCCGAGTGCTCTAATCTGATTGACCAACGTCATGAATCTGTCAAACATTTGTTGAGTGGTCTCACTTTTCTTGATTGCAAAGTTCTCAATCTTTCCATGAAGAAGCTCTATGTTGCACTTCCTCACACTCGCATCACCCTCAAATGATATCCTGAGGGTATCCCAAATCTTCTTGGCATTCTCCATTCCATGTACCTTGTTGCTTTCTTCAGGCTTTAGGCATGATAGAATCAATGATGCGGCTTGAACATTTTGTTGAAACTCAAACACATCATTGTCGGTGAACTCTTGACCTTCAACATGACTTGGTCCATTGTCAACAATCTCCCAAATTCTTGCGGCAAGAAGGTGTAGCTTCATCTTGTGTGCCCAATCATTGTAGTTGATTCCATCAAAGGCGGGTGGTTTGCCTAGATTGACGCTAGGCAGTTGAATGACTTTGCCCATATGGCTATAGTCATAATGCACTCTAGAGAACTCGTTGTCTCTCTTGCCTTTTTCTCCATCTTCCTTCTTCTTGTCACCGCTTTCGGATGATTCGTCTTTGCTTTCCAAAGCTCGCCTCAAACTCTCCATCTCATCTTTCATCCTCTTCATCTCATCTTCATGCTTCTTTGCTTGATCTTGAATTACCTGAGCAGTAACCTGCTTGACAATCTCATCAAGCTATTCTTGACTTATGGTAGACATGATTCTCCCTTACGCGGTGAAGCGCTAACACAAGGGTTAGGCTCCGATACCAATTGAAAGGACCGAATCAGCCTAGAGGGGGGGGGGGGGTGAATAGGTGATTTTTGACTATCTGAAACTTCAGAAACTATAAGATGTAGTTAGATAGCAACCGGAGAGGCCGATTTGTTTGGGTAGGTACTACCGAGTGTGAAACACCGGTACTACCGACACAAACAAACGGCACAACCGGGATCCTAAAAGAAACTACAAATCCGATGAATGTAAGCTATGAAGATAATACAAGATTCTAGCCCACTTTCCTAAGAATGATAGATGGTAAACCTACTCTCACCAAACCTTGGTTGCTCCCCTTGATGTAGATCGAGCCTTCCCACCTAAGAAAGAGATAGGGATAGGAAGAACACGAAGAACACAATAACAAGTGAAGTAGAGAAAATAGGGACAACAACAACAAGCACACGGGACACGCGATTTATCCCGAGGTTCGGCCAATCCACTAAGGAGTGCCTACTTCCTCGTTGTTGAGGTGACCACAAAGGTCAGAGTCTATTTCACCTCCTCGCCTCACTCAAGCAACCACAAAGGCTACGAGAGTATCTCTACTAGAAATCTCAGGGAAATACAAACGCTTCGGGGAGCCCTCACAAGTAAATCAATACGGGCTACCACGAAGAACACCTAACCGGCTAGAGCTCGAAGAGCTCAAGAGTAAAAGACACAAAACAAGCCGGCTAGATGGAAACCAAGTGCTCAAGCCAAAGATTGATGCTTCCCACACTCGAATCTCACTTCCCTAGCTCAAATCTCGCAAGGGAATGAATCTAGGAGCAAAGGGGGAGAGAGAGGGGATGAGTCAATGCTTGGAGAGTGTTTGTCTCGAGTTAGGTCAGCAATAAGTGTATGGAGTGAGTGGGTAACCGTGGAAAGTGAAGAGAGGAAGCATTTATACTCCCTCAGTCCCGAGGCTGGTCGGTACCACCGACCACCCCAGGCCGGTACCACCGACCAGTTCACAACGGTCGAAAGAATCCAGATCTGACCAAACAAGCAACCACCGTCCTCACGTCGGTACCACCGCGGGCGGTAGTACCGAGGTTATGGCGGTACTACCGCCATGCCAAATTGGCCGCGAATAGAGAGCATCTCACAAAGGGACTTGGTCCCTCGGAAACTACCGCCCAAAGGTCGGTACCTCCGAGGTCGGTGGTACCGAGGTTATGGCGGTACCACCGCCAGGCCATTTTCAACTCAACACAGAGAGCTTCGCGAAACCAAGATACTACCAACCTCGGTCGGTACCACCGCGGGCGGTACTACCGAGGTTATGGCGGTACTACCGCCAGGCCATTTTCAATTCTACACAGGGAGCTCTGCAAACTTGGTTACCACCGGCCTTGGGTCGGTAGCACCGGGGGCGGTACTACCGAGGTAATGGCGGTACTACCGCCAGGCCAAATTCAGCGCGGACAGAGAGCCTTGCAAACTTGGAAACTACCGGCCATGGGTCGGTACCACCGCGCGCGGTAGTACCGAGGATATGGCGGTACCACCGCTAGGTCAAATACAACTCTACACAGAGAGGGTTGCAAAACCAGGTTACTACCGACCTTGCGTCGGTACCACCGCGGGCGGTAGTACCGAGGTTATGGCGGTACTACCGCCAGGTCATTTTTGACCAACACAGAGAGGGTGTTTGAGCGCTGCGCAGAGAAGTCGTGGTGGGTACCACCGACCACCCATGGTCGGTACCACCGACCATATGAAATTACCCTCTACGTGTTCGTGATTGTGCGGTGTCTCTCAAGCGAACTAAGGTTAGTTGATTTGAGCACTTTTCTCCACATCTAGCCAACTTACTTTGTGACCCTCTTCATTGTCCGGCTTTCCTATAACTCAAGTTTAAAATTGAAATTTTAAACTACCACTTGAGCTAGGCATCTTTATGTCCAAAAATATCCTACGTGCTTTGTTCACGAGATTTCAACGTTTCAAATCTTTCAAAGGACTAACACCTGCATACATGCTTTTATAAACTGGTTAGTCCCTAATTTGATTGTCCTTAATTAGCCAAAACCCACAATGGGGGCGAATGCACTTTCAGCGGACAGTCCGGGCGTCGGGGAGCAGCCGGATCAGTGGCTGTGTTCTTCGGCTGATTTGGTTTTGTTTGACCGGCGGACAGTCCGCAGTTCAAAGCCGCGGACAGTCCGGCAACAGTCCAGGGACTTCATCAACTGTGCAGTTTTGCACTTTCAGCCGGCGGACAGTCCGCCACCTGCTCGCGGACAGTCCGCAGTAGGGCCGGACAGTCCGGGACTCTAGGTCCGGACAGTCCGGGAATCGCCTGAAGCTTCCGGTTTTGTGCGTTTGCTCTCCCGGCCTCCTCGCTTGGTTTTCGGATTTCTCGTTTGGCCTTGTAGTTGACCAAGGAACCTCTCTAGGTATCTTTGCTACTTGTTAGCATCAGTATTTGGGGATTTCTCAACGTAGCCGTCTATCTACGTTCGAGACTTTGTTTTTGAGGGTCGAACTTGTTCCGGTGTTTTTGTCGATTGGTTTGCTATCGCTTTGTGGTGCCTCGCTGTGATCCTAGGGATCATCCACCCTCTTCCAAGGGTCGTGGGCATCACGGTTTCGATCGAAGCTTTCGGGGGTTGATTTTGGGGACAATAGGCCAAAGTTTCGAGAGAAATTTTTGAGGCTCCCATTCACCCCCCCTCTGGTCGCCTTGCTTTTGCATTCTCGGTCCTTCAATTGGTATCGGAGCGGGTTAAGGATCTTCCACCTTAGCCGGTTCTAGATCCACATAAGGCGACATGGATCGCGGCGTGGGCAAACCGCCGTTTTTCGATGGGACGAACTATGCGTATTGGAAGATACGCATGTCGGCCTATCTCCAGAGCATGGGCTCTTCTGTTTGGGAGATTTGCAACAGGGACGATTACGTTGTCTTGTCTGCTCGTGTTACTCAGCTTCAGATGGATGAGCACGATGCCAATAGCCGAGCGCGTAACACTCTCTTCTCCTATTTGAGCATGTCTAGAACATCACTTTTCTTCCCCCTACACACCGCCACAGAATGGTGTTGTAGAGAGGAAGAATCGGACCCTTGTAGAGATGGCCAGGACGATGCTCGATGAGCATAGGACTCCTAGGCGATATTGGGCCGAAGCTATGAACACTGCATGCTATATTTCCAATCGCATTTTTCTCCGAGCTTTCTTGAAAAAGACTTGTTATGAGTTGCCTTTTGGAAAACTGCCCAAGGTGAGTTATTTTTGAGTTTTTGGTTGCCATTGTTTTATACTCAAAAAGGGCAATTTGGACAAGTTTGAGTCTCGTTCTTCTGACGGTGTGTTTTTGGGTTATGGCACTCACACTCGAGCTTATCATGTACTTAACCTTGACACTAACCGAGTCATGGAGACATCCGATGTCACCTTCGACGAGACCATGGTTTGTCCTTCTTCTCGTTTTGAGCGTGCAGGTGATCATGAGGTTGGTGAGCCTCTTTTTGATGACAAGAACGAGAGTGCTGAAGGTATGGATGATCCAGCACCCCCTCCACCTGCTGTGCCGCAAGGAGCGGCTTCTACTACGACTCACGGCCCGACACTTCTTCCTCTTGGGGGCCGTGGGATCCGCCACCTCGAGTGGTACCCTTTATACCTGAGGAGGCACCAGCTGCTATTGATGGGGAGGCTACATCAGCTCGTGAGGCGCCACAACACATCCAGCGCCAACACCCCCCTCAGCAGATGATCGGCAGCATCGGCGAACGTGTCACTCGGTCAAGGTCACAACAAATCTCTCACTTTGCTCATTCTGCATTTGTTGCTGATTTTGAACCTCGAGATGTTGGACGTGCTTTATCTGATCCGGATTGGGTTAATGCCATGCATGAGGAGTTGGAAAATTTTGAAAGAAATCGGGTTTGGGTTCCTCTTCGTCCTGATTGTCATTCTATTGGGACAAAATGGGTTTTCAAAAACAAACATGGAGAGGATGGCCATGTTGTGAGAAACAAGGGCAGACTAGTAGCCCAGGGGTATAGTCAGAAGGAGGGGATAGAATATGAGGAGACTTTTGCTCCTGTAGCTCGTTTGGAGGCAATTAGGATACTCTTGGCTTTTGCTGCATCCAAAGGTTTCAAACTTTTTCAAATGGATGTCAAGAGTGCCTTCTTAAACGGCTACATAGAAGAGGAGGTATATGTGAGTCAACCCCCCGGTTTCAAAAATCCCAAGTTTCCAAACCATGTTTTTAAACTTCACAAAGCTTTATATAGTTTGAAACAAGCCCCTAGAGCCTGGTATGATAGGTTGAAAACCTTTTTGCTTGCTAAGGGTTTTAAAATGGGATGTGTAGATAAAACGCTTTTTCTCCTCAAGCAAGGCACTGATTCATTCTTGGTCCAGATTTACGTGGATGATATCATTTTCGGTGGTTCTTCTCACGCTTTGGTTGCCAAGTTTGCAGACACTATGAGCAGGGAGTTTGAGATGAGCATGATGGGCGAGTTGACGT
This sequence comes from Coix lacryma-jobi var. lacryma-jobi, assembly GCA_009763385.1. NCBI lineage: Eukaryota > Viridiplantae > Streptophyta > Magnoliopsida > Poales > Poaceae > Coix > Coix lacryma-jobi. Next base: position 126,250,663 of record CM019826.1, on the reverse strand, counting down.
TTTTCCTCAGGTTGCAAATCAAGCAATCCCGAGAGGGGACGTTCGTGCACCAGGGCAAGTACACCAAGGACATCCTGAAGAAGTTCAACATGGGTGAGGCCAAGCCTCTTCCAACACCCATGCCGACCACGACGGCCCTGGATGCGGATGTGGATGGAGAAGCTGTGGACCAGAAGGAGTACCGGAGTATGATCGGATCGCTGCTCTACCTGACGACGACACGCCCGGACATCCAGTTCGCGGTGTGTCTGTGCGCGCGATTTCAGTCGTCGCCGCGCACTTCTCACCGTCAGGCGGTCAAACGCATAATGAGGTACTTATCCTTCACTCCAGAAGTTGTCGATGTAGCCATGTTGGAGAAGAGGCTTGGAGAAGAGGTCTTGTGTATGGCGATGTTGGCCGCTCCCTTCTCCTTCTCCTTGCTCTTGCTCTTCTCTTCATCACTTGAGTCATCTTCCGAGAACCACTCCTCACCAAGATGAGCTTCACCACCTCTTCTTCTTCTATGCTTCTTGTCATCACTCTTGCTATACTTGTTCTTGTTCTTCTTTTGTGGACAATTCGGCAATGAAATGATCATCCGCTCCACACTCATAGCAATTCCTCTTCTTTGACTTCTTGAAGTAACCACCTTTGCCCTTCTTGTGCATCTTATTTCTCATGAATCTTCTAAAGTTCTTCACAATAAGGGCCAACTCATCATCGGAGTCTTCACTTCCTTCACTTGAAGAGTCATCTCGGGCCTTGCTTCCTTCTTCTTGATTAGCCTTGAGTGCTACCACCTTTTTGTGGCTTGCCTCTTGATCTTCTATATCTTCATCATCCAAGACTTCATGATGCTTTATCTTGGCAAGCATCTCATGAGGTCCCATGCTCTCATAGTTAGGTCTCTCCATGATGATTGATGCAAGGTTCTTGTTCCTCTTTCTATATGCTCTTAATAGCTTTCTTCCAGCTGAGTAGTCATCCCACTTTGTGTCTCCGAGTGCTCTAATCTGATTGACCAACGTCATGAATCTGTCAAACATTTGTTGAGTGGTCTCACTTTTCTTGATTGCAAAGTTCTCAATCTTTCCATGAAGAAGCTCTATGTTGCACTTCCTCACACTCGCATCACCCTCAAATGATATCCTGAGGGTATCCCAAATCTTCTTGGCATTCTCCATTCCATGTACCTTGTTGCTTTCTTCAGGCTTTAGGCATGATAGAATCAATGATGCGGCTTGAACATTTTGTTGAAACTCAAACACATCATTGTCGGTGAACTCTTGACCTTCAACATGACTTGGTCCATTGTCAACAATCTCCCAAATTCTTGCGGCAAGAAGGTGTAGCTTCATCTTGTGTGCCCAATCATTGTAGTTGATTCCATCAAAGGCGGGTGGTTTGCCTAGATTGACGCTAGGCAGTTGAATGACTTTGCCCATATGGCTATAGTCATAATGCACTCTAGAGAACTCGTTGTCTCTCTTGCCTTTTTCTCCATCTTCCTTCTTCTTGTCACCGCTTTCGGATGATTCGTCTTTGCTTTCCAAAGCTCGCCTCAAACTCTCCATCTCATCTTTCATCCTCTTCATCTCATCTTCATGCTTCTTTGCTTGATCTTGAATTACCTGAGCAGTAACCTGCTTGACAATCTCATCAAGCTATTCTTGACTTATGGTAGACATGATTCTCCCTTACGCGGTGAAGCGCTAACACAAGGGTTAGGCTCCGATACCAATTGAAAGGACCGAATCAGCCTAGAGGGGGGGGGGGGGTGAATAGGTGATTTTTGACTATCTGAAACTTCAGAAACTATAAGATGTAGTTAGATAGCAACCGGAGAGGCCGATTTGTTTGGGTAGGTACTACCGAGTGTGAAACACCGGTACTACCGACACAAACAAACGGCACAACCGGGATCCTAAAAGAAACTACAAATCCGATGAATGTAAGCTATGAAGATAATACAAGATTCTAGCCCACTTTCCTAAGAATGATAGATGGTAAACCTACTCTCACCAAACCTTGGTTGCTCCCCTTGATGTAGATCGAGCCTTCCCACCTAAGAAAGAGATAGGGATAGGAAGAACACGAAGAACACAATAACAAGTGAAGTAGAGAAAATAGGGACAACAACAACAAGCACACGGGACACGCGATTTATCCCGAGGTTCGGCCAATCCACTAAGGAGTGCCTACTTCCTCGTTGTTGAGGTGACCACAAAGGTCAGAGTCTATTTCACCTCCTCGCCTCACTCAAGCAACCACAAAGGCTACGAGAGTATCTCTACTAGAAATCTCAGGGAAATACAAACGCTTCGGGGAGCCCTCACAAGTAAATCAATACGGGCTACCACGAAGAACACCTAACCGGCTAGAGCTCGAAGAGCTCAAGAGTAAAAGACACAAAACAAGCCGGCTAGATGGAAACCAAGTGCTCAAGCCAAAGATTGATGCTTCCCACACTCGAATCTCACTTCCCTAGCTCAAATCTCGCAAGGGAATGAATCTAGGAGCAAAGGGGGAGAGAGAGGGGATGAGTCAATGCTTGGAGAGTGTTTGTCTCGAGTTAGGTCAGCAATAAGTGTATGGAGTGAGTGGGTAACCGTGGAAAGTGAAGAGAGGAAGCATTTATACTCCCTCAGTCCCGAGGCTGGTCGGTACCACCGACCACCCCAGGCCGGTACCACCGACCAGTTCACAACGGTCGAAAGAATCCAGATCTGACCAAACAAGCAACCACCGTCCTCACGTCGGTACCACCGCGGGCGGTGGTACCGAGGTTATGGCGGTACTACCGCCATGCCAAATTGGCCGCGAATAGAGAGCATCTCACAAAGGGACTTGGTCCCTCGGAAACTACCGCCCAAAGGTCGGTACCTCCGAGGTCGGTGGTACCGAGGTTATGGCGGTACCACCGCCAGGCCATTTTCAACTCAACACAGAGAGCTTCGCGAAACCAAGATACTACCAACCTCGGTCGGTACCACCGCGGGCGGTACTACCGAGGTTATGGCGGTACTACCGCCAGGCCATTTTCAATTCTACACAGGGAGCTCTGCAAACTTGGTTACCACCGGCCTTGGGTCGGTAGCACCGGGGGCGGTACTACCGAGGTAATGGCGGTACTACCGCCAGGCCAAATTCAGCGCGGACAGAGAGCCTTGCAAACTTGGAAACTACCGGCCATGGGTCGGTACCACCGCGCGCGGTAGTACCGAGGATATGGCGGTACCACCGCTAGGTCAAATACAACTCTACACAGAGAGGGTTGCAAAACCAGGTTACTACCGACCTTGCGTCGGTACCACCGCGGGCGGTAGTACCGAGGTTATGGCGGTACTACCGCCAGGTCATTTTTGACCAACACAGAGAGGGTGTTTGAGCGCTGCGCAGAGAAGTCGTGGTGGGTACCACCGACCACCCATGGTCGGTACCACCGACCATATGAAATTACCCTCTACGTGTTCGTGATTGTGCGGTGTCTCTCAAGCGAACTAAGGTTAGTTGATTTGAGCACTTTTCTCCACATCTAGCCAACTTACTTTGTGACCCTCTTCATTGTCCGGCTTTCCTATAACTCAAGTTTAAAATTGAAATTTTAAACTACCACTTGAGCTAGGCATCTTTATGTCCAAAAATATCCTACGTGCTTTGTTCACGAGATTTCAACGTTTCAAATCTTTCAAAGGACTAACACCTGCATACATGCTTTTATAAACTGGTTAGTCCCTAATTTGATTGTCCTTAATTAGCCAAAACCCACAATGGGGGCGAATGCACTTTCAGCGGACAGTCCGGGCGTCGGGGAGCAGCCGGATCAGTGGCTGTGTTCTTCGGCTGATTTGGTTTTGTTTGACCGGCGGACAGTCCGCAGTTCAAAGCCGCGGACAGTCCGGCAACAGTCCAGGGACTTCATCAACTGTGCAGTTTTGCACTTTCAGCCGGCGGACAGTCCGCCACCTGCTCGCGGACAGTCCGCAGTAGGGCCGGACAGTCCGGGACTCTAGGTCCGGACAGTCCGGGAATCGCCTGAAGCTTCCGGTTTTGTGCGTTTGCTCTCCCGGCCTCCTCGCTTGGTTTTCGGATTTCTCGTTTGGCCTTGTAGTTGACCAAGGAACCTCTCTAGGTATCTTTGCTACTTGTTAGCATCAGTATTTGGGGATTTCTCAACGTAGCCGTCTATCTACGTTCGAGACTTTGTTTTTGAGGGTCGAACTTGTTCCGGTGTTTTTGTCGATTGGTTTGCTATCGCTTTGTGGTGCCTCGCTGTGATCCTAGGGATCATCCACCCTCTTCCAAGGGTCGTGGGCATCACGGTTTCGATCGAAGCTTTCGGGGGTTGATTTTGGGGACAATAGGCCAAAGTTTCGAGAGAAATTTTTGAGGCTCCCATTCACCCCCCCTCTGGTCGCCTTGCTTTTGCATTCTCGGTCCTTCAATTGGTATCGGAGCGGGTTAAGGATCTTCCACCTTAGCCGGTTCTAGATCCACATAAGGCGACATGGATCGCGGCGTGGGCAAACCGCCGTTTTTCGATGGGACGAACTATGCGTATTGGAAGATACGCATGTCGGCCTATCTCCAGAGCATGGGCTCTTCTGTTTGGGAGATTTGCAACAGGGACGATTACGTTGTCTTGTCTGCTCGTGTTACTCAGCTTCAGATGGATGAGCACGATGCCAATAGCCGAGCGCGTAACACTCTCTTCTCCTATTTGAGCATGTCTAGAACATCACTTTTCTTCCCCCTACACACCGCCACAGAATGGTGTTGTAGAGAGGAAGAATCGGACCCTTGTAGAGATGGCCAGGACGATGCTCGATGAGCATAGGACTCCTAGGCGATATTGGGCCGAAGCTATGAACACTGCATGCTATATTTCCAATCGCATTTTTCTCCGAGCTTTCTTGAAAAAGACTTGTTATGAGTTGCCTTTTGGAAAACTGCCCAAGGTGAGTTATTTTTGAGTTTTTGGTTGCCATTGTTTTATACTCAAAAAGGGCAATTTGGACAAGTTTGAGTCTCGTTCTTCTGACGGTGTGTTTTTGGGTTATGGCACTCACACTCGAGCTTATCATGTACTTAACCTTGACACTAACCGAGTCATGGAGACATCCGATGTCACCTTCGACGAGACCATGGTTTGTCCTTCTTCTCGTTTTGAGCGTGCAGGTGATCATGAGGTTGGTGAGCCTCTTTTTGATGACAAGAACGAGAGTGCTGAAGGTATGGATGATCCAGCACCCCCTCCACCTGCTGTGCCGCAAGGAGCGGCTTCTACTACGACTCACGGCCCGACACTTCTTCCTCTTGGGGGCCGTGGGATCCGCCACCTCGAGTGGTACTGAAGGACCGAGAAGCTAACCGAAAGCGACCAGAGGGGGGGTGAATGGGAGCTTCAAAATTTCCTTACGGAAACTAGATGCCACTGTCCCAAAATCGACCCCAAGAGCGAACCCTAGAACTTGCTAATGTCCACGACCCTATATGTAGGGTGGATGCTTCCTAGAAGCACAGCGAGACACTAGACAACTCTAGAAAGCCAACGCAAAAGACGGAAATCAATTCCGACAACGAACGAGCGAACAGCGGACGAAACCGTGCGAAACCAGTCGCATCGGACGCTGGCCTGCGTCCGATGCCAGACCACCGGACGCGTCCGATGCAGACTGGGCGGTTCTGGAACCTTACTGTTCCACCATCGGACGCTGTGAACAGTGATCACCCAGCGTCCGATGCAAAGACTCCGGCGCGTCCGATGGACAACGGACGCGTCCGATGCCTAGCGTCCGATGCAAACTAAAACGCTGAAAACGTGACACGCGTCACCGGAGCGTCCGATGCTAGGAACCCTAGCGTCCGATGCTCCCGTGATAGCGTCCGATGCCCCCGAAAACAGCGCTGTTCTTCACGATTCAACCCGATCTCCTTCGAATCAATTGCCCTAGGCCTAGGATTCGATTTGAGGAGTCACAAGGATGTTAGTGAGCTATCTCTAAGAGATCATGGCTCGAACCTAACTCCAAATCGGTGAATCAAGAAATTTCGGGGCATGGAGGCAAGAACGCAATCCAAAATGAAAATCGATCGATCTCCTAGACCGTGAGGTTAGAGTTTAATTCCTTCGGTGGAAAGGAGAGCCTCACGATCTAGAACAACTTGGTTCAAACGGTTTTGCAAAAGATGAACCGAGCAAAGAGATCAAGCGACGGGAAAATCGTGGAGAAAAAGGATTCCGCGAAGAACACAAAGAAAACGCGAATCACAGCCACGAACTCGAATTAAGGACGCAAATCAAGCCATCGATCTGTGCTCCAAAGTGAGGATACGGCCTCACTTCCTCAAATCAACAGTACACAGAGTGGAGTCTCTCTGCGGATCTCAACTAGCTAGAGCAGGGGATGGGAGAGTGGAAACCCTAGGTGCTAGGAAGCAAATGACTGCGCTAACTGAGATTGAGATAGGGAGGAGGGTGTCTCCCCTAGACTACTTATACTAACCTAGCCTAAGTCTATTTCCTACTCTACCCCTCTCTACTCTAATTACAGAGCGGACCAGCCTAACCCTAAGGCTATTCTAGTCCACCTGCTGGTCGGTAGGTAGATCCGACGGCCACGCCCGCACGGTCTTCCGCGTCGCCTCCACGCAACCTTCAGATCGCCGCCACGTGCCGCCACCACTCTGCACCCCCGGTTTTGCGGCCCAAACCGGGAAACCAGCCTTTTCCATCAGCCCCCGGTTTTGAGGCCCAAACCGGGAAACCAGCCTCCAGCCCGAGTTTTGTGGCCAAACTCGGAAACCGTCCGCGCCCGAGTTTTGAGGCCCAAACTCGGAAACCGGCCCACGCCCAGGTTTTGAGGCTCAACCTGGAAACCGTCGCGCCCAGGTTTTGTGGCTCAACCTGGAAACCCAGCACCCAGGTTTTGAGGCCCAAACCTGGAAACCGTCCACCGTTGGTTTTTCCCGGGCTCTACCAACAAACCGGCGTCGTAGAGGGGATGCACCGCCTGTGCACCCCTTCCACCGACATGATCGCACTTCTCCGCCTGTCGCTGTCGCAGGCTGCCAGCCACCACAGCTGATCCTCCGGCCTCCAGTCCATCAGTCCAAGTCCACGTCCGCCCTTCACCGTCCGATACATCGGCATGGCACGTCCGCCGCACGGCACGCCCATCCTTCATCGCGCCCGGTCCGTCGGCACGGCACGTCGCAACTTGACCTTCACCCGCCATCGATCACTGTCTCCGTGCTCGACACCTGCACAACACAAGCCAAAGAACATGCGCATCATCTCCATTGACAATCACTCATCACACAGAGACTCGGCATACACCCATGTATCCGCAATCTCCCCCTTGATGAGTGCATTGTCAACTCCACAACAAATCATGAATAAGAAGAAGAAGGTAGGAAGGAGTGGGAAGAGAAAACCCAACCAGATGACCCAGAAGCCTTAACAAAAGCCGAAGAAGGTCAAGTGGATGAAGCAAAAACTTGGTCCCCAAAGACATGGGCAACGGCTTGACGCAACCAAGTAAAGCAAAGCTAGCCCTCAAGAAGAGGTAGAACAGGCTCAACACCGCTAGCAGATAGCAATTGAAGATCGGAGGACAACAGAAGCAAAATGCTAGTCCCTCAAGATAGAGGCACAGAGGCTCAACACAACTAGCAAGAAAATCACTCCGAACCAATTGAAAATCAACCCAAACCAAATGGGAAAGCACACCAGACGATACCAATTGAAAGCCAAATGAGAAAGCTTATGAAAGCTCATGAGAAGCTAGGAACGTTTGCTAGTCCCTCAAGACAGAGGCAACGGCTCAACACAACTAGCAAACTCCCCCTCGACAAATGCAAGCAACTAGGACAAAAGATTTTCAGGGCATATGATTTGCGTAAATTTCTCCCCCTAGTTGAAAATGCACTTATCAAGGCCAAAAGGTATCGGAGAAGCAACTCTCTTCACATAAACTCCCCCTGAACACAAGATCTCCTTCCACAATGCATATGAAGTCAAAATGCAAGTTAGGAGCTTCAAGTATATAGTCAAAAGAGTGCAAAGATGCTCTAATCAGTATAGCTCCAACATCTCAATTAAGCACTCAAATAGCAAAGGCTCAAACTGATCACTTATACGAAATATGAAGCATATGAGCATGTGAGCAGTTTTAAGCCAAAAGGATAGTCACCATCAACATAGCACTAGACATGTATAGAAGGAATCCAAACAAGTGCTAAGCATATATACAAGGTGAACTACCCCTAGCAAAGTTCAATCATCATGCATAGGAATGAAGCATATACTTGTGATTTCAAATTCATATCGGAGTTGCAGCGGTAAAAGAATTCACAAGTTCATTTTTAGCATGTGATTGCGAGAGGTTGAAAGCTTGTCATCGCCTAACTTTTCAACCGTGCGAAGCCTATGCCGAAGCAATCAGAAGCTTAAAGCAACGGTTTCGGTCATACACTACATGGCTCAAGTTTAACTCAAAGTGCAATGAGAAACAGTCTCAATACCATGAGGTGTTGACAAGCAATCCCATCTCGATCTTTTCAATTCAACAATACTTGGTTCAGATTTTAAGCAAGTTATGAACAACCAAGCAAGTGAATGACTCAGAACTAGAGACATAGCAACCTAGCATATATGAAAAGCAGGAATGGACTCAACACACCCTACACATGCTAGTTGCATATCTCAATGGTGAACATTTTCAGATTTATATACATTAGGCATAATTCACCATTCCAAAAAAAATAGCTCGCTCATAACATGTAACAGTGATCAGAAAGAGCATAAGCTACAAGCATCATCATAAGTATCGGAGCAATACTAACAAGAGCATAATTACATTCTAGTGAATATAGACATGAAGCTCAGAATGTAAATGCGTATGCCCGACACAAAACTGAAGGAAAGAAGATACCAAAAGGAGAGACTCAAGAAACTCAAAAGAAAAGAGCCTCAAAATAAAAGAGTCAGTCTGTACATCTCAAAATGCTTCCCCCATCTAAAAGGGGAAACACACACCAAGCTCACCCCTCAACCTATTAAAGGTTGATTCGTCTAAAGGCTTGGTGAAAATATCAGCCAATTGGTGATGAGTATCGACATGGCGAAGGTCGATATCACCCTTCTCCTGGTGGTCTCGCAAGAAATGAAAGCGCACATCAATGTGTTTGGTTTTCGAGTGAAGCACAGGGTTCTTAGCAACGCTAATGGCACTCGTGCTGTCACAAAGCAAAGGAACTCGAGTAAAGCTCAAACCAAAATCACGCAAAGTGGCCATCATCCAGAGTAACTGGGAACAGCAGCTAGCCGCAGCAACATATTCAGCCTCCGTGGTAGACTGAGCGACACTAGACTGCTTGCGAGAAGACCACGACACAAGAGAAGATCCAATAAACTGGCAAGTCCCTGAAGTAGACTTGCGCTCAATGCGACAACCAGCAAAATCAGCATCAGAAAAGCCACAAAGCGAGAGGGTGGAAGAAGCAGAATACCAAATCCCGAGCTCAGGCGTGAAACGAAGGTACCTGAAGATGCGCTTCACCGCCTGACGGTGAGAAGTGCGTGGCGAAGCCTGAAAGCGCGCGCACAAGCACACGGCGAACTGAATGTCCGGCCGTGTCGCCGTCAGGTAGAGCAGCGATCCAATCATGCTGCGGTACTCCTTCTGGTCCACTGCTTCTCCATCCGTGTCAGCATCCAGGGCAGTCGTCGTCGACATGGGCGTTGGAAGAGGCTTGGCCTCACCCATGTCGAACCGCTTCAGCAAGTCCCTTGTGTACTTGCCCTGGTGCACAAACGTCCCCTCTCGGGATTGCTTAATTTGCAACCCGAGAAAGAAAGTCAGCTCGCCCATCATGCTCATCTCGAACTCCCTGCTCATAGTATCTGCAAACTTGGCAACCAAAGCGTGAGAAGAACCACCGAAAATGATATCATCCACGTAAATTTGGATCAAGAGAGTATCTTTGCCTTGCTTGAGGAGAAAGAGCGTTTTATCTACACATCCCATTTTAAAACCCTTAGCTAGCAAAAAGGTTTTTAATCTCTCATACCAGGCTCTAGGGGCTTGTTTCAAACCATACAAAGCTTTGTGGAGTTTAAAGACATGGTTTGGAAACTTGGGATTTTCAAAACCGGGGGGTTGCTGGACATAGACCTCCTCCTCAATATAGCCGTTTAAGAAGGCACTCTTGACATCCATTTGAAAAAGTTTGAAACCCATGGATGCAGCATAAGCCAAGAGTATCCTAATAGCCTCCAAACGAGCTACAGGAGCGAAGGTCTCCTCATAATCTATCCCCTCCTTCTGACTATAACCCTTCGCTACAAGCCGGGCCTTGTTTCTCACAATGTGGCCCTCCTCTCCTTGCTTGTTTTTAAAAACCCATTTTGTCCCAATAGGTTTACAGTCAGGAGGTGGTGGCACTAGAACCCAAACCCGATTTCGCTCAAAGTTCTCTAGCTCCTCATGCATGGCATTGACCCAATCCGGATCCGTCAATGCGTGTCCAACATCTCGGGGCTCAAAAGACGCAACAAAAGCAGAATGAGCAAAGTGCGAGATGTGCTGTGACCTGGAGCGAGTAACTCGCTCGTCGATGTCGCCGATCATCTGTTCAGGGGGGTGCTGGCGCTGGATGTGTCGTGGCGCCTCCCGGGAAGAAGTAACCTCCCCCTCAACAGTAGCTGGTTCCACCCCGGGTACAAAAGGTACCGCGCGAGGTGGATCCCACGGCCCCCAGGAAGAAGACGTCTCGGGGCCACGGGTCGTCGTCGAAGCCGCTCCCGGCGGCGCGGCAGGCGGAGGGGGTGCTGGATCATCTATACCTTCAGCACCCTCTTCCTCGTCATCGAAAAGAGGCTCTCCAACCTCGTGATCACCTGCACGCTCAAAACGAGAAGAAGGAGAAACAAGAGTCTCGTCGAAGGTGACATCTGATGTCTCCATGACTCGGTTAGTGTCAAGGTTAAGTACACGATAAGCTCGAGTGTGAGTGCCATAACCCAAAAACACACCGTCAGAAGAACGAGACTCAAACTTGTCTAGGTTGCCTTTTTTCAATATAAAACAGTGGCAACCAAAGACTCTAAAATAACTCACCTTGGGCTGGCGACCAAAACGCAACTCATAAGAGGTCTTCTTCAAAAACACTCTCAGAAAAATGCGATTCGAAATATAGCATGCAGTGTTCATAGCTTCGGCCCAATAGCGCCTAGGAGTCCTATGCTCATCAAGCATCGTCCTGGCCATCTCAACAAGGGTCCGATTCTTCCTCTCTACAACACCATTTTGGGGTGGTGTATAGGGAGAAGAAAACTGATGCTCCAAACCAAGGCATTTACAAAACTTCTCAAAATCCGAATTTTTAAACTCGGAACCATTATCACTTCTAATCGCTCGCATCGAGTTCAAAGGGAACTCGTTCTGAAGACGCAAAATCAGATCGCGAGCGAAGGAGAATGTCTCGGACTTCTCAACTAAAAAGAAGACCCACGAATACCTCGAAAAGTCGTCAACAATAACAAGCACATACCACTTCCCACCAACCGAGCTCACCCGAGCCGGACCAACAAGGTCCATATGCAAAAGCTCTCCGGGGTGCGAGGTCATAACCTTGGTCAAAGGATGGTGGGGAGCAGCAACCATCTTTCCATGCCGGCAAGCATGGCAAACTAGATCCTTCTCCAACGAAAGCTTGGGCAATCCTCGGATTAAGCCAAGTGAGCTAAGTCTTGCAAGCAAGTCAAAACTCAGGTGACCGAGCCTCCTATGCCACTTCCAAAGATCAGAAGAAGAAGGACTAGCCAAAAGACAGCGAGAAGATCCAAACGACTTTGAGAAATTCGCGCGAAAGACATTCCCAAAGGGTGAAATCAGACATACAAGATCACCCTGAGGATCTAAGATCCGGCTAAGGTTCGGTTTGAAACGAATCTCATAGCCTTCACGAAAAAGTTGCGAAACAGAAAGCAAGTTAAAATGCAGGTTAGAAACAAGAGCAACCTCGCGCAACACAAAGTGCTCATTAACCCGCACTGCACCAACGGACAATACCTTGCCCTTACCTTTGTCGCCGAAGGTTATGTACTCCTTTCCGGCGACCGGACTATGGCTGGAGAACCATTTGGCATTTCCGGTCATGTGCCTCGAGCAACCGGAATCCACAAGCCAAATGTCCTCCAACCGCTCCTCCTACATCAATAAAAAGACATAGGGTGAACATACGGTCCAACACTGGGGTTAGTATGATAAGAAGGAAACCAGTGTTGGGCCGGCTGCTCAAAAGAACGGTCAGTGTAAAAACCATCCTGTCTAGGGGGATAGCGATCACCACGCACAGGAAAACGTGGTCCGCTGGGGAAGAAGCGCTCACCGCGAAACTCTACCTGCGGTGGGACAAAGCGCTCAACAAAGCCTCCGCCACGGGGTCCGTTACCTGCAAAAGCAGGACCCCGTCGGGCACGCTCTCTACGAGGTCTACGCCTAGGAGCCTGCTGCTCAACTCTAGCGTCTCTCCTCGGAGCTCTCTCCTGCCTAGGCCTCACAAACTGAGGTGCTCTACCTCTAGGCCTAGTCTCCCTCCTAGGGGCTCTCTCCTGCTGCCTAGGCTGGGTATGCTTCCCTCCAGACCTAGCAGCTCTCCCCTGAGGCTTCGGAGCATGTCCACCACGAGCTGGGTGAAACATGTCCGGGTTCTGCATCTCCCTAGCTCGGCGCGCCTCTCTCCTGCGCCTAAAGCAGAACTCACTCAGGTGACCATCCCGCCCACAAAAGTCACACTGAAACCTCACCGCGCGCAAAGGGGGTTGTTGGTTTGCAGGGATGTGGGTATGGTTCACCTTGCCCTTGCCCTTCTGTGGCAACTCCTCTCGGATGGGTGGCATTGTGTCAAGCTTGTTCTTTAGGTGATTGGGCTTGGGTTGCCATTGTGGATTCTTGGGTGGAGCCTTGGGGGATTCAACTATAACTCCATCCTTGGTGACAGGCTTGGCAGGCTCTTTGGGTGGAAGCTTGGTTAGTTTGGGAGTAGTGGTGGAGTTGGGCTTCTCACAGGGGTTCAGACCACTAAACTCTCCAATCTTACCAAAAGCTGAAAGATCAACACTCTGGCCAAGACCTACACCAGGAGCCCCAGCAGCTCGCTTGAATTGGGAGATCATCATCCCGAGCTGAGGCTCACCACAAGACACCCATGACAAGACGGTCCGAAGGTATGTGTTTTCCTCCTCGGTACGCACCTTGTCATGCCTCACATTTGCCATCTCCTGCTCCAGGCCCTCACACAAAGCACATCTCTTGACACAAGTGCTATCCGAGCCGGCCTTCTCAAAAGACTCAAGCTTGGCATTCTTCTCTGCCAACTCGGATTGCAAGACAGGACAAGTCTTGCACGCACCCAACAGCTGCGGTCTAGCTCGGAGCTCATCCACCTCATCTACCAGCGCAGCATACTTACTCCTCAGAGTGAGAAGATCCGTCATGTGCGCGGCGCAACTCTCGCACTCCAACTCCTCCGACACAACCACGGTGGACCGAGCGAACTCAAGCTCCTTCACCGTGTCCTCCCACTTCTGCCTAAACTCCTTGCGCTCTCTAGCGGCACGCCTAAGCAACTTGTCTTGACTAAGGAGGGCAGCAGTCAACTTCTCAACCTCGGAGGAAAGCTCGTCGTAGGTGAGAGATACCTGGGAGGTGTCGTCGTCGTCGTCGTTCCGAGGGGTACGCTCCGGCTCGCCGTCGACCTCATCTCCGAGCGCCATGGTACACAGGCCTTCGTCGCCGGCGAAGAAGCACAAGCCGTTGAACGTGTCCTCCAGCTTCTTCTTCTCGGACTCGTCATCACTCGATCGAGCGGAGTCGTCATCCGAGCCGTCGACGTCGCTGAGCGTGGCGAAGAACGCTCGCTGCTCAGCCTGCTGCTTCTCCAAGTACTTCTTCTTGATGTACTCTTTGTTGAAGCCGCCCCGCTTCTTGTGCCTTGGGGGAACGTGCTTCTCCTTGTACTTGGAGTCGCGCCTGTGGCCGTGATCACCCTTCCCAAGATGCTTGTTCTTCTTCTTGGGGCAGTCGGCGATGAAGTGGTCGGGGTCGCCGCACTCGTAGCATCCGGTGCGTCCTCCTCCGCGACGACGGTTCATGCGGTTGTTGTGGAACCGCGAGAACCGGTTGGCAAGCAAAGCCAACTCGTCGTCTCCCAAAGACTCCAGCTGGTCCTCTGTCACAGAGAAGAGAGAAGAAAGCGCAAAGCCAGCTGAGGGGTTAGAGGAAGAGCCGGAAACCAAAGCCATGGACGGGCGAGAAGGATTTTCAAAAGAAGCCCTCGCCATAGCATCAATCTCACTGGACTTGAGCTTACTGAAGAGCTCGTCGCAGGTGAGGGTCTCATAGTTCGGCGATTCGATGATTGCCTGAACCTTGGAGTCCCACACCGAACGGTCAAGAGTGTGCAAAAGCTTCAAAGCACGCTCATGATCGTCAAATGGCAACTGCTCTCTGTTAGCCCTCATCCTGTTGACAATCACCTGAAAGCGAGCGAATAAACTTTCTATGCTCTCGCCAGGTTGATGTCTAAAGTTCTCATACTCTCGCTTGAACGACTCGTAGAGTCGGGTTTTGACTTGAGAGGTGCCCTCATGAAAACGCATGAGAGTGTCCCAGATCTCCCGAGCCGTAGCGAGGTGAGAAACACGATCAAACTCACCCATGCTCAAACAAGAGAAAAGAGCATTACGGGCTCGGCTATTGGCATCGTGCTCATCGACCTGCTGTTGAGTCACACGAGCAGCCAAGACCACGTAATCAGGGGAGTTGCAAATATCCCAGATCGAAGCGCCCAAGCTCTGTAAATAGGCCGACATACGTATCTTCCAATACGCATAGTTCGTCCCATCGAAAAACGGCGGTTTGCCCACGCCGCGATCCATGTCGCCTTCGGTGGATCTGGAACCGGCTAAGGTGAAAGATCCTTAACCCGCTCCGATACCAATTGAAGGACCGAGAAGCTAACCGAAAGCGACCAGAGGGGGGGGGTGAATGGGAGCTTCAAAATTTCCTTACGGAAACTAGATGCCACTGTCCCAAAATCGACCCCAAGAGCGAACCCTAGAACTTGCTAATGTCCACGACCCTATATGTAGGGTGGATGCTTCCTAGAAGCACAGCGAGACACTAGACAACTCTAGAAAGCCAACGCAAAAGACGGAAATCAATTCCGACAACGAACGAGCGAACCGCGGACGAAACCGTGCGAAACCAGTCACATCGGACGCTGGCCTGCGTCCGATGCCAGACCACCGGACGCGTCCGATGCAGACTGGGCGGTTCTGGAACCTTACTGTTCCACCATCGGACGCTGTGAACAGTGATCACCCAGCGTCCGATGCAAAGACTCCGGCGCGTCCGATGGACAACGGACGCGTCCGATGCCTAGCGTCCGATGCAAACTAAAACGCTGAAAACGTGACACGCGTCACCGGAGCGTCCGATGCTAGGAACCCTAGCGTCCGATGCTCCCGTGATAGCGTCCGATGCCCCCGAAAACAGCGCTGTTCTTCACGATTCAACCCGATCTCCTTCGAATCAATTGCCCTAGGCCTAGGATTCGATTTGAGGAGTCACAAGGATGTTAGTGAGCTACTCCTAAGAGATCATGGCTCGAACCTAACTCCAAATCGGTGAATCGAAGAAAATTCGGGGTATGGAGGCAAGAACGCAATCCAAAACGAAAATCGATCGATCTCCTAGACCGTGAGGTTAGAGATTAATTCCTTCGGTGGAAAGGAGAGCCTCACGATCTAGAACAACTTGGTTCAAACGGAATTGCAGAAGATGAACCGAGCAAAGAGATCAAGCGACGGGAAAATCGTGGAGAAAAAGGATTCCGCGAAGAACACAAAGAAACCGCGAATCACAGCCACGAACTCGAATTAAGGACGCAAATCAAGCCATCGATCTGTGCTCCAAAGTGAGGATACGGCCTCACTTCCTCAAATCAACAGTACACAGAGTGGAGTCTCTCTGCGGATCTCAACTAGCTAGAGCAGGGGATGGGAGAGTGGAAACCCTAGGTGCTAGGAAGCAAATGACTGCGCTAACGGAGATTGAGATAGGGAGGAGGGTGTCTCCCCTAGACTACTTATACTAACCTAGCCTAAGTCTATTTCCTACTCTACCCCTCTCTACTCTAATTACAGAGCGGACCAGCCTAACCCTAAGGCTATTCTAGTCCACCCGCTGGTGGTAGGTAGATCCGACGGCCACGCCCGCACGGTCTTCCGCGTCGCCTCCACGCAACCTTCAGATCGCCGCCACGTGCCGCCACCACTCTGCACCCCCGGTTTTGCGGCCCAAACCGGGAAACCAGCCTTTTCCATCAGCCCCCGGTTTTGAGGCCCAAACCGGGAAACCAGCCTCCAGCCCGAGTTTTGTGGCCAAACTCGGAAACCGTCCGCTGCCCGAGTTTTGAGGCCCAAACTCGGAAACCGGCCCACGCCCAGGTTTTGAGGCTCAACCTGGAAACCGTCGCGCCCAGGTTTTGTGGCTCAACCTGGAAACCCAGCACCCAGGTTTTGAGGCCCAAACCTGGAAACCGTCCACCGTTGGTTTTTCCCGGGCTCTACCAACAAACCGGCGTCGTAGAGGGGATGCACCGCCTGTGCACCCCTTCCACCGACATGATCGCACTTCTCCGCCTGTCGCTGTCGCAGGCTGCCAGCCACCACAGCTGATCCTCCGGCCTCCAGTCCATCAGTCCAAGTCCACGTCCGCCCTTCACCGTCCGATACATCGGCATGGCACGTCCGCCGCACGGCACGCCCATCCTTCATCGCGCCCGGTCCGTCGGCACGGCACGTCGCAACTTGACCTTCACCCGCCATCGATCACTGTCTCCGTGCTCGACACCTGCACAACACAAGCCAAAGAACATGCGCATCATCTCCATTGACAATCACTCATCACACAGAGACTCGGCATACACCCATGTATCCGCACAAGTTTAACTCAAAAGTGCAATGAGAAACAGTCTCGATACCATGAGGTGCTGACACATGCAATCCCATCTCGATCTTTTCATTTCACTTAGACTTGGATCAAATTTTAAGCACAAGGTAAATATGAACAATCCAAGCAAGCGAATGACTCAGTGAAAGAGACATAGCAAACTAGCATACAAAAGATAGCACAAGTGATCTCAACACATGCTACCCATGCTAGTTGCCACTCTCAATGGTGAACAAATTAAAGTTTCATCATTAGTTAGTCAACTTCACCATTTGCAAAAATAGCTTAGCTCATAACATACATCAAGTGATCAAAAAGAGCCTAAGCTACAAGCATCATCATGAATCAATAGGGCATACCAAAAAGAGCATAGTCTCATTCTCATTGCTCTAAACATGAAGCTCTAAGATGCACTAAAATACATGATGAAATGCATGCAAAAGCTAGTCTACCAAAGACAAAGCAAAACTAGCCTAAATAGGAAAACCCAAAACAAAAGGGTAATGGAGAAATCCAACTAAGATACAGCAAGCAAAATGCTTCCCCAACAAAAAGGGAAACATACACCAAACTCACAAGCCAAGAGCCAAAAAATGCTCAAGCGACAGCCAGCAAAATCCACATCGAAAAGACCACACAGCAGAAAGGGGTCGGAGAGGAAGAGTACCAGAAACCGAACTCGGAAGTGTGTCGGGGTACCTCATGATACGCATGACCGCCTGCTGGTGTGATACTCGAGGGGACGCCTGAATCTGCTGAAATCTTCGGGCACCTGCCTTGCCGAAGTCGTCTCCCCCTCGCCTGATGCTGTCGCTCCCACAGGTGCAGCTAGTGCTCGCTGGAGAACTGCTCGAACGGAACCTCATGTCGTGGCAGAAGTGGGATAGGGTCCGTGAGCCGAAATGCTCTCTCCAGGCTCCTGTTCTCCTGCACACTCAAAGGCAGAAGAAAACACAAGGCATTGTCTCGTCTAGTGTGACCTCAAGGTCTCCATGAAAATGGCTAGTCACATAATAAACATAAGGTGAACTCAACAAAAAGAGATCTACCTATGAATGATACCACAAGGAGAACTGAACTCAAACTAGTCAAGACTACCATGCAACAGGATAAAGCACGGTATAGCAAAATGCAGCCCAAAGACATGATCAACCCAAACATAGCCTAAGCCTCAACACATGCTACAATGTAAGATAATGATAGAAATAGATCCAAAAGCATGTAACATGACAAAATTGTGGAAAGGCTAGTGCTCAAACTGAACATGTCAACAGGGTACATGTAGCTACACAAAACTAGCACCTGAAAAGTGATACCTAATGGACATCATACCTCTACAAGTAACGCTCATGGAGAGGTATGGTAAAACATGGCATAATGTCCATACGGATCACAGACTAGCATGAAAAGTGGATATTCCACAAAAGCTATAAACAAAACTAGCATGACATATGATACAGAAGATAGCACATGCTAGACTAAACAAAACATGATACAAACGAAAAAGTACATGCAAGAACTATACAAGTGAGCACATGAATTACTATCTCACACCACAAGACATAGATCATGGATGTACAAGGTATGAGTGTGAAAGAAAGCTCACCGAATAACAAAAGCCTCTTTGGAGGCAAATCTAAGCGGGGTGTAGAGAACCATCAAATCTTGATCACATCTAAAAGATCAAGTTCCATCAAGTGCATGTTCTCCACCCCGCGTCCTCATATCTACACACAAGAGGACAAAGTAACCCGAGTCATGGATCCCGAAGGGTTAGCAAGCATGTACTTGGGAATCCAGGACTTGGTCACAAATCTCAACTTATCATGTGGGTTAGCATGATGCAAATGTTGGTTGAAATGCAATTGTGAAACAACCTTGGAAGCATTCCTCAAAAGGACAACTCGAGGAGAAGAACGAGTCATACCACGGGAAAAGAGGCAACCATCTTCCAAGGTCTTTGTAGAAGAACCAATAGAAGCATCATGAAAAGCATGACATGGACCAAGAGAAGAAGCACTAGAGGCATGTCCACGACCATGACCTATCCCACTAGAAAAGGGGTCATAAATCCCATCAACAAAAATGGGCTTCTTACTAGGAGCACAAGCGTTCATGCCATGAGAAGGGCTATGAACCACCATCTTCCTAGAAGAGCGAGCTTGGCGCAAACGTTTGGCACGCCGATAGCAAAAGCTTTCTTGATGCCCATCTTTCTCACAAAAAGAGCAATGGTACAAAGGCCTACTGGAAGGCACACCATTCTCCGACAAGTAAGAAGTCCCTTGGGACTTAGAACAAGAAGCATCAACCACCAACTTGGTGCCAACGCTAGGAGCACACGTGCCATGGGAAAGGCTACGCGGCTTCCTAAAAGCCTTAGCTCGAATACGCCATTCGTGCTTGACACGGTGAAAACAAAAATTGAGCGAATGTCCCTCCTTCTTGCAAAAGGTGCAATGGTAAACCGGATTGGGAGCACAAGTCCCAAAAATATGAGAAGCACCCTTGTCAAGAGAAGTCTCTTGGACATCACTCGAAGAAACAACAAGGTTAGGAGTAGCTATGAAAGAGCTATCCGAAACCTTGACACTAGTGCTAACGTCAAGAGACTCACGCGCAACACAAGAACTCAACTACGGTTGCAAAGATGCAGACTTGGAAACATCAACATCGGAGTTGCAAGAAATGCGTGTCTCAAATGACTTAGCACAAAGGCTCTTGCATCTTTTGGCTAAAACCTCATTTTCAAACATGAGGCGATCACAAGTACCACAAGGAGTGTTTCTTAAGTTTTCCATCTCCTTCTGAATGCACTCAGCATATGTGGTACACAAGAGCTCAATCTCCTTTTCAAGGTTGGCACTCATATCATTGTGCTCAACCACCTTGGCGCTCATATCATCGCGCATTTGCTTTAAAACCAAAACTTCTTTTTCTAAATAAATGCATGATGTGCAAATGAAATCGGTGGAAGAAACATCACCATTCACATCAAGCAAAGAATCATGAGTAGCACAAGAAGTAGGGCAAGCATTTTTATTCAAAGAGCATGAGCTACAAGGCCTAGAATTTATCTCATCAATTTTAGCCCTAGCATGCTCGAGTTCATCTACACATGTCCTGTGAATCAAACTTAATTCTCTAAGTCTAGCAACAAAATATTCACAAGAATCACATTGTGACAAAGCATTTGACTTTAGCAAGGTTATTTCAGTTTTAGCACAATCAAGGTCCTTGCGTAAGTCAATGCAAACTAGACATGGTTCGGAAGCATTGGATTTTAACAAATCAATCCCAGATTTTAAGCTAGCAAGAGAAAAGCCTAGCTCATCATTCTTCCTAACCAAGTCAACACAGGAGGTGCAAGGCAAAGAGGCACTAGACTTCAACTTAGCGATGGAGCATTTTAATTTTTCTACCTTTCTACGCAAGGTATCACAAAGCTCATCATCCCTAGAGCAAGCCTCATATAAGTTGTGCAAGGCCACAAGACCACAAGCAAGTGTACCTCTCTTGGCCTTGCCAAGTTGATGTAGAAGATCCTCCGGTGAAAGCTCGTCATGACGTAGAAGGTTCAGCAGATTGTTCACCTCGCGATCCCTCTCATCAACTGCACTCCTCCTCCTTCCCAAGATGTCATCCATGGAGTCGTTTAAGCTGAAAGACAAAGACATGCTTGAAGAAGAGCTTGGTGCACTTTCTAAAGGCACCGTTAGTGTTAGCAAGATAAAAGCTCAACACCTCGACAGGCAAAGTCGGAAACAAAACGCTCTCAAAAGGTCGCCTTCGTGGATCCGGAACCGGTTAAGGTAGAGAGATCCTTAACTGGCTCTGATACCAATTGAAGGACCGAAAATGCTATGGCAAGGCGACTAGAGGGGGGGTGAATGGGAGCCTAAAATTTCTTCTCGAAATTACGGCCTATGTCCCAACAAAATCAACCCAAAAAGCTTTGGACTCAAATGTGATGCCCACGGCCCTTAGAAAGAGGGTGGATGATCCCTAAGTTCACAGCGAGGCACCACACGAGAGAGCAAACCAAAACTCTCAAAACTCCGTGTCAAGTTCGTGCCTAAAGGACCACTCCCAAACGTAGATAAAGGGCTACGTCGGGATTCCTCCAAATACCGATGCTAACTCGTAGCAAAGATATGTAGAAAGGTTCCTAGGTGAACTCTAGGAGCAAACGAGAAGTCCGGAAGCGAAGCCGAAAAGCCGGGAGAGCAAACGCACTAAAACTCACCCTACAGCCGATTCGCGGACTGTCCGGGCTGGGGGTGCCGGACTGTCCGCGCCAGGGGCGGACTGTCCGTGAAACCCTGGCGGACTGTCCGCTGGCCAACACCGCAAAACAGCAACGCTGCTGAACGCTCCCTGCCCAACTCGCGGACAGTCCGGGCCCTACACTGGCAGACTATCCACCGGTCACTCGAAAGGAAAAAGGCCGAGGCCAGCAGCCACTGCTCGGCTGTAACCACGACGCGCGGACTGTTTGTGGCCAATATGGCGGACTGTCCGCGACCTCCCAGAAAGCGCAAAAACAGCACGGGACAAACACAAAATCGATTGGATCTTCACCAAATCGAACGAGGCTGCAAACTAACTTCACGCAAGTGTTCTTCTATGTCTTGGGAAGCTAATCCTAGGATATCATCGCTTCAACCCATCTAAACATAGAAATCGAGCAAGAACACTAAGAACACTAGAAAAGGGAAGAACGAAGAACAAAAACTTTCGGCCCGATCTACTTGTTCGTGATGGTAGGGATGAATCCCTTCGGTGGAAATGTTCTCTCACTTCAAAGAACAAGTGATTCAAATGGAATCGCAAAAGACGCAGCGTAGAGGGGAGATCGGGAGAGGGGAAAATCATGGAGAAAAGAAGAACCCGAAGAGCAAATTCAAAATGCGAATTCAACCACGAATTTGATCCTTGGATTCAGAGGAATGGATACTTGATTAATCACTTGGTGTCCGGCTACAAGCCAATCCTAGCAACACAAAGCTTGGATGGCAAAAAGCTCAAGAACTAGAGCCAACTCTCCCTAACCCTAGCCTTCTCTCACAGAAACAAAATGAGAGAGACACCACCTATAACTCTCCAAGGATGCGGCTGCCCTAGCAGCACCCCTCATATATATAGGCGCACGTCCGAAGACCAAAACGCCCTTACATTAAGCACTCAACCCAAATACCCCCAGGGGTAAAACCATCCAGACTTGATAGTTTCGATCCGACGGCCACGCCCGCACATCCGGTAGCTTCGCCTCGACGCGACCTCCCTGATGCCCCACGTGCCGCCACCGTCGACCGCCGCGCCTTCTCACTGATAGCTTCGCCGCAACGCAAGCCTCTCGGTGCCGCCACGCGTCGACCGTCCTTTCGGACCAACCCCTGGTTTTGAGGCCCAAACCGGGAAACCTGCCAGCCCAGGTTTTGAGGCCCAAACCTGGCAAACCGTCCACCCCGAGTTTTGAGGCCTAAACTCAGAAACCCGCGAGCCCAGGTTTTGAGGCCCAAACCTGGAAACCGTCCATCCCGAGTTTTGAGGCCCAACTCGGAAACCGGCCACCCGAGTTTTTGAGGCCCAAACTCAGAAACCGTCGAGGTAGCTTTTGAGGCTCAGCTACCGAACCCGCACCGAAGAGGGATGTGGTTCGCACACCCCGACCACCGGCACCGATGCCGATGCATGTCCAGCCTCCACGCCGGGCACAACGCCTTTGCCATCCACCTTGACTAGGCCGACGGCACTTGCGCCGCATGCAAGCCCGTGTCCGACCTCCCGCCATGTGCAATGACGACACCGTCTTCCTCCCGACTCGGCCGATGCATCGCACATCCCATGTGCTCCCGCTCGCCGATGCCACGTGCCAGCTACACAGCTGGTCCTCTGGCCCCTGGTCCCTCAGTCCAAGCCACATCCGCCCTTCACCGTTCTGGTACATCGGCATGGCACGTCCGCCGCACGGCACGCCCATCCTTCACCACTCCCAATCCGTCGGCGTGACACGTCTCTACTTGACCTTCACCTCGCCATAGACCACTGTATCCGAGCTCCACACCTGATCAACAACCAAGAGACACATGTTGCCACAACACCCAACCTAACCAACCACAACTCTCGCCACCGGTGATGCGCGTACTTGGGTGTATGCCGAGTCTCTGTTGTATGAGTGATTGTCAATGGAGATGATGCGCATGTTCTTGGCTTGTGTTTGTGCAGGTGTCGAGCACGGAGACAGTGATCGATGGCGGGTGCAGGTCAAGTTGCGACGTGCCGTGCCGACGGACGGGCGCGATGAGGATGGGCGTGCCGTGCCGGCGGACGTGGCATGCCGATGGATCGGACGGTGAAGGGCGGACGTGGACTTGGACTGATGGACTGGAGGCCGGAGGATAAGCTGTGGTGGCTGGCAGCCTGCGACAGCTACAGGCGAGAAGTGCGATCATGTCGGTGGGAAGGGGTGCAACAGGCGGTGCATCCCCTCTACCGACGCCGGTTTGTGGTAGAGCCGGGGAACAACCAACGGTGGACGGTTTCCAGGTTTGGGCCTCAAAACCTGGGTGCTGGGTTTCCAGGTTGAGCCACAAAACCTGGGCGCGACGGTTTCCAGGTTGAGCCTCAAAACCTGGGCGTGGGCCGGTTTCCGAGTTTGGGCCTCAAAACTCGGGCGCGGACGGTTTCCGAGTTTGGCCACAAAACTCGGGCTGGAGGCTGGTTTCCCGGTTTGGGCCTCAAAACCGGGGGCTGATGGAAAAGGCTGGTTTCCCGGTTTGGGCCGCAAAACCGGGGGTGCAGAGTGGTGGCGGCACGTGGCGGCGATCTGAAGGTTGCGTGGAGGCGACGCGGAAGACCGTGCGGGCGTGGCCGTCGGATCTACCTACCACCAGCGGGTGGACTAGAATAGCCTTAGGGTTAGGCTGGTCCGCTCTGTAATTAGAGTAGAGAGGGGTAGAGTAGGAAATAGACTTAGGCTAGGTTAGTATAAGTAGTCTAGGGGAGACACCCTCCTCCCTATCTCAATCTCCGTTAGCGCAGTCATTTGCTTCCTAGCACCTAGGGTTTCCACTCTCCCATCCCCTGCTCTAGCTAGTTGAGATCCGCAGAGAGACTCCACTCTGTGTACTGTTGATTTGAGGAAGTGAGGCCGTATCCTCACTTTGGAGCACAGATCGATGGCTTGATTTGCGTCCTTAATTCGAGTTCGTGGCTGTGATTCGCGGTTTCTTTGTGTTCTTCGCGGAATCCTTTTTCTCCACGATTTTCCCGTCGCTTGATCTCTTTGCTCGGTTCATCTTCTGCAATTCCGTTTGAACCAAGTTGTTCTAGATCGTGAGGCTCTCCTTTCCACCGAAGGAATTAATCTCTAACCTCACGGTCTAGGAGATCGATCGATTTTCGTTTTGGATTGCGTTCTTGCCTCCATACCCCGAATTTTCTTCGATTCACCGATTTGGAGTTAGGTTCGAGCCATGATCTCTTAGGAGTAGCTCACTAACATCCTTGTGACTCCTCAAATCGAATCCTAGGCCTAGGGCAATTGATTCGAAGGAGATCGGGTTGAATCGTGAAGAACAGCGCTGTTTTCGGGGGCATCGGACGCTATCACGGGAGCATCGGACGCTAGGGTTCCTAGCATCGGACGCTCCGGTGACGCGTGTCACGTTTTCAGCGTTTTAGTTTGCATCGGACGCTAGGCATCGGACGCGTCCGTTGTCCATCGGACGCGCCGGAGTCTTTGCATCGGACGCTGGGTGATCACTGTTCACAGCGTCCGATGGTGGAACAGTAAGGTTCCAGAACCGCCCAGTCTGCATCGGACGCGTCCGGTGGTCTGGCATCGGACGCAGGCCAGCGTCCGATGTGACTGGTTTCGCACGGTTTCGTCCGCGGTTCGCTCGTTCGTTGTCGGAATTGATTTCCGTCTTTTGCGTTGGCTTTCTAGAGTTGTCTAGTGTCTCGCTGTGCTTCTAGGAAGCATCCACCCTACATATAGGGTCGTGGACATTAGCAAGTTCTAGGGTTCGCTCTTGGGGTCGATTTTGGGACAGTGGCATCTAGTTTCCGTAAGGAAATTTTGAAGCTCCCATTCACCCCCCCCCTCTGGTCGCTTTCGGTTAGCTTCTCGGTCCTTCAATTGGTATCGGAGCGGGTTAAGGATCTTTCACCTTAGCCGGTTCCAGATCCACCGAAGGCGACATGGATCGCGGCGTGGGCAAACCGCCGTTTTTCGATGGGACGAACTATGCGTATTGGAAGATACGTATGTCGGCCTATTTACAGAGCTTGGGCGCTTCGATCTGGGATATTTGCAACTCCCCTGATTACGTGGTCTTGGCTGCTCGTGTGACTCAACAGCAGGTCGATGAGCACGATGCCAATAGCCGAGCCCGTAATGCTCTTTTCTCTTGTTTGAGCATGGGTGAGTTTGATCGTGTTTCTCACCTCGCTACGGCTCGGGAGATCTGGGACACTCTCATGCGTTTTCATGAGGGCACCTCTCAAGTCAAAACCCGACTCTACGAGTCGTTCAAGCGAGAGTATGAGAACTTTAGACATCAACCTGGCGAGAGCATAGAAAGTTTATTCGCTCGCTTTCAGGTGATTGTCAACAGGATGAGGGCTAACAGAGAGCAGTTGCCATTTGACGATCATGAGCGTGCTTTGAAGCTTTTGCACACTCTTGACCGTTCGGTGTGGGACTCCAAGGTTCAGGCAATCATCGAATCGCCGAACTATGAGACCCTCACCTGCGACGAGCTCTTCAGTAAGCTCAA